>LVTN01000164.1:0-454414 GCA_001649415.1 Musa itinerans
GCACTGCTTCTCTCCAATCTTGCTTTACTGGCTATCGGTATGACTTTCCTTTTCTGAAGTATTACTTTACAGCCTACCAGTATGACTTTACTATATCTCAGTAAAAGAAAAAGAAGCAAACAAGTAAGTAACAGTTCAAACCACCTCTCCTTGTTATAAGTCTTCTTCCTGCCTCTGGACTACTTGAAGAATAGTCTTCTTCCTGCCTCTGGACTACTTGCAGAATTGAGCTCGGACCACTGGACTCAACTCAGTGAACTCAACTCACAACTAGGAAATAAACTAACAAGAAAACAACCCCATAAAACAATGAAACCAATGCTAGTAGGCTTAAACAGAGAAGTAGGAATCAATCAAACTATATATAGGCAATGAAACAAAGAAACCGGGAATACAACTACTAAGTATTAGGCTAAAACACATAAGTCGGAAGCCAACTGCTACTTTAGAACTTGAACACTGCCCTAGCGAACTCAACCACAACTACCTAGAAGAAGATAACTCAGAAGTCGAAATCAGTGGCTAAGACTGCCTTAGCAAACTAAGAATTCAACTCATTAATAACAGAATGAGCACTGAGCGGAGAGGCTCATCCCGGCAAGGCAACTCCATCTTTGAATGGACGCGGGTTTCAATCAATAGGGGTTTGGTTTCAATCCATAATAGGCGTGTGTTGTGTGCCAGTAGGGGTTGCTCCACTCATTGGTGTATGGGTTAACTGCTTTGATTCTATAACAACTAGTAATAAAACAACTAGAAACTTGGAATCCAACCACTGATCTAACACCTTGCCCTTGAGGTGAATCTTCCGTTACTTTATCTTAGCCACCAAGACACTACTAGCCCAGCAACTCCAAATTAGAATACTGAAATCTGCGTCTAGCTCTCGAGGAATGAAAAGGCCCAGAACTTATTAATTGGGAATGAAACTATGAAGGAAGAAGTAAGGCCCTAATACTACATTCCAGCGCACCCACTAAGAAGAAGACAAATTAACGTATGGTATAGCGCATACAGAAATAGAACCTAAAAAGAATCAAACAAAAGTAAGATTTGAACTAGCTAATAGACTTACTAAGAATACTGAGAAGATATAGAGTTTAGTGGAATTAAACAACCATCAAACAAGAATGCATCGGATGGGAATTAGAATGGAAAGCTGGAAAGCAAGACTCTCACTGGCTAGAGGCAATGAAACCATAAGGATCAAGTAAGTATACCGGGCTAACAGGACTTTACAAGTGCTCAACAATACCTGAACTACTAATGGGAGGACTTGAACTTGGAACTTGGGCTGTCACCACTGCTACAAAGCTTGCGACTACGTACTTCGCAACTAAACCTAGCGCTTATAAGCCTGCCTCTCCTGTCTCCAAGGTTTACTTTACTGACATAAAATCTGATTCCTCCACTAGTAAGAGCGGAACTATGAATAAAAGAACTGTCTGTTAGGGATAAATAATGAAACTTCGCCTAATGACTTGGACACTACTATCTAATGAACTCAACTCAAACCAAGGAACGGTGGACTCAATCTAGCAATTAAGGATATAAAGTAAGTGTTAGAGAATGAACTTCCGTAGTGGTAGGAAGGATTGCGTTAGTGGGCTGTGTATTAGCTCAGTGGGCAAAGACTTTACTTCCACTTCTAAGGCTATCGCTGGTACTTTAGAAGGCTATTCCCTAGAGAGGACAGGACTCAAACTCAGTTAACTCAACACGGCAAGCAACGTATGGGCAAGCAACGACTACTAGCTGCGAGCACCGTATGGACAAGCAACGTATACTATCAGTTAGTAGCATCCAAAACCAGACTTATTTCTAGGTAACCCCCTACTTTTAGCTATGGCACCGAGCCCTTACCCCCATTCTTGTAACACTGCATCGGATCCACCTAGCTCTAAAACACCACTGGAGTAATCCAAATCCATAACGAGTGTAGTTTGTTACCTCACTTCTTCCGTCTTTGCGTTACAACTTACTATCAAGGAGTGTGTTCTTTCACTTATTCTTTGACTCTTGACTTTCAAACTGTATTTCAGGTGATTTGGTTATTTATAGAATATTGATTTGTATTTGATGAAGGGAACTACGTCTAAAAAAGGGTAGTTGATATTTCACTGAACGATGGCGGCGTCAACATCTCTATTCTGACTATTCTCCGTAAAGTTCATGATACCTATGCCATTGATACACCATTGATACCTATGCCATTGATACACGCAATCTAGTATAGGGTGGTTTCGTAGTATAGGGTGGTTTCGTTCCATCAATATAGTAGGTTAGTTTTGCTATTACACCTGTACCTCCTCGACCAAGCAGTTTACCAACCTTATCCGATTTCTCTTTTATGATATAGTCAAATGGATTTCTATTTGCTTAGGTAAATAGGGCAAAAAAAGGCGAGTTGTTTTTCGGCTTTTTGGATCTTTGTTCTTTTCCTAGAATACCCGCCAAGTAAGTCAACCCGCATAACAAGAACTGGAGCAGGGAATTAATATCTTACACCCGAAACAAGAACACCTAGCTACCTGGAACCCTAAACTTCCCTTTAGAACCCAACAAAGCCCTAAATAATCAGTTTTCAAGTCAAACAAACTTACAATAAGGGCCAACACTTTCGAACGGATTCTCAACCGGCAAACACTGTAAACTTGCCTTAGCGCAGAGTCCTCTTGTTTTGTACCTGGCATGACTTATAGCTTCAGAATGAATTGAATCTAGTCCACATACTAGTCCACATAGTATATATAATGGATAGGAATGTCCAGAATCTCTTTCTTTTAAGATAGGAAGATTGCTTAGTACATGAAGATTGCATAGTTTATCTATCTTATCTCGCTTATCTCGCAATTGCAATATAGTATACGGTGGTTTCGTAGTATAGGGTGGTTTCGTTCCATCAATATAGTAGGTTAGTTTTGCTATTACACCTGTACCTCCTCGACCAAGCAGTTTACCAACCTTATCTGATTTCTCTTTTATGATATAGTCAAATGGATTTCTATTTGCTTAGGTAAATAGGGCAAAAAAAGGCGAGTTGTTTTTCGGCTTTTTTGATCTTTGTTCTTTTCCTAGAATACCCGTCAAGTAAGTCAACCCGCATAACAAGAACTGGAGCAGTACTGGCACCCGAAACAAGAACACCTAGCTACCTGGAACCCTCAACTTCTCTTTAGAACCCAACAAAGACAGATGAAAGTCAAACACCCGAACCAACACTTTCGAACGGATTCTCAACCGGCAAACACAGTAAACTTGCCTTAGCGCACAGTCCTCTTGTTTTGTACCTGGCATGACTTATAGCTTCAGAATGAATTTCATCTTTTGATCGGCGAGCAGGAC
Organism: Musa itinerans; assembly: GCA_001649415.1. Classification (NCBI taxonomy): domain Eukaryota; kingdom Viridiplantae; phylum Streptophyta; class Magnoliopsida; order Zingiberales; family Musaceae; genus Musa; species Musa itinerans. Next base: position 3,346 of record LVTN01000164.1, read on the forward strand.
AACTTCTACTACTTTGATCTCCAGGAACTCGTATTGAATTGATAAATGCTTCTGATCTTGCATCTGCCTCTGATTCTCTAGTTTACAAAACTCAAACTCATTAATTATAAGGGCTCTGGACTTCCCCTTTCATACTTGATTTATGGACTTCCCCTTTCCCTCAAATACTGGATTTCTCCTTTTAGAACCAATTGAAGCTGGCTATTGAACAACCTTCGATCCTGATCTAGCTTCTAGTTATCTACCAGTTGTTGAGTCAACAAACACTTTTCGTTTTTTCATCTTTCGAGGGCAGATAGGAATTTATGAATTGAATCTAGTCCACATACTAGTCCACATAGTATATATAATGGATAGGAATGTCCAGAATCTCTTTCTTTTAAGATAGGAAGATTGCTTAGTACATGAAGATTGCATAGTTTATCTATCTTATCTCGCTTATCTCGCAATAAAGAATTTCTTATAGGCCTCGCGCAAGTGTAAAGTACTAACTTTAGGCAGAAAAAGCACTTGAACTTGTTGCTTCATCAGTTAGGCTAGGTAGAGCAGAGCCAGCAGTTACATATAGGTGGAGCAGGAAAAGCAGCAGTCGAAAGAAAGAAAATGAGTATTAGAAGCAGAAGACAGAGAATATGCAGGTTAAAAGAAGCATCAAGAAGTTAACGCGTAACGGCAGCAAGCGGTTATGCTCTTGTTTCATCAGCAATTACATTCTGTTCGGGTGTTGTCGACTCGAGAGGTTCAGGTGCTGGACTTATAAGTACTGGGCTGCTATTCCTTTTTTCACTTTACCTTTTATGCATGTATTTAAGTGCACTTGCTTTAGCGAAACTCATCCGCTCCAATTACTTAAGTGGCAACCTTGGTAAGTCGTGACTTGCAATTACTTAAGGGCTTACGCCGTTGCTTGGCTGTTTGTATACGTTCCTTGGCAGACTACGAAACTACTATAAGAAGGGAAAACGGAAGCTGATCCTAGGCAATAGAGCCACTAGGAACATGGCTTCAACGCATCAGTGAACCGGGCGTTAGTCCGATCTACTCAAGAATAAAAGGTTAAGATATTCTAGTTTATACCATCAGGATTCTAGGAATCAATTCATTCGTTGCTCTCTTGGGGGCATGAAACGAAGGATTTCCCATAAAACTACGGAAGTTGTTAAATAGTGCATTTTATTCCCCTCTCTTGACGTGTAGTAAATAGATAACCTGTCCGGTAAGAACGAGTCCTGGCCCTAGTTGTATAGAAGAAATTAGTAAACTCTAAATCTGGTGTTCAAGCCTTTCATCCGAGTCTCCAAGATATTAGGACTGCCACGTAACATTTGTATATACTTGGCCCGGGTTCGAGTTACGCTATAGGGTAAGCGAGAAACAAGTTAGAATGAAAGTGAGCCTCTCATCTGCCTATGAAATGAGTATAAACTACGAGACTTTACCTTTGAACTTCCAGGGGTTCTACTACTCCCTTACCGCGACTAAGGTGGGCAAGGTTTACAATAAAGGGTCTTTCCTTTGTATACGTAGCTTGCCAGGAGTGAAAGGCTTATCGTAAGATTTTTCATAGGTTTCTAACTCCCTTTCATAACTTTCTAACTGGAACAATAGTAGTGGTGAGTGACTGGATATAGCTCTTTTTCCTCTGATACGGATCTCTTGGCCCCTATTCTTATGCAATACCCTAGTTGCGGTAAGAAAGAAGTTAACTAGCTCCACTTAACCTAGCTTCATTAGTATATGTTTCATTCTTTGTTAAACTCCTCTTATGGCAAATTACCTCACCACTAGTTTCTAAGGTCGAAAACAGGATGGACTCGGTAACAACTTCTACTAACACCGGAGTCAGAGACAAGTGCTTTGGTTGGTAACTTGACTTCTTGTTCTTCCATAGAAATATAAGAATTTGTAGTTGACTCTAAGCGGCAGGGAAGGGCTACTCGGTAGGTGCGAGGGTTGGTTGTAAGTTAGGAATCTCCGACCTGAACTTAATGCTAGTCTCTTTGAACTCTAGAACTGGCAATTCCCCATGAGACTAAACTCTAACTCCTTACAAGAGCAGTACTTGCACAGCTATGGACCAATTCCAATCTCTAAGTTTCGTAAAAGTAGGAAAAACATAGGAAGTTGATGTGCTCGTAAGTTGATGCAATCGGTAACTATTTCTTTTCTACCTGAATTAGGCTCCTATACCTCTGTCAACTAGCGACAATTCAAAGAACCCTGCTGGCTACGTAGTTTAGAGTTTCATTCCATTGTCTAGGAAAGTTTCTAGGGTTGGTTAGCTAGCCTCACTTCAAGTTTAGGTCGGCAATAAGTCTCGTCTCCTTCTTAGTTTTGGGTGCAAGTAAAGGTTTCACTCGCTACCCGTCGAACACAGTTGAAGCTCCCAAAAACAGTTGAAGCTCCCTTTAGCATCACATTAGTAGTGACTCGGCGGTCACAACTAACTACGTTGCTTGGCGGTTATAACTTATTAAACTCTATTCTTGTTGCTATTTGGCTTTGGTGCTTTTGTAGTAGTTGCTTGCCCTTATAGTAGTGGTGGAGAGATGGGCAAAACACAGGGTGGTGGAGAGATAGGCAAAACACAGGTTCCGTATCGGGTGCTAAGCCAAAGTATTAGTAGGGGCTGGATCAGATGATGCAAAGAGAGGCCAGAACTTATAATAACCGGGGTTAACACTTATTGGAGTTGCAGGCGAGGACATAGGCAAGAGGCACAGTTAGATACTACCGGGAGTTTACTACTACTTTACTTAAGACTCACTGTTTTCGGGAGTTGGAGCTGTATAAAGAGCCGACTTCACTCTATTCTTTAGTTCAATACCTGGAAACTATCTTCTTAAAGTACAGGCAGAATAAGATCAGAAGTAACCAATTCCCTTTCCTCACTTAGGAACTGTAACTGGTGATTCTCTTTCTTACCTTAACCCAACTAGTAACGAATAATAAGCCACGAGGGTCCTTATTTCTAGTGTCATTATGTATTGACTTATCGAACTTTAACTAGAACTATCAATTCTTCTGCGGACGACTGAACCTCAATCTCTAAGAGCACTGAGCACTAAACAAGCAACTACGGAGCCACTACTACTCCTGCTTCGGCATCTATCTTCTCTTTCAACTCAAATGCGACTTCCTTACTCTATACTGGGCAACTATGCTTTCATTGCACTTTCGTCAACAAAGAGATCTGACTACCCATACCCTTTCCAGAATTATAGTACTGGCGGGATTCTTAATCGATTTCCGTGATAAGTAAGGAAGAGCGGCCCTGCCGCGCAACTAACGTAGTGTATTGGCCCCTTTCCATTTCTAGATGCGCTGGCAAGTGTTGTATTCTGGCCCGGAGCCTCATTCTGATACCAGATGTGCTAGATCTATGCCTATTATTCTATGAATTACTTTATATGCATTGTTTGTTGGGTGAATAGCAGCATAGGTGTCTTATACTAGATGCGGGTTTAAAGGCATGATATTCTTAGTCTGAATGGAATGGTTCCTATAACTCTTCACTCCGGCAGCTATGATCCTTTGCCAACAACAAGAACGGACTATACTAGGGATTCAACTAATTCCATTATTTATTGAGATCATCTTCTTCTTTCTTGATAAGAGAAAACAATTCATTATAAGGGCTGCTTCTATTCCCGCTTCCAAGTCATTCAGTAGCTATGATCCTTTGCCAACAACAAGAACGGACTATACTAGGGATTCAACTAATTCCACTAGTAGTTACTTGGCCCTGCCGCTTTAACACTTGACTTTGTATTGTAATTGATGACTAGATTTGCACATTCTTTTCGACTTTGATGTTATGATTCCATAGAATGATGTTTTGGATTTGATGGTTCATGAAGAATGCCCATACTTTATAGCCTATAGGAGGTAAAGGACTCTGTCAGTCCAGGCAGTGATTGGTCCGACACGACAGAACAGAAAAGGGGATGCCCACAACATTTCTTTTCTTCAAATTGAACTCATGAATTTGAACTTAACTCATTGCTTTGTTCATTGTTCAGATAAATATACCTATTACTATATCACATGTTGTAATAAAAGAAAAAAGATAGAAATTTGCCCACTTTGGACTATGTTATCAGAAATCGGTTCAGGGCCCTCATCACATGGTTCAATCTCCTCTATGTCGATGTCAGATGGGTACGTGTATAAATGGAATATATCTTGTTATGTGTTTAGTCAAAGGATACAAGCGGGGTTGGCACTGCATTATCTTTATCAAAATGCAAACACGATAGAAATTAGCCTTTTGCACTTTTTGGGGAGGTAAATCCAATTGATTGCTCCTAAAGAAACCCTACTCATCATCTAGATTCATATTACTAAAGAAAGAAACCCCTATTCATCTAGCCCAACGCATGATAGTAAGAATGCCCGCTTCAAATATGAGAAAACTTCTTCCCTATGAACAGGAAGTACCTTATCTTTAAGTACCGCCCCGTGTGTCTATAGTGCCCCATGACGAAAGAAAAGATTATTAAGCGAATCAGAATAGAAGAGGAACTCTGAAATGCAGAAGGGGGAAAGCAAAGTAAAGCAGTCAATTCTCTTATCTTTATTTGCTTAAACCATCCATTATCCTTCGCTTCTTACGAGCTTAAAGCAGAAAGAAAGCTCAATTCACCATTTTCTCCTTTTTGTTGTGATGCAAAAAACGGACCCCTTCACTTTCCTCAGTGGGGGATCAGACAATTCCATCGTGCTATGAGCATTCCGAAAAATCACAAATGGTAAAACAACAGGATTTGATTCCACACATCCTATATTTCTTTTCTATCGGGGTGTGTTAGTGAGTAGCAGAGTGCCTAGCTGAGTTCAACAAGTGCAGTGGGGTTAGGGGCGAGTGAGTTTGCCGGCTTTCACCGACGCTTATTATCGTTTTTCATCTGACTTAATTATAGCGTATGTGCATTCATTATACTCTATTCTTTTACTCCGGAAAGAAGATGAAGACAAGACAGGGTAGCGGATCATCCCAACTGCCTCACTTGCACTAGTAGAAATCATTCTTATTCCACTGGAGCAGCTACAATAGCTTTAGCGCGACCTCCTAACGCACCCCGGCAACAGGAACAAGCAACTACAAAACACCCCGTGGAGCTCTAGTATAGAATGCAGTCTGATTCCCAGTTGAGTCTCTATACAAAATACTAAATTCAATATGACTTATATACCATGTGCTCGAAAGTTCTAATTTAGCTCTTTGAAAGTTGCTTTTTTTCTATACAATGCTTGCAGTTTCTCATTCTGTCTTATATATAGGAACTTGCTACAATGACACTCGACACTGGAAGGCCTAAACCTAACAAACACTCTTCCCATTCAAGCACTCCTAGATAAGAAGAGAGCCCTGATTCCACCCTTATCACGAGTGTGTTCTCGCTTCTTTTAGCATAAAGTCCCAGTTCTTCTCACCGGTCAAATAGAATCTTGCTTGTGTGTGATTAAGTGATCTTTCAGCGGCAGAATGATCCATCTATTATCTAAGATCCAGTGCGCGTAGTCTGACGACAGAAGTAAAGGGGAGTGGAGAGCCAAGTGAGAGCGGGGCGACTGAGACATAAGCAATCTCTCTTCCTTTCTATGTGCATCTGGAGTAGGTCCCTTTCTATGTGCATCTGGAGTAGGTCCCTTTCTATGTGCATCTGGAGTAGGTCCCTTTCTATGTGCATCTGGAGTAGGTCCCTTTCTATGTGCATCTGGAGTAGGTCCCTTTCTATGTGCATCTGGAGTAGGTCCCTTTCTATGTGCATCTGGAGTAGGTCCCTTTCTATGTGCATCTGGAGTAGGTCCCTTTCTATGTGCATCTGGAGTAGGTCCCTTTCTATGTGCATCTGGAGTAGGTCATTCTCAATCAATAAGAAGTAAAGACTAACTACCTTGGGATATAAACCAGTGAAGACTAACTACTTACTCTCGCCATTAACTTAAGGGCAGCTGACTCACATCTTGAAGAATCAAACTGGAACTAAGGAAAAAACTCCATTCTTAAAGGAAACAGTGCTGGATTTGTCGCAAGAGCCGAGCCTTTAGTTTATGAGTTTAGAACGCAGGGTAGACGAGAAGCAACTGTCTTAGTAGGCGAGAAGCAACTGTCTTACATCCTCTGTGCTAAGGTCGTTTACAGTGAGCATAAAACTAACCTTGTTTAAGGGTCTTTCCTTTGTATACGTAGCTTGCCAGGAGTGAAAGGCTTATCGTAAGATTTTTCATAGGTTTCTAACTCCCTTTCATAACTTTCTAACTGGAACAATAGTAGTGGTGAGTGACTGGATATAGCTCTTTTTCCTCTGATACGGATCTCTTGGCCCCTATTCTTATGCAATACCCTAGTTGCGGTAAGAAAGAAGTTAACTAGCTCCACTTAACCTAGCTTCATTAGTATATGTTTCATTCTTTGTTAAACTCCTCTTATGGCAAATTACCTCACCACTAGTTTCTAAGCTAAGGTCGAAAACTGGATGGACTCGGTAACAACTTCTACTAACACCGGAGTCAGAGACAAGTGCTTTGGTTGGTAACTTGACTTCTTGTTCTTCCATAGAAATATAAGAATTTGTAGTTGACTCTAAGCGGCAGGGAAGGGCTACTCGGTAGGTGCGAGGGTTGGTTGTAAGTTAGGAATACATCTAGCTTCTGAACAGATAAGTTAACAAGTAAGCTTCCGAACAGAGGTTGAGTATCCTTAGGGCAAACACACTTATCTTCTCTCTTATCTAATAGAACTGATTCAACTCAACTTACTATAAGAGCTTACTATAAGGGCCCGCGCTTCCTTTCTTTCGCCAACAACTGGTACATCTTCCGCATCAGTAAGAAGTTGATTCCCGCTTCAAAGCCTTTACTTTATTTATCCCTAGCTTAATGGGGAATTTTCCATTCAATTAGTTAACCCTGTCTTAAAACACTCCCATTGAAGGTTTCTTCATGGTATCTATTCTTATCTAGGAAAGAATGATTGCTCGCAGATGAAGCCATTTATCCCATGCTTTCCCTCGCCCCTTTAAGCAGTATACCACAGGAACGAAAAGTCTCTCGCTCACTCATAATGATGAATGCTGGCTGGGAAAGAGAATGTAGTAAATTAAAGGGCCGATGCATGTATAAAGTCAAATGAGAGTTGAGACCCATGTAAGGCCATGAACAAGCAACATAAACTCCGTTAGCGCAAACAAGCAAACAAGCATATCGCACATAGGCTAGCCGGTAAGGAGATAAAATAACTCCAAAGCCCGCTACAGCAGACGTTCAAAACTCTACTTAGTTTTCTCTGTGGCAAATATCTCTGTGGCAAATAGATAATAGCCTTGGAAAAGGAGGCTTATTTCCAATATTGTGTGACATGATCTCATCTCCTAGTAGCTTCAAAGACTTACTGACATGATCTCATCTCCTATTAGCTCTAAACCAAATCAACTTACTGACATGATCTCATCTCCTATTATTCAAAGGGGGCTTATTTCCAATATTGTGAAAAGACTGACATGATCTCATCCCCTATTAGCTTCAAAGACTTCCAGTACTTATAAGTCCAGATCTCATCTCCTATTAGCTCTAAACCAAATCAACTTACTGACATGATCTCATCTCCTATTAGCTCTAAACTAAATCCAGAATATTACTACATAACAGTCTGACTCCCCAAAGTATCGAAAAAGAGCCAGATAACAGCCTGACTCCCCAAAATACCGAAAAAGGGCTAGCGGACACACGTACTAAGAGAAAGATTACCCGAGCTCCAGAATATTACTACATAACAGCCTGACTCCCAAAAGTACCGAAAAAGGGCTAGCGGGCACACGTACTAAGAGAAAGATTACCCGAGCTCCAATTGCATCAAATCATCACCGTCTTGTATAGTGATAGGAATTATTTGGTGGAAGGCGGGTAGTGAAGGCAATAGTCCCGATCACCCCTATTAGAGATGAAAGACGCTTCTCATACCATCATATTAGGAGAGCTTGTGGAGTTGGTCAATTCATCCTCCCTGCGTAATAAAGTAAGGGCTCATCCTCCCTGCGTAATAAAGTAAGGGCTCTTAGTATTGTTCAGGCGCGATCCTTACCTTTCTTTCGACTCACCACTGAATCGGGCGTGCGGGGAGCATAACTCTATAAAGAATAAAGGGCAATCAATCTGGTTAGGAATTTTCTATCTTCATAATAACGAAAGCAAATATCCAATACAGTAGGCAGCTTTCTTTAGTTCTTCCAGCTTTCCCGTATCTCCGAGGATTAGGTCCAAGGGCGTTAGCGAGGAGTTTCTCTCTTTCTTCTTTTTCTTTCCCAGTCATAGCAAGGAGATTGCAATGTTTTACACACCCACAGGATAGCCTTCGCTTTATTATAGTGAGCTCGATTCCTGGTTCCAGTTTCCACCATAAGCATGATTACCTTTAGTGCGATAGTCTGTTAGCACGTTGGTTTCAATCCCTAAGCACCTTACTAGAACTTAATTACTGGTAGCACGTTGGTTTCAATCCCTAAGCACCTTACTATTCTTTTTCTAGTTTCAAGCCTATTAACAAAGCCGACGCTCCACTTTTCACCAGTTATGCTAGCAGGATAGCGCAGTGCTTTAGTCCGTCTAGCCTTCCAGTGCTTTATAGAGTCAATAAAGGGCGAGGCTCAATAGAATCCTTAATCAGAACTTATAATAACCGTCCAGCCTTCCAGTGCTTTATAGAGTAAATAAAGGGCGAGGCTCAATAGAATCCTTAATAAAGCAATGACTTCTGAATCCATACCCGATTTCTTGTATTCCAGTGATATAAGGATTTGACTTTACCCGATTTCTTGTATTCCAATGATATACTGATTTGCTTCCGTCTTTATGCTCTGATATCCTTAACTAAGGAAAGATTCCAACCAATCTCCTCCCCATTGAATAGCTAGAAATTGACGACTTATTACATTGAATAGAGATACATGTACTACTTATTAGTAAGTAAGCCTCGACTTATTAGTAAGTAAGCCTCGACAGCCCAGCCCATTTTATGCTTATGTCAACCTCTGCCCCTATTCTGTTTTCAGTGGAAAGGCCATTTCCCCAATCGCCGGTCTAGTCTCCCATGCCCTAACCATCGCTGTCGCTGTAAGCTTTCCACTTTTCCTTTGACTCTATCTATGAAGCTCGACGGGAATTGACTTCAGTCGAGGCAGAGAATCAGTACCCTAACATCTACTCCAATACCGGGACACTTTCTTTTTAAGAGCTCAATTCAATCGATCCGGGCTGGGCCCAACACCAGTTCCACTCTTTGGCTACCTCGCTTAAGTCTTGTTACCACCGGTCTCATTCTTTGACTAGTTTTAGTAGTTGGATTCTGGACTTCACTACTTCTTACTTACCTAGCTTTCCTACTTCTTGGACTACTTAGTTCCATTTTTCACCCGATACTAATCCAAATCTCGATCCTTTGGCTCATCTCAACAAGCTGCTTGGCCTCTATTCATTTACTTACTCATAAATATCTTGTGCTTTTTCCTACTGGCTCCGATACTTCTCTTCTTGCCTCAACTCCTGTACTAATTACTTACTTTCCTCTTTCCCGGGGGCTAAAACGATTCTTTCCTCTTTCACTCCTGTACAAAGATACTAACTTAACTCTTTCACTCCAAATACTTGAAAGGGCTGTTGCTCACTTAAACTCCCCTTGAAACAAATCATTCCACTTGCTTTGCTGCTGTAAACGGGCTGTAAACCGGGATTCTGAATCGACAACCTTAATATAAGTAAGGCTGGCTCACCCAAAGATATTTAACTTGGAGCTGTCGAACACTAGACTTGTGATTCTAGAGGCTTTCCGGAGAATTGAATTAGGATGGTTACTCTAGTATAGTATAGAAGCTTACAACCTTACACCTATTACTCTCTATCTTTGGACTCGGCGCATTAGGGAAGTGGAAATAAGAAATGATAAATGGAATTCAAAGCGTAAAGAGTTTGCCGGAGCACAAGATTAAGTGCTAAAGGAAAAGTAGTCTAATTCTTTGTTGACTCAGCGTAAGACTTCGGAACTGGATCAGGAGTTTGCAGGGCAGGACCGGACTCTGTGGCTAAAGGAAAGGATGGGTGGGTTATCCAAAGAGCATAGGTAGGTTGTTTCTACTCGTATTAAAAATAGAAAATAAGAATAAGAATTTGGGAACTTGCAAAGAAGTCATCAACGGCTTGCTCAACTCACATTAGCACTTATAGGTTACCATACTCAAGAAAGAAGCGACTCTCGTCTCAGGTCAACAACAACGGCGCTAACGGAAGCTTGAAAGATGGAATTGACTCTTGACTTGTGCACTTACGGAGTTTGCCCCACCCTACCAGATAGATGGAAGTAAACTCGTATACCCTTAACATGTAGTTCAAGTACTAAGTCAATAAGGAAGCTAGAAAACTCCAGTGGAGAGCGTAGAGGTAAAGGTGCTTGTGTGTAGCAATGAAAGGTAGAGTTCGTCAAAAGCAAAGGGAGAGGTTGTGGTTTTACTGAAATCTATACCCCAATAGCTCAATAATAGATATATTCCCATTCAGGAGTATAATCGACCAGATCAGTTGCACGTGAGGTAGGGTGGTGCCTGTCTTGATGAGTATAATCGACCAGATCAGTTGCACGTGAGGTAGGGTGGTGCCTGTCTTCATGGTCTTAAAGTAGAGTTACATCATGTGGGCGCTATAGAGTTCTTTCCTTTCGTAGGTTAGGTGTCGGTGCTGTAGCTCAAACAAGGAAGGTGGTTTCATTGAATACGAGTTTCTAACAAGTGACAGATGAGTCCAGTAAAGAGTAAGTAGCAAGTCATAACGTTCAAGGGCTGGGCGCTTCCTAAGTATAGTTCCAGAAAATAAGTCATCAAGGTGAGTTTACCACCCGGCCCGGATACAAAGTAAGCAAGCGGGTCTGAACTTTCTTGTCTATGATAAGGTGTTGTCGACTCGAAAGATTGTGTTTAAGCCGGAAACCTAAAAAGATGGTGTTGCAAGAGTAATTAATCAGTTCCACAGAATAGAATGTTGAATGCTATACTGCTTAAGCTAGGTGTGTGTACCTTCATGACGAGAAAGAAGCCCAACTCGACTCTATATAGTTGTATAGTACCTTATTCTTATATTTCACACTTCTTCCTTATTCTTATATTTCACACTTCTTCCATTAATTCCTTTTCTTGCATTTTAAGACTTATAAGGTTCATTATTGAGAGAAAGAGCACTACTAGCACTACTTTATTGAGAGAAAGAGCACTACTAGCACTACTCGGTGGGTTAGTGACCAACAAACATCTATTACTGAATGTGCTAGATCGTACCGGCTTATGTCTGACTTTAGACTTTTTAGTGGAGAGCGCAGTTACCCTCTTCTGAATTCTAGATTGCAGTATGAAGACACTCCCAAGTAGATTACAATGCTACACACAAGCACCCGACCCGAACTCAATAACTACCTCTCTAATTAGCTGGAGCGGGGACATTAAGGTGATGTGATTCCTTTTCGAGTCCTCTCCTTGACAGAGCCCCTACAGTGTTGGCGAGAAAGAGTTCATTGTTGGGGAAGGTTACCTATTCTATTTCAATATGTGCTATTGAGTACCCTTTATTCAGAATCTAATTGACTCCAAGGACTACCCGTACAAATCAATAACTAAATAACAGTTTGGTGCTGTAGCTCCAAGTCGGTATAGAAGAGAGGAAGCCTTACAAAGATAAGGAGCAAAGTAAGGATTGTCAGCGAGAGAATCAGAGGCTCAATAATATGCTGGATCAAGAGATGGATTAGAAGCGGAAGATGAAAAGTAGACATCGACTCGATCTGAAGCGGGAGCTGGGTCTTCGCGTTAGTGAGTGGCGCGTTAGGCTAATTCCCCTAAGAAAAGCTATAAATTTGTTAGTAGGTTAGGTGACTCTTTTCTCTCATGTGCTAGATGGATTCTCTTCCTTAGAGTCAGGGCGGGGCTGTTAGTTTCTTGCTTAGTGGAATTGAGAATTGAAGGTACTCCTTGTTGGCCAGTTCCGGTTTACAGTGAAGTTTTAGATGGAAGCCAAGAAAAAGTAGGATAAGGTTAGGAAGCTTGATATGGAAGTATAGTATAAGAGAAAAGTATTGTTCCTGTTTGAGGAAAGTGCTACTCCAATATACTAAAGAATTAGCTACTCCAATATACTAAAGAATGAGCTGTGCTTGTAAAGTCAACTATACTATACTAGACTCTTGGACTATACTCTACTCTTGGGGTGCCAGGAAAGGAGACAAAAGAAGATATACTGGATCAAATCCATAGTTGGGTGTCGGGTTGTTAGGTACCTATCGGAGTTCTACGAGTTTCCCCAGTAGTGGGAATTTCCGTTTTCCTTGACTCAACAAGTAGACAAGCAACATAGTAAGTTGCCACTTAAGTAATTGGCGAGCTAATACACGGCTAAAGGGAGTTGGGGCTAATGTATAGCGTTAGCAGAGAGGCGCTAAAGGGAAGAAGGGATGCTGTGTCTTTACTACCTTATATACCAGATGCTCTAGAGTCATAAAGGAATTGAACCACTGAGAAAAGAGAGTCGATTCTCTGAAATGAGTCCTGTTTTTCGCGTTCTAGATGTGCTTAAGATTATCTCGGCTCGGCGCTACTGATTCTCTTAATACTGCTTTTTTCTCTAATTCAGTTGCTTCTAACCCGGATCCAGCTATCCCTATTGTGAGTGGGAAGCCCCTATCTTTGAGCTTTGTAGCGTGTTCTTTCTTTCTAGTTTCTGGTGTTGTTACTTAATGAATTAGAAGACAAGACCCCCGAACTTAAGTACTGGCATTAACTACCATTACAATAAATCGGGATATTTTCAAGTATACCAATGGGTAATTTCATCTTCTTATGTTATGCCAATATACCCAATGGAATCCATGCAGTAGGGAGATTGCTTAGTAAGACCTCTGTTCGACATAGCTAAGATAAGAACGAACTGGAACTCTACTTCCTAAACTTCTATCTTTGGAATAAAATGACCTGAAGAAGATCCATCTTTGTAAGAGAATTGAAGTGCAAACTCGCTAACGGGCCAAGCCAGCCGACAAGCAACGTAGCTACTCGCACCGTTAAGATACTGATTTTAGTAAGATATCGTGCATAAGGAAGGAATGGATTCTGGAGAGCTAAAGTAAAGTTAACCATCAATTTCTTAACTGATTTATGCACATCCTACTATACGAAATGGAGCTGCTCACTTTCCCTTTGCGCCTTGTCAACCTTTTATGGAATCTTTGTATTCGGCTTCGGCCCCTGATCCTGTTGATTCCTCTTCTTCTCTAATTACTGGGTTTCTACGATACTCTACTCATTCACTTAGGGCTTCCAAATCCTTTTACTTGATGATTCTTCTTCAACATAACAAGTAGACAACACTCGAACTTATCCTTCTCCCGCTTCACTTCTCATTCCATAGGATCTTGAACTGGGCGGAACAGAAAGAGACTCTAAGCCAACAACTATAACAGCACCTGTATACTTAATTAAGGCGGAAGTCAAACATATGGAATGGAATCTTTCGATTCGGCCTGAAGATCTTTATTATGCTCCTACTTCTGGAACTCTCTCTTTATTTAGCAGAATAGAATTCAACTCCAAGGTAAACAGAAGATACTGAATAATCCAAGTTCTATCACCGTGCAAGGAATGTAAATAAGAAAGGGTTTCCAACTTCTAATAAAGGCCAGTTTAAGGAAAGTCAAGATACCTTTTTTCCCGGCCTCTCACATATGGATCCCGACTTCGAGCGCAGTGTTACCATATCGTGGGAGTTCCTTTTTTTGACTCTCGGGCCAGGTTAGTGAAGTTCCTCTGAAGATTCTCAACCGAGTCGCTTTCCTTCTCGTAAGTGAATGAGCAAATTACTGGATTTTGGGGTGGATTTCCTGCGCCTAGGGAATAAATAAGTATCCGCTTCACCGCGTACCCATAAGTCTATCTCTTTATTCTTACTAACTTACTCCATTTATGTAAAAGAATGGGGAATAAAGGAAGGTTTATGTAAAAGAATGGGGAATAAAGGAAGGAGGGAGTCTAAAATAGAGGTGCGTGCTCTAGTAAAAGTCTTACTATGGGCCCAGTTGCACCAATTTCTTCTTAGGAGTGAGATTTTGATGCCTACTCTTTCAAGCTCGCTGCGCCCATATCCATTTCCTGGTCAGGGATTACTATTGCTGGCTGGGATTACATGTCAGGGATTACATGTCAGGGATTACTATTGCTGGCTGGGATTACATATTGATGATCCCCTAATAGGCTAAAGAAGAGAATAAGGGAAGTCGTCCGCTAGCTCAGGATCTGGCAAGCAAGTAGGCAAAGAGTGGCAAGCGCAAGTATCGCTTCTGCTATAAGGCCAGTTCCTTTGTTCGTTTTATCGCCTTTCTAAATGCTTTAGTTTAGGCAAGTTAGGATGGTACTAATACTAATGATGATCCTATCCTGGCAAGAAAGTCGAAGTACCTATTATGCTGGGTCTAGCAATGGAATATGTTGAATAACCTTGTATGATACTCCCATGAATACCAATAATGGCAGGGCAGCTAAGTGAATATCTGCTAGATCCGCTTTATGGTATGGTCATAACACTTTAGCCGAAAAGCGAGGTTTGGGTTCATCTATCTGAATGATGGTTCCCGACATCCATGGTAGAGTTCCTTTACAAGTTTCACATAGGGTGCATATAGGGTTACAGACAATAGAATTGGTTGCGCGTAAGATTGACGAAAGAGAAACCCCTAAGAAATCGCCCTATAGTAAATATCTCTAAAGAACCGGCCCACCTAAGATTCCTAAGTCAAAAGCTTATCACATATCCCTTACTTTTCTAGTTGCTGTGTAAGTTGTTAGTTTCTTTTTTCATCCAAAGTTTGTTTGTTTTCAAGCTGGCCCAGGGGGGAGTGGGATAAAGCTTAGATGCTGTGGGAATAGAATCCGTTGGCGTAGCAGTTGCTAATCTAGCTCTTTGATTTCTGCAAGTCCTAAGCTACGGACTGATAAATAGTATAGTCAGAATAGGAGTTAGGAGCGGAAGGCTTACATGTTTCCTTGCTTTTCAATACTTATAGCAAAGATCATAATAGAAGTAACAGAGCTTCCAAGCGGGGAGCCTCAGACTAAACCCCAAACATAGGAATGAAAAGGACAAGTAACAGACCTATAGCCAGGAAAGCTAGGCTAGGAAACAAATAAGTCAGAATCAAAACTAAGAATATAGAGTTTACCCAGCCCAGCACTAGCAGGAATAGAAAACACCCCCAGGAACGGGGCTTTCACTACTATATCTCATTCCGAAACTCCTTTCTCTTGGCTTTACTTTCTATTCCCTCAATCTTACTTTACTGTATTCTACCACTATGCTACCAATCATAATTTCCTTAAGTAAACCCAGCCTTACTCGCTAGCCTCACAAATTAAGTAAAGGCACTCCCAACTCGAACGAACACAGGGGATATCACCAATGTTAGCGAGAATCCTACTAGTAATAAAAAGAAATAAACCAATGCCAACAGGACAGGACTTGAACTCATAGCTTTAGGATGAAACTAGCGCTACCGATCCTTTGACTTCTGACTTGGAAACGAACTCAGGCTTTTAGGCTCTAACCTACCGATCCCCCCCAATCATAGAATAGAACTATTGCTTATAAGAATTGCACTCTTGGGGCATATGTATAGGTTAGGGGAATACCTAGACCCAACTCTAATCTACAGAATTGAGCTCGTCGGGCACACCCTTAACTCTAAACGGAACATAAGGATAGAGACTTTCGCTACGAATAAAGAACGAAACCCATCAAGTAGACAAACAACAGGGCTACTGGGCTTTGACTCTTAGGCAACTGGTCAGTATCTCTGCTTTCAACCGACCTCTCCTTACTCTAAGTCTATAGCTCCATACTTTCATTCTATAACTACTGATTCGGATCCCGATCCCTATTTGTGATATTAAGTATACATCCCCTAGCTCTAAACCTAACATTGCTTACCTTTATTCTACATCTATTGTTTCGATATTCCTTTCCTGGCTTCCAATCTTGATATCCCTGCCTCTCAGGCTTCTCTTTCACTCTGTCCTGCCTTCTTATTGAACTTGTTTTCAACCTATACTACTGTCTCTAGTTCTCCCACAACTGAACCTTTACACTCATTGCATTCCTAAACAGCTAACTGAAGTTCTAGAATGACTGATCTGGGGTCCTTCACTTCAGCTGTGAGTATGCCTTATTGA
The DNA here is from genome assembly GCA_001649415.1 of Musa itinerans. Classification (NCBI taxonomy): domain Eukaryota; kingdom Viridiplantae; phylum Streptophyta; class Magnoliopsida; order Zingiberales; family Musaceae; genus Musa; species Musa itinerans. The sequence continues at coordinate 19,596 of LVTN01000164.1, forward strand.
ACTTAACCCCAGTCTTGCCAGTACTTATAATTCCTGCCAGAACTTATAATAACCGGCCCCTCCCGTGACTAGATTAGAATGAAATTACTCACTAACAGACTTACCTTTGACCTTACGCGCCTCAACTACATTATTTGGATGCTATGGATTTACTTGTTTGAATCCTGTAGCATTGTGGGCTACCTTCGATTGAATACCTCGCAGCTTGCTTGGAAACCCCTATCTCATTATTACTAGAATGATAGTATTGGTCTGCTACTGATGAGTGTAGTTCCGACTTCTTTTAGGGATGTGATTTGTACGCCGCAACTGATCTACAATAAATAGAAAAGAACTATGGTTTTTTGATACAGTATAGCTAAGCAAACTACTATCCTCTACTCTATAAGAAAACACATGAAAACACACATCACATGAGACTTATAAGAACACGGAATCATTACATTAATATCCGTAGAATAAGTAAAGCAAGACTTAAAGACATATGGCCAAGCAATGGCTAACGACATTGGTACGACAGAGTGAGATAAAGCAACGGTTTTCAAGAAGAAAAGAATGTTAACTACTACTAGAAAGAAGAAAACTGCTGCTGATGAGACTGTAGCTAATGACCCCCAACCTTACTTATTTGTAACTAAGCCTTACTTTACTTGGCCAATTAATCAGTCCCACACTTGTTCCTTATTTCACATAACTCTCTTCAACTCTTATGCCTATGGTTGAGTTTGAGCCAACACTCCTTTATCTACACCTCTCGCTCCTAACTCTAATCCTTGTAGTTGTTCTTTTCATTCCCATGTTCGAGTGAGAGCCATATTAGTCTTTTTAGCCTTATGACTATACTTAGTCTCCTTGCTTCGTTCCTGATATCCATTAATTCCATACAATATATAATAACTTTCAAGACTCTTTCAATACTCTTAAGATAATATAGAATAATGTTTTAACAAGCGAATAACTCCTCACTCCTATAACTACTATAAGAATAACTACTACCGACTATAATAATAACCACTAAAACTCCAAATCGCTACTTGGGCATGAGAACAAAAAAGATGAAGTTGATGGTTCTCGAAAGACTAAGTGAAAGAAAGCTGGTTCTCGAAAGACTAAGTGAAAGAAAGCGGTTAGGTCAGAGCCTGCAATAGCGGGTAAGGAAGCGAGGGAACAGCGCAAACACAAGAATCGAAAGATGGGTACAGCCATAGGATCAGTATTAATAGGGCATACTCTATTAATTGGTTGTAAAAGTGAGGCTTGTTGGGTGCCCCGCGGTATTATAGGTCTTTTTTGTGTCGTATTGATTCTTATAGTAGGTCGCTTTATTCTTGCTGTAGTGTCGATTCCTCTGATCCGGTGTCGTAGTTCGATCTCTCTGACATCACGACCATTCTTTGACTCCTTGGCTTGGCTCTTTGACTTATGGCTCTTAGCCTTATAACGGGTACCCTTACTTTTGAGTTGGCTTCCTTATTGAAACTAGAATTCATAGAATAAGGTCAACCATCATTCATAGCCTAATACCACCCTACTATATTGCTTGTATCAATAGCAAAACCACCCTACTACGGACAGTGCCAATTCTCCTCTAGTGGCGGGGGTCTCCCAAATTCCTATGATTTGTATATTGGTTCCAAAGCCAGATTATGAATCTGCCCTTATAGTAAGTCTTGTTGCATCTGTATTTGCTACTCGAGAAGATCGGGTAAAGAACATAGGCTGTCAGTGTGTGGATTCCGGTTAGCGAGGTAAGCCTTATTTATAAGTAGTAGGCTTTCAGCACGCACCTTTGTTTCGAGTTGGATGAAATTCCTTGATCTCATTCTTGAACTACTGATTTGTGAATCCTTTCCTCTCTGATCCGCTTGCCCATTATTACTATATGCTATTAGTCTTAGAGCTTACTCAGGACTAGTGAATTTCGCCCGGTATCCTCACAACACTACTTCCATGCATACTTGCTTTGTAGTTTGACTCTTATACAAATACTAATTCAAGTGAGTCTACCCTTCCATAACTCCTACTAGAATAACCATGCCTATCAATCTTTTCTTTATGTCTTTGACTCTTGTACTGCTGATCCGGATCCCATCATATCACATATCTCCTGTGTGAGAAAGACTTAATAAATGCTCTCCTGCATCTCGTTATTAGTGCTCCACGGGGTATTATTACTTGTGCATTTTATGATTGAATTCTGAAATGAAGTATTCCGTTAACTTAATCATACAGTCATTTTTGAACATAACTACTATGATCGATTGCTATCCTGCCGTGCCTTTATTCAAATCTTGATATCCGCGGCTCCAAGCCTTGCTTTACCATATATTCTATATGAAAACGGAACTGGGGCTAATCAGAATAGAGCTACAGGACTCAACCCTAACTTGACTATTTATCGACCTTACTTTACTTATCTCAAACCTTGCTCGCTACCCTACCTAAGCTGCCCCGCCTTTAGTAAACCCTAACTGTCCTTGCTTTTGCTTTGAAACTTGTACTCCGGCCCATTAGCCTTATTTACCTGGAGCATTGGTCTGCCTTGCCCATCCTTTCGTTAAGTCTTCTTCCTATACAAAGAAGAAAGGAACTAACAAATAGGAAACCAGCGACTCCTGCCTGACAAGACGACCTCTCCTTAGCTGCAAACTGCCTCCTACTGCCTAAAATGCCTATGTTTGAGTTAGGGCCAGTACTTAAGTTCGATCCTGTAACTCAGTGTGTCATACCGCCTTACTTTCTTGGTAGCCCCCCAGCTAGACCAATCTTATCACCATCCCCTTCCTATCATTCTTCTAATCTTTATTTATATTCTTCAACAAATGAAATGCCTTTCAAGTCTTTTTTATGGATATAGTGAGCCTCCCCTTACTTCCTTTAAGTCGGATTTCCTCCCCACTAACTTCTACTTGTGAGTGGCATACTTGCTTATAGGCTTATAGGCTTGGGTACTATTGACTTTCACTCTCCAGCTGATGTATCTCATTCTATTTGGGTTCACTCTCCAGCTAATGTATCTCATTCTATTGACTTTCACTCTCCAGCTGATGTATCTCATTCTATTTGGTTTCACTCTGGAGTTCACCTATTTCACTCTGCCTACTTGCTATCGGCCTTACCTTACTGACTTGAAAACTAGATCCATCTTTGGGCTCTAAAACTACTAATTGAAAGCCTGCTACTACTACCTCCAAGCGTTAGCCAAGGAACCCACCAACTATATCCGACTGTAACTACTAACTATGGGAACTCAACTCGAAACAAAGACCACTCGGAACTAAGACTAATTCTGGAACTCATAACAGGGAGCTACAAACTGAACTCTCAACCTAATAATTGAGAATGTGGGAACGACTAATTGCTGGAAATAACAAAGGTCCGCTCAAATCGGATCCAACGCAGTAGAAAAGACTTATAAGCAAACTACTCACTTGCACTACAGCTTACATGCTTTAACTCCAAGTACTTATAATTCGGGCCCCTTCCTTGCCGTTCACTTGATACACTTGCCGTTCACTTCCCTTAATAAGATGTTTCATTTGCCGTTCACTTTGTATATTTGCCGTTCACTTTGCCGTTCACTTTGCCGTTCACTTTGCTGCTCACCCAGAAACTTATAACTATCAGAAGATATCCTTACTTTAAGGCGATGCGCGCTCCCTTAATTCTGAGTTTGCACCTTGCTTTGCAGCATCTAATTCTCATTCTGAAAATCCTTACTTATATGCTGTAACTCCTGATTCGGATACTATGCTTGCTTGCCTTAAAGCTAAGCTGCTCTGCCTTGATTTCAGTCTTCATTGCCTGCTTACTAGTCAACCCTTCCTTGGTTTAATCCTTTATTCCTTTCACTGAAAATAGAACCGGCAGCTCTCGGAACTAAGTCTTTAACCACTGATACTTTAACAGCTACCATAAGAATGGAACAAGGATTCTTCCACTCACTTTTCTTTTTCTACGACAAACTATGGACCTGTCGCTACTTACTTTGATTCCACTAGCTTGGCTTCTTACTCGCTAGTTGTAGTATTCCTATCTTGACTATCCTTCTTTGACTTGCTTCCCCACTTACCTACGTCTGGTTCTAAGCCTTCCTTTCAAGTCTTTGATTGTTATTAGCAGCAGTGAAAACCTGAGTGTTTAGTTGAATCCTGTGTACCAAGTGGAAGCCCGGGTTCTTTGTTTCAGTCCTTGGGGCGTACTTCTTTATTGCATCCCTAGTTGTTGGCTTACTTGCGCTATAGTTGTTTTCTTGAGTTTTGTTTTCATTCTGTTAATGCCTAGGCTCATTCTTATACACTGACAACACTAATTTGTATTTCCAACTGAGTAGTCGAGTTATACTTTATTGAATTATAGAGCTAGGGTTTGGAGTTGGGGAATGAGATAAAGCAATAGGGGACCTAGAGGCAGTGAAGCGAGGCTCTTACTCTGAAATAGGAATGACAGAGTTAGATCAGTCCTAATGAGAATCCAAATGAGTAGTATGAGCTTTAGAGCTAGGGTAGTCCAGAAAGAATCCAATGTTTTTGTGGTAAAGAAAGACTGGTGCCAGACAGAGCAAAAAGAATCAAGTTAAAGGCAGAGATAGAAGGAAATGGGCCAAAAGCATAAACTCAGCTATCTTTTGTGCAGCAGAATCAAAAAGGACTCAGCTCCAATGTTAAACACCCAACCCAACCAAAGAAGTAAGCTAACGCTGACTTTAAGTCACTCGCTAATGCGCAAGGGAACATTTGCATCTTGAGACCGTGGACATCAGAGGTTGTGCAGTGCCGAATAGCTCTTGATGTGTTTTTGATAGCCTGGCCCAGGTTGGGGCACCCGCCTTTTCCTTTAGGAACTGTCCTCGGACTGGTGTTTAGCAATCTAGAGGCGAACGTAAGCTAGGGATTAATTAGTCTTATGCTTGAGTATGTCCGTATCTCTGCTTGCCACTTGATAGTCATTTAACACCCGATCATTCACTCGAATCTTCTCTCTTTTCTTTGACGGCTTGAAACTTATTGGTGCGGCTTTCTAGATAGTGAAATTTGCTTTCTTATTACAACCTCTTTGACTATTTGGAGCTGAGGTAGCAATTCTAGGAGTCTTTGGAACTATTCTCTCCCCTTACTATACTGCTTTCCATTTCTTTCCCCTGGGAGTCTTTTGAACGATTCTTTCCCCATACTATCAGCTGTTCCATGAGGTAACTCAATGGTAGGATTGCTATGCCTGAACAGTCCAAAGGGGTAAAGGGAAGTAATTTCGAGCGGAGAAGGCAGGGCCAGCATTACCTATTTCTTTTGGGAGTATTATGTTTCTTCGCGATTATGAATAAGAACTTGACCACAAGAACAAGAAAGAGGTGCTCTGCTATCAAGACAATAGACCATTAATTGTTTAGCTCAACGGGAATTTACTTCTGTCGAGGCAGAGAAGAAAGTCAGTCCTATTACTCAAGACAGTAAACACAACAGAGTCAAGAAATGCTGCACTCCATTCTACTCTTTTTTGATTGGCCATAGGAATGTTTCAACATAATTAGACGCATCTTTCTATATGTGGGAAGAGTCAATAAAGGCTTGGCTTACTTGAAAGTTTCCCATTGTTGGATGGAAAAGATAGTTGGTGCCAAAGGAAAGGTAGAAACATCAGTGAAAGGCCCAATTCATTAGAAGGACTTGCTGAAGAATAGAAATGAGACGCTCATGGCATGACTGAAACTAGCCTTAGTCACCGAAACTCGCCTGAGTATTAGATCCACCTTAAGATCATAGGTGATTCTAAACTTCTCTTGTACAAAGTGGTGAATAAGTGCCGGACCAAGGAAAAAAACCGACACTCTTACCAGGATATAGTTACTGTCATAGCTAAACCATTCCAGAGGCTTCTTTTGGCCACACCTACACGAGTAACAGAATGTATTAGCCGGATTCCTTAGCATCTCTTGCCCCAGCTCAATCTTTCCCCTTAGGAAGAGACTGATCGACCGTGGGACTTGCTCATCACTCGTTTAGTTTAAGTGATCAACTTCAGGACTAGCTCTAATATGACAGAAGAAACTTTACCCGGGGAGCAGAAATAGAGACTATACTTGAAACTTGACCTCGACTAGCAGGATACTTGTATTCTTAACCTCCTTATACTTATCGACTCGAACCTATCCCGTATGATTGACTTAGCGCTCCATAAGTAAGATATTCTTTGTCGACCGTCAACTGATCCACGGAAAGGAAAGAGAGAATCCAAGTTTGTTTGCCGGAGGAGAGGGAGATGAGCAAGAGCTATAGGATCACAGTGGAATCCTAGTCCAAACAAAAGAGAATCAGAAGATAGTACTAGCTGTGTTGTTAAGGGCGAAAGAGAGTAAAGGAAAGGAAGGGTAGTGCGTTGCATATTAATTCCTTAATGAGTGAAGGTAAGTAATAAGTGCATTAGCGGAGTTTGAGCTTTAGGTTCCAGGCCTGGGGTGGGTTAATAAGGAAGCTCAGTTGATTCCGGAAGTTCGGGTTGCTTACTTGGCTTTAGGAGCAGGAGTGAGTTTTTCAGCAAAGGGAGAGTAATTCGTTGAGTGCGAAAGGTATGGGTGGGGTCAATTCCTTATGCAGCTAATTCCGGTTATGTTCCAGTATTGTATACTACACAGAAGAATCCGTTTCAAGATCGAAAGCATAAGTAGGAGAAGAAGCCATTCAAGTGTTGTATCCAGTTAGCGCCCCCAGAGAGAAGATGCTGAATAAAGAGCTCAAGCAGGATATAGTGAGGAAGCTGAATCAAGTGCTTTTGAGTAGGAATATTGCAAGTAAGCAGCAAGCGGGGAAGAAAGGGAAGCCGTATCCATACTTTCTTATATACCATGTGCGGGAGTTCAAAGAGCATAAGTGGAAGGTCTAGGTCAGTTATTCAAGTGTAGTTCGAGGTCAGTTATTCAAGTGTAGTTTTGAAGACTGCCGCGCTGCTGACTATGTTGCTTGGCTAGGCTAGAGTTCTCCGGTCATCCATCTACAGGCATCACATCGCTTCTCTATCCATCAATGTGGTTTTTTCTCATGGTTTTTGGAAGAGTTTGTTTTTTGCTATTCCTCCCTTTTTTACCAAACGGTCATAAGCGTGGGTGGCTTGCTTCATTACATGGACAGTCTCTATCTTCCTTTTGCAGCTACTAGGTTCGTTTTTCCTTCAATCATTTCTACTAGTTCCTTTCAACACTATTTCCATTGCGTTAAGTAAGAGAAGCGGCGGCGAGGGGCATGGCATAAAGTAGTAGCTAGGGTAAGTAGTACAGAATCCTTATAGTGCAGTGAGTTCAGAGTAGTAGATGCAAGTTTTTGTAAGATGTCAATTTCCGTAAATTAAGTAGCAAGGAGATTGTAGTCTATTCGTAACAAGGCTTGGCAAGTAATGAACTAAACTAAACAAGCTCGGCACTAAACCTGCTCTGCAAAGAAAAGAAGGAGCGTAGATGGAAGCGAGACTAGGACTCGACAAGCTCTTCATTTGTAAAGGTGTGCAGTTTCGCCTTCTAGCCATCAGTTGCCATATTCGCCTTCGGACTTTATCGCCTTTATCGAGAAGAGATTTAGACATAGCCGTGATGACGCGGTTTAGTGTTCATTCGATCCACCACCTGAGGCCAGGCCAATCAAACGAACCTATCCTTGGGGTCGATCCAGCAAGTTATTCCCTCCCCGAAACTGAGATAGTAGTTGGGTCATGAATGTCATTCGAGGGAGAGAGATAAGCGCGGGCTAATTAATAAGTCTGGCCGTTATCGGTCGGGTGGATCTACCCATCCTCTGATCCTTTTTGTTCAATATATTCATCGGATTGATTCTAAACTGGCCTATTACGCACTCGGGCCAATCTACTACACGCTAATAAAGAAAGGTATTTCGGATTGCATCTCCCACCAAAGGGCCGTTCGATCGAGTCCATCCCTTTCAGTCGTACCTTCCCTGTATGCGTGTCGCCGATTGAAAGAAATGCTGGCCGGAATTATGGAACCGTCCATCCCAAACATAAGAGATCTACATTAACGATACCTACTAGTGGATCAATTTAGGGAATAAAAGAAAGCAAAGTGGAAAGTAAGTGAGTGAAGACTGGTTGTCAGTGAGTTTTGATAGAACCAGGAAGGATAAGATGCGAACAAAGAAGGAGATGGAACCCTCGTAGAGGAGTAATTCATGCTCGGGTACGGAGCGTAGTCAGAGTCAGAGGTCGTATCCGCTTGTCTGGTTTTTGCGTAATAGGAGCTCTTTTCAATAACCGCAGCTACCGAATTCCTAATCCATTCTTCTCGTATGCCATTTTATATGCCGAGCTTACTCCTTTTTGCTACGGATGGCATACATAACTAAATCAGTCTAAACGTTGTTGCTATGAATCCCTTCTTTTTTGAAATCCCAACCCAGCACTCAACCTCTTCGTCCATCAATCAAATTCGGTAATGTGCCCTACTATAGAGCATCCGAGAAGATAGCATTCGAATGCCCACCGGAACAGAACCCATAATTGACCTAATTCCTTTAATATATATTGACCTTCCTTTCATCAGCTATTTCGAACATCTGTAAATAAGTGTCTTTGGCGCCAAGGGGGAAGTGGTTCTTGAGGCGGATAGATAGAGTCAGGGACGAATAGTTTCTTTTTTTGTGGAGTCTGCTATGCTATACAACTTCGAAAGATTCCGGGGAGCTTGGATAGACTGATTCGTTATCGGATAGACTGATTCGTTATCATAAAAGGGGATTTGTACGGCACTTACCTCTCTGGAGTCTGGGGCGATTCCTCGGCTCCTATAGGGTTGAGAGAGAGAGAAAGGTTTTCGCATATAAGTTATTCATATGACAATTACCCAACACCCTTCTTTTCAACAACTGATGAATTATCTGATCGACTTTAGGAAAGCACCCAAAGAAACCTTACTTTATGAAGAACAAACATGACCCTTGAAAGCTCTTTCTCTGTATCTTTAGGTTAGTCTAATCACACAAATACCATTGAGTTAGCTGTTAGGCGGATATAATGCATTTCTTTGCCTTCATGCTGCGATGAAAGACTACCTTACTATGGTGCCGATGCTTATGTACCCGTGTGCACCGACCCTTTCTTTGGATTTGCTGGTATGATGGGGCCGATTAGCCTTGTGAACTGGCTATTTTCTTTAGAGCGGACTCCAGAATAACAGCTTATAACTCACCGAAATAAGGACTTGGTAATAACAAGAAAACTAGACTCTATATAATGGCATTTATTTAGTTGCTGACGAGGCAGTGAGCTATACAAGTATGAAATATATGATGATAACTGGAATGAATAGATAATGAATAATACATACCTTATAACCGCATCCAGAGGAAACAAAGAATCAGTGCTTTTAAGTAAACTCGAGAATCAGAGGTGTTCGTAGAAAGCAGAAGATAGAGTAAGATAAGGTAGAGCACAGCCAGTTTTAGATGAAAAGTAAGGTTTGAAATGGAAAGCAAAGGGAACAAAGCAGGTTGGAGTGCTATTTGATGTAGGTAGCTCGCAGGTAGGAGTGTGCCGCCCCCTAAGTAGAAATAAGTACTCTGATGTATAGAAGTACTCTGATGTATAGTTCCAGAAGAGTAAGTAGAAATAAGTACTCTGATGTATAGTTCCATAAGAGAAAGAAGGAATCCCTTGCTAGTCGACTAGTTTGCTAGTTCTATAATTTGTTATATAATTAGAGAAGGGTAAAAGAAGGTCAGTAAGTAGCAGCGGTTGCTTGTTGAGAAGATCTGATAATCTAAGATTGCTTAGTAGGCTCTCCATCTCGCACATAAGAAAAGATTGAATCTAGTACACATCGCATATAAGCATCTAGGAATGTAGACCAAAACTCAGGTAAAAGTGGGAAGCCGACGAAGACGAAAAAAGGACTCCATAAAGGCACCGGACTAACGCCGATGAAGAAATAAGGAGGCGAAGTTCAACTGCTTGTTTTAATTGAAGTATAAGGCGAGAAAGAATCAACGTATGATTAGTATAAGGCGAGAAAGAATCAACGTATGATTGACTCTCAAGGTCTATGTTTAGGGATAGCGAGTTAGGGTGGTGCGAGCAAGGGTATCTCTCTGGGAGTTCTGATAGCCCCAAGATAGGTTATTGGCGGGAATATCAGATGCTCGAATTCCAAAAGACTGACTTCCACAGCAAATCCTTCCTTAGGACAAGAACTTCAATACAAATTTAGCAAGGTATGGAATGGGTACCGAGCTTTCAAGCTCGCGCATTACCTGTCGAGATCTTCCACTTTGTTGGGCTATTGTTCGGGCATTAAAGCCTGTGGATGTCTTTTAGATCCCCTTTCTTTCTTTATTGGACACGGGCCAGATGTAGGGATTGTTACTAGATCAGCTGTTCCAAAAGATTTGCTATTCTAAGAAAATAGGACGATACATGAAAGAGCCGACCATCATCGAGAAAGTCAATAGATCTCCTTCTATGCTCGAATCCACTAGACCACCTGGAACTGCTATTGCCTCAGCTTATGAATCAACTACGGGGTAAAGAGTTTCACTAGCTTATGGACCTATAGCACTAACGGCACTAGGAGTAAATGAACCTTCCTTTCGAACTGTTGATGATCCAGGTATGGTATGAGAGCTCGAATTGAGTGAACTTCCAATAGAGGGTCGGGGCACCTCACAGCGCTTACAGCTTTCAAACAAACGGACTTGTTCCCTTGTTGCGTGCTTGTTCGTTTCGCATACGTTAGCACCCCTCGTTTCTTGTTTCATTTAGTGCAAAATCCATATGAGCATAATAGAATCTCGGCTGCCCGAACCCCACTTTCTTAGAGGACAGAGGCATACGTTGCACTATAAGGAAGTCAAGAGGCATAGGCAACACGGAGCACAGCTTATTCAAGTACAGAGGCAGAGGCACCGCACCTATACAATTCATTTTGCTTGTCGACTTGCCCCTACTTATGAAGCTTGCTAAAACACAGAACTTGTAATAACATATAACTACTATAAATAACCATGAACTTAAGGGCTTGCTTCGTATCGGGATTCTTTTTTGATATCCTTTCTACGGATAGCTCCTTACTAATAGTTTCGTTATCCCTTTCATAATTTGACACTAGGAGTAGGCATTGGCATAAGAAAGCTAGTAAGCGTCCGGTGTAACACTTTGACTATTGCACTATTCCTTTCACTTGGCTTGCTCCTTTGCTGGTTCTCTTTGCTTTGTCGTGAACTAATTAATAAACACCTCTGCTCGCTCTGGTTAACACACTCCACCTCCACTTCAAGACCTCCGGAGCTTCTTAATACACTCCACTTCTTGCCTTAACCGATATTATGGTCCAACTCAATAAGCTAAGTAAAGAATACGAGTTCCAGAGGATAAGCCTAGTGTTTTAATGGAATCCATCTTGCTTAGTATAATAGTTGCGCGTTAACGAGTTATTATAGCTAACGGACTTAACGCTTGCTTCACTCAAAAGCTCACTTGTTTACTTTCATCTTCCCTGTGGGCAGAGGACGGTATCATGATGTGCCTCTTCTATTCCGAAAGAGTTTGATAGCAGCCCTGCCAATTAAGAACCATCTGCTCGTGGCAATCAAAACTTGCTTTCATAATTTCATTGTGAATGAAAGTATAGTTCGGGTTGCGTGCTTGGCTTGAATCTTTGTTGTCGACGAGTCCTGTTCTGTTCTACGAGTATCTTTGTCCGCGAGATCCGTTCTCGGCTGTAAGTCAGTAACATGAGAGGATCTAGTTTATTGTGTTGAAATAGAAGTAGGTTCTTTTTCAGGTTCTTGATTTGCTTTCCCTTTATGTGGTCGACCGGGAATGGGAATAAATAAGAATAATGATTTTCTTTCTTTCTATCCATCGGGATAAAGCTTAGGAAAAGAGGCAATAGGGCAAAGGCAATACAGCAGGAGATCATAAAGTTCTAATCTAGCAGTTCGTTTTTAGGAGCGCTGTTTTCATCCAACTACCCAAATTGTAAGAGAAGAAAACCACTTTTATGCCCAAAAGTTACATTTATTTCTTAGTTTAACCAATTTCAAAAAAGTACATCAACCTGTTTTTTCCACTTTAGGGTACAACATCTAAAAAGTAAATAAACCTCTATTCTGCTTATTCTTGTGAGCCTGAAACTATCAAGAGTCAAAGCTGAGACAAGGCTAATCACAAATCGTGATGTCTTACTAGATTCTAATAGAGACCCTTTGTCCCTCGCTTACTCGGTTGCCACTGTTCTCAAATCCGTAGTTTCTGTGCGGATAGAAATGACTCTGTGTTTTACAGGTTACCCTCGCTCAACCTCACCCCAGGTAAACCGAACCGGGGAATACCTTCCATTTTACTTAATCAGAGTTCCTTCTTGATTCTTCCTCTCCAATCAGATCTAACTGGCTGGCACTCCCAGATTGGCTGCTTTCTGACTTCTTTTATGCCAACTAAGACATATATCTATCTTAAAGGCATTCCAGCCTACCCCCGGTTTTTACCAGTACTTATAGAAACTCCTGGTTTCCAATGCTTGTTTTCGTCTCCGTATTTGATGCTTGGTTATTTTATCCAATTAAGATGAAACAAAGACTGTCCCTTCCCTACTCTTTTGAAGTCAGTTTGCCAATACGTGAACTTACTTGATTTCTGGGCAAAACCATGCTAAGATCGCTTATTCCTTACTTATTTATCCAAATTCCAATCTTTCATGCCATGCCCTATTAGAAACACTCAAAGAATTAAACAAACACTTTTCTAACTAACTCAATTGTGCCACATCTTATGAAAGACTCCTTGGGAACTGCTGACCAAAAGCAAGCAACCTTTCTCTCCTCTGTCTCTAAAGAACTATTGATACTCTTGAGCTTAAATGGAATCCAGATGCTAAAGTGCCTTCGCTCCCCGAGATGAACTCAAACTATTCTTGTTTCTTTGTTCCGGTTTCTTTTAAGAAGCATCATCGATAAGAGGCATAGGCGAGTGAAACAATAAATAGCGGATTCTTGTATGGAAGTCCCTAGCCTATCTCACCATGTGAGAGCCTTAGCATAATAGGGCGTAAAGGTCCTTAAGCGGTCACAGAGGCAGTGTTAACTGATACTTTCCCATAGAAGGAGGGGATGCTGGTGAGCTGCTCCATAATACTTGCTAGGGTTTTCTATCCCTTAAAGCTTCTTCTTTGGTGTAACAATGGCTTAAGACCGAATTCATCTTCTTCTATCCCTGCCCTTTTATCCGTGCCAATCCTTTCAATTCAAGCTTGTGCCGTAGGTGTAAGATCCCCAGATCGTTCTTCGGTGCAGTTAAGAGGTGTGGCTAGCTACACTTACAAAACGGAATATATCTCTCTTCTGCTCTCTGCATCAATTGCATGAGAATTCTTTGGCTTTGTCAGGCAATGGCATGAACTGGGGACTGCTAAACAAGCTTCGATTTCCAATTTCCTGATCATTCTCTAAATTACTATTTGCTAACTATCACAATCAACGAGCGAAGAAGATAAGCATAGAATGGTGCTTTTTAGGTTGGGGAGAAAAGGTTGGATCAATCCCCTTCTTATTAGAATCCAGTAGGAGCCATCCTTGCCCTTGCCTACTAAAGAACGTGAGAGAGTGTCAATCATAACTAAATAAGGCAGCACTCAATCACAGCTTTCTGGGCTCTAGCTCTAAATGGCCCAAATCCATTATCTCCGAATCCACCCGATGTTTTCTCAAAAGGTTCCCAAAAGGATGCGTGCGCGCTTCAAGGCGAGGTGCATTATTGGATTGGCACTCTTGCTTTCACTAAGGGTTTAGATCGTGATTATGGTTTGACCAGCTAAGCATTTCTGAGGTTGGTTAATAGACGCTTTAAGAGCTACGGGCCCCCTAAGAATGGGTTTCTAGGCGCTCGACCGATAGGGATAGGGAGGAAGTAACTGAAAGGATAAGGCTAGGGTCGATGTAATTGAGTCCCGATCTTATTTGGAAAAGTGAGCCCAAGAGTCTTGCCGAACTCAGAAAGTGCTTGATTTCCAGCTGAGGGCAGCAGAACGAAAAGAAAAACACTTGTAGTTTACGGGTATCTGGTCCATTTGTCTAGCGTGGTTTCTGCCTTTGAGAAATGTGCCCTAGTCGGCCCTGCTGTGCTTTCCATCGGTGAAAGCCTTAGAGTCAATGCAATGCTTTTGATTCTGGTACCATTCAAAGTATTATTAAAGTATTGTAAGTGGTGTATTCTTTCTTCCGTCATGTCTAACTGGCCTCCGGAGTGTACCGTGCGCTTTCCTGTTTAGCATACAGACATACCAGCCTTCGCTGCACTCCAAGTCGTAATCGAGTCCATCCAGCCAAAAGGGTTTCACTAGTTTAGTTTGCAACTTCCAAGCCCATTTGTTGAGGCAAGCATCATTTACGTAAGCCTTCTTATGCCCAAACCACCTTCAGCTATAGGAAGGCAAACCTTATCCCAGCTAATCAAGTTCAGTTCACTTTCTCTTTGGAATCACTAAAAGTTCCTCTTCTCTAGCTCAATAAGCTAACTTTATGGGATTTGTGTAAAAAACCCTCTAGGACTTATTAAATGAAAGCAGAGTGGAGAACAACACTTGAGAGCACATGCTTGATTCAAACCAATATACCTGCAAGTCTTTTATGAACAATCAGGTATTGGAAACGAGCTCTATTAGGGTATCCAAGTAACATAGTAACTAAAAGAGAAGTTAAAGGGAAGGAACCTTATTAGAGACCCAAGTATGAAATCACTTTCTTTTTCTTATGATTCTGAAATTAGTAATTAGAGCAGCAACTCTAGGCTTGTCTAGCTCTCTTTGGAAACATATGATAAGAGATAGCACTAAAGCCAGCCTCTTCTTTCTCATTCTTCTTTATCAGAGAGCAAACTCTCAAAGATTGCCTGTTCATCAACTTCCATATTGACTCCTGCATAATCCTGATGTGACTCATTCAGATCCCCCCTTCCTCTTACCATAATTGGAAGAGAAAAGAATATTCCTCCTGCACTCTCCGCAAAGAGAGAATTCGAAAGTCAAGTTCTTCTTTCTTCATGTACTCAATAGGAACTCGGGCTGCCATTTTCGCAACTGTTGAAAAACAATAAGACATCTATCGTATGGAAGTCCAGTCCCTTGGCTGGCTCATATATAAGAAGGAATGAATTATAATATAAGAAGGAATGAATTATAATATAAGAAGGAATGAATTATATATAAGAAGGAATTAAGTAGAATTGACGTGGAGCCCGCATTGCTCTCTTATTTAGGACATTGAGGGAGCGGAGCTTCTTTCTATGCATGACCCTATGCTCTTTGTCGTATAGAAGTAGGGGTTGGTTTTTCTTTACCTTTGTTGTCTAATAGAGAATCAAGAATGCGAATGCGACGCCCACTATGCGGTTAAGTTGAAAGGAAGTGGCGATCTCATCTCGTATTGCTTACTTGGAGAGTCCGGACCACCTTTGAAAGCCAGATAGCGAACGATGCCAGCAGTAGCATACCTATACCTAGCTAACAGATGAGTCAAGAGCATAGTGGAATATGCGTTAGTATAGTATCAACCCAACTCTTTTCTAACGCTCGAAAAAAGCACCGAGTAGTAGCTTGTCTTCTTGGCTGCTTGGCCTGCATCCCTTTCTTTGGAATCTGATCGGCCATAATATGGATCTTCAGCAAGAGCAAGTAGTTCTTAAGCTGCAATTAAAGTAGAGGTCTTCAATGGTACTTTACCTAATTGATTGGAAAGATTATAAGCGGGATATTAAGCTAATGCTGGCCGGCAATTAATCAGTCTCGAGTAGAGTATATTTCTGTTCTAGTTTCATCTATAAGATCAGATGCCAGATCTGGAGTCGAATAAAGATCAGGTGCCCTTAATTAATGCCATAAAGCTAAGCTCAGTTATCAAGTAAGCTACAATTATGTAGAGAAATCGGTAAACAAGCCTTCTTCCTTCTGTTGCTTCAAACTATGCTTTTGCTTACTCTTGGGGTCTATTAGCTTACTTAGCGGGTGCTAACGCTTGCTTATCGGTTATTGAGTTCAAAGGAGAGTTCCATTCAAATGGTAAAGTCGACAAAATGCTAAAAAGAGATTATCAGCCTTCCAGTTATGGTTTCAGAAGCTGTGCAATGAAAGTCTAGTTCGGAAATGATGGAAATGAGAAAGCGAGAGAGCTGGGCAAGAAAAAACAACTAAAGCAAGCCAGTACTTATAATTCCAACAGACTAGTAGACACGTAAGTCAAAGAATGGGAAGGAACTCCTCTCTCAACATAATACATTGGTATTGGTCCGATGCCTTGAGGCAAGTACAGTGTTCACCGTCGGTTAGGAGGAAGTCCTGCTTTCAAGTGATGATTCCGTATCAAAGGCTCTATTCAAGTCAACGATATCAGATCTTTTTTCTCATGCTACAGGCGCAAGAAGACTCAGTGTGAGTTCAATCTAATTCTGTGCTTTCGGGAGTGGGGGCAATCAGATCCTCTGAACCATCAACTTCAGATGCAATGCCAGTTAAGTCGTAGAGATCGGAATTAGTTCTTGTTTTGTCGACTAGAGAATATTCATCCAAAGTTCTTGTTTTGTCAACCAGAGAAAAAGATGGAGCTAGATCAGAATCAGAGGGTGGGGAGCTAGGTATTTTCTAGATTAGGGTTAACTAACCATGTGCTCCTTCAGTTCTTATTTCTGAATTGAGTGTTGATAGCCCTAGGGTGGAATTTGAGAATCTAGTGAAGTTAACGCAAAACCACTTCTCCCTCTCGCCAACTACAGGCTAGGCAACTGAATATAAGGGCAACAAATACATATGACACTTTAGTGACTTTAGAGGCCCTTATAGTATGTTTCAGAAGCAATTCCTTCTGTAGCTTGCTTTGGACTTTCATCAATTCCTTCTGATGCTAATTCGGGGAAGAATCCATTCCTCTTATTCCGCTAATAATGTTTCTGTTCGAGTGAAATCGTATAAAGAATTTCAGACTTAATTAGCAACTGCGTCGGTAAAGTGAGGGAATTGATTGACTGCCGCCATGAACACCAAAAGTAGGACAACTTAATGATTTGAAGAATGGAATTTGTTTACAGAGGATAGTTCGGCAAGGAGGAAAGTAAGAAGTCACCTACGAATAAGTAATTTCAGAATCAAAAGCTGGAGTTTTAGTCTGAATCTCCCACCCCTCCATCTTAGTATGCCACGCCTAATCCTAAGTCTGAGTCTCCAACTTCCATGATACTCTTCAACAACTGGCGCTGTCTCTCAATATGACATCCCCTTATCTCATTCTGAAACTCCTTTCACTCAATCTTTATTTAAAGTATCTCAGGCTTTTACTCGTCCCTTGCATTCTTATAGGCGGTAGAAAGTAAAGGCCAGTCGGAAAGTCATAAGTTCACTCAAAAGTAAGGTTTTCACTCAAAAGCAAGACTCTAAGAAAGGGGTTTTAGAGTTAGAGCAAGGATCGTTATACTGAGATATAGGCTAGTAGGGCGAGTAAGGAGCCTAAGCTTTAAGGAATACGGGCCTTATAGGGCGATGAAGGAATATCCGTTTTCAAGCAAGGAGAGGTAGCCCTAAAGAAAGGGCAATTAATCAGTAGAGACAAACTCCCAATATAGAATACAAACAAGGAGTATAAGGTTTGGTTACTAATGAAGTAAGGCTTGGCATGCAAGTGTTAACATATAAGGATTTACTACCTGGCGAGTAAGGCTTTGAATACCTAGTTCAATTCTCTCTTTTGAGTGCAAGTCCTTGCGATAGTAGTTGGATTCTTTCTATCGGTCTTATCGGTCTTGTAATGTAGACCTGTAGCCTTTACTATGTATTTCATTCTGATTAGGCACTAGTTAATTCCTATCTGAAGAGTTCCAATAATTTCACTAGTGTTAACAAGGCTGAAGCACCCCATAAGGAATTCCACTTCTACTTACCCTTTACAAACAGACTCAATCTCAGTTAACTCAACTCGGAACTAAGGCTTGCAACTTATTTACCAATAGCGTATCCTAGTCTAATCATCGGAGAGCGGGGTCTAAAATGAGAATAAACACTCAACACCAGAGGAATAGAGCCCACACTGATTGATAAGAATCAAATCATTAATTAATACTTTGCTCGGAATCCCTATCTACTATTAGCAGGACTAACCTCGAAATACAGAATAAAAGAAAGAAGTGATAATTCCACTAATGAGTACGGACGTCATAATTCCACTAATGAGTAATAAAACATGGATAGGTATGATGTCGCACATCTAGCATTACACTAATAAAAAGAAGTCAAGTCATAAGTCAGAAGAAAACCAGAAATAAAGGCATTTCACTCCTTCTTGTCCAGCCCAACACACGCCCGACCCCCATACACCCTTCATCCTGTATTTGTCATTTAAACCTCGATCTCTCGCCTGCAATTCTGTGTTGCACCCTAGACCTATAGCTTTGGATTCTTTGTTTAACCTTTGAGCCACCAAGACACGGATAACCAAGCGACTCCTCAACAAGCAGAAAAAAAGTATTCTAAGTAGGAGTCAAAGTATTTTCGGTAGTAGTAAAAGTATCCCTGCCCTGTTGAAGCCTTAGAAGCAGTAGTTGAAGCCTCATAAGTAAGAGTGCAAGTCTGTTAGTGAAAATCCCCCTTTCCAGCTTTAGTCTTCAGAGTTTGAGTGGAATTCTTATAGTAGTAGTTTAAGGGTGAAGGTTTGTCTCTTACTTTGCTTACTTCGAGACTGACTGGTAATACAAGTTATGTTTCTGGTTGCGTGTCAGTGTTTATAAGACTATAGTTATAGTGGTTTACTCTAGCTGTAGTGGTGATTAAGGAGTCTTATTCCTATCCTTATATGCGAAGTAGCTTAAATCAAAACTGCTTGTTCTTTTTCATTAGCGAGTTCACCCGTGTCCTTAATTACTGCCTCTGATGCAGATCTTTCTCCTTATTCTTATCTCGCTCCCCAGCTCCTGAGGCTGCTTCTTGACTTGCTCCATCTTCGGCTTAGGCTTAAGATTCCCTCTTTGCTTCAAAACAGCGAACTCCGAATGAGGCACCCAACAATATAATAGACTAAAGCAATAGTAATAATAGACTAAAGCAAGAGTCACTGAACTCCGAATTATGGTAACGAATATCATAGGCTTAACTCGCGTAAGCGCAACAACAACAAGCTTACTCACTTGTGCTAGCGGTTACTCTAAGGGGCATGTTTAGTTCGAGCAAGGATGTCCTTTCTTATTGAGTCATCTCTAACCAACAAAGAGAAAGAAGGTTCACCCCAGAAAGTCAATAAAGTGGATTTCCTATTATAAACGAGTCCTGTGTTCGGTGGCGAGTTCTTACGCTTACTTTAAGCGCTTTTCTCACTAAAGCCTAGCTCACGTTGTTTGTTCTGTAGCTTAGTCTTTGTTTGTTCCGTAGCTTTTGCCATTGCTTAGTCTTACTTGTTTGTTTGTTCTGTAGTTTTGCTTAGTCTTGCTTAGTAGTTTTGAAGAAAGTCCGTGTTCACTTGGAATGTAAGAAAGTCAGTGTTTACGGGTTTATGAATTAAGTAAACATTATATATAGGATAGTGACCTTTAGAACTTGAGTCTCATATAGAGAGAGGATAGTCAACCTGTAACCTTAGTGGATTGCTTAGAGGATAGAGGAACCACCTAACACTTTAACAGTTCCAATTCTGTGAGTGACTAAAGCGCGACAAAATCCCTTGTATACGAGTTCGGGTCAAGAAGGCAAATGGAGCAGTTAAGCATTGTATTTCAATTCCTATTAGATAGGCGAGTGAGAAAGATGAAATGAATTCTGAAGCTATAAGTCATGTGAGAGTCAAGAGAAGAAGGGAAACCAGAACTTATAATAACCGGCTTTTCTACCCTTAACTACAAGCAATCACTACTTTATCTAAGTCACACCTATACATAACATAGCTAATGTAACATCTATCATTGAAACTAAGAAACAGTCCCTTAATCAGGTGTCTTGCCCAAGTTATTTGTATAGGGCCTTCAAGTAATTAGTCTAGGGTTCGGGTCAATAAAGCTTAGATAACGGTGCTGTGCCTCAAATCTATTCTTTCGAGTCAGGAAGTAAAGCAAAGAGTTGATTCTCAGATAAAGTAAGCACCACCGGAACTGGCCCACTTACGGTAATTGCCTAGCTTACTTCTTTTCCTTTCCACCTGCCGGTATTCGAGCAGCTTTCTACTTTGCTTTCTAAGAAATAACAAAGGCAATCAAAAACTACCCCTTCCCTTTTGTTGTTTGCGGGTGGATTCTCAATTATAGGATATGTAAGTCCCCTTTCCGCAGTCGAATCTCTCTCTTTATTAATTTCTCCCTTTTACTAATCTATATGTTCACTGAAGCTTGTAAAGAGCCTCCCTATTCTATCAAACAATCTGTACTCCCGCTTCTATATACTCTACAGGAACAATAGCAGATCGAGCTGACAAAGAGAAGGGTTTGGCTCTTGCTATCGAGACATTAAACTGTGATCGAGATGTAGATGCTCATGTTTAAGTTACCTGTAAATATCAAACGAAGTCAAGTAGAAAGATAAGATTGAAATTATATAGGTCTCAGATCGACGGTTGGACGGATACGGGAATGCCAAGGAAGAGATGGTTGCCTGGGATGGACATCTCATTCGAAAGAAGCTAGAGCGTGGCATTGAGCCTGCTTTGCCAGATCGGCCAAAACCGTCTTCTAGCAAAAGTAATGATAGGCGAGCAATCACGCACATGGTTTAGCGCTTTCTTTGTTGTGCTGTGCTCAGGACCCGATGCTTCATACGCTCTGGGCCGAGAACTAGCAATGGCAATGGTTATATAGAGATGAGAACTTGCAATGGCAATGGTTATGTTCTATGGAGATCCAAAGTGTTAGGAGAGTTATCATATATAGGCCCCGAAATGCCTCCTTCCTCTTACAATTAATCCCACTAGCGAGACCAGCTAGGCATAACATAAACATAAGGGGAATAGATGCGATCTATATCTATATCGGCTGGGAAGAAAAGTATAAATGAAAGAATGAATTGATCACAGCACCTCCCACCTGGATAGAATCTTTGCTTTCAACATTTATGTAAACGTCAAAATAGGCCTAAAGAAAAGTCAATTACTCCCAAAATAGATCGAGTTATCTCATTCCGCGTGAAAACCACTAAATACCTAAGAAGTGATTGTTGACTCAGCCATATAAAAAAAGTAAGTAGAGTAAACGAAATGCCCCTTGAGCTTTGGTTTTAGCCATCTCCCAATCGATATCGATCGAATTCTATTTCATCCCAGAAGTGTTTATAATAGCTTTTGTAAGCGTGACCTTCTTTTGGTTGGCAAAGGGAGAAAGCCCTATTCATATACTGTACTTGCTGCATAAGCTAGAAAAGAAGCACTCTCTTCCATGCGAGCGATAGAATACTTGATATCTATACGAAAACTCGGAAAAAGCCACCTTATTGCTAGTGTCTTGCTTGGTCATTATAAGTTACTTGGCGGGGGCGAGTCAACGTTATCCTCATATAAGAGATAAGATAAAGAGAGAAGATAATCTCCGTCGGTAAAGTAGAAAGGAGAAGTTTATTCCACTGCTGATTATACTTATTATGCTTTAACACCTTGCTCCACTTTCTTTCTTTCTCACTCCTGTATTTGGTATCGGTCAAGTTTCAAATGATTCACTTCCAATAACAATAGAGTTCGGGTCGATAACACACCTATAGTTGGTTAACTAAACTGATTGTTCGGTAAAGTAGAAAGTAAGGGTGGAGTGAAAGGCAGAAGAAGGATTCTTAAATTCAATAAGGGTGGAGTGAAAGGCATGGCAAATGATTCTATTTCAACTTAGAACTTGACCTGGACCGGAACCTTACCCAGTAGCTGTGAAATCTCATAAGGGATCTTTCTTACTAACTAGAAAATATCATGGAAATTGATCGGTATATTCTGACTTGCTCTACTTCTTTTACAGCTACTGCACGGAAAGGCTTCTCGCACCCGTACTCGCCCCCTCGGCTCATTCTTATGTGTGCCTATCCTCGGGCAACAATGAATTGAACCCCGCTGGAAAGAATACCTCTGGCTCTGGTAAACAAGGCGGCAGGAGCGGATGTAGGAATTCAACACTCTTCTTTCAACAAGCAAAGCAGCTGGCAACCTCTCCGTAGTCAACTAATGCCAAACAGGTCACCAACAAGGACGGATTCCATGAAACTAACTCATAACTCCTCACTCAGTGCCCTAAGGTTGGTTAAGAGAAGAGCACGTACGCGAAACAAGTCAACTAGATTCTTAAAGGCAGGATAGATGCACTATTCCTGAGTTCACCTGTTTACTAGCATCTTTTCATTCAATTAGTTGAAAGAGCCATAGAGGGCAGGGAAATCTCCAGCTCGGAAAGGTACTCTATAAAAAAAGGTCGGCAAGGGAAGAAAGATTATCTGCAGTATCTAGAGCATCAACTGTGTTGTCTCTTGGGCGAAAGGAATCTAATAGAGAGTTATAAAGTACAGGCGAGCTCAATCCGGGCCAAGCAACTTCAATAAGAACAGGAACAGGAGTGGGAAATTGAGTTGGACAAGTCATCATCATGGAACGTGATTTCTGCCATGTAGGTATCTCATAGCTCATCATTATCCTACAAACCTTTCCTCATCGTGCGTTACGTAGCAAGAGACAATGTTCAGATCTTCGACTAGTTCCTTCGGTATCAAATCTTTCCAAGTCATAGATGATAGCGATCTTTGCTGCAGAGGGGCACTTGCCTATATACTGTAAAGATAGAGGAAGGTTCCCATTCCTTTCTCTTCATTCTCCATATACTTTTTTTCTTGATTCATTTGGTTATTGTTATCGCAACCCAAGTCCTTTAGGTTTCGCACGATTTCTTTTGCGAGTCACCAGGGTCCAACCTCCATCAAAAAGTGGAACACTTGAAGAAGCGCCGCTTTCCATGGCCTTATGAAGACATTTATGTAGAGAGAGAACACGCCCATCAGCTCCAATCTTGACAGGCTCCCCCAACATGAAATGACTTCCAAATGGGTTCTTTCGAGATAACACCATCAACGGGTCCGAAAGTCACAATTGTCTGATTAGGGGGTCGCCTTATCCTTTCTCGAGGAGCACACTTATCGAGCTAACCGCATTACCTTTAAAGACAAAACATTTCTCAATTGGATGACCAATCAAACGATGGTACTTGCTGTAATTAGGGTAGGGTCATCTTCTCGGCCAAACCTCATGCAGACGCTTTATATCCTTACGTTCTATAGCTTTGTAAGCCATCAGTTCATCAAACATTGCAAACACATCAGAGTAAAGGTGCTGAAAGCCTTTGCTTTCATTTCCTCCACATCTTTCTCCTTTCCCTCTCAATAGGAGGATCCACTCTATTAGTAATCTTTTGTTCACTTATGTTTCAATTTGGATCGGAGTCGCACTTGTCGTCATTGACTCCTTTGCCTTGTTTTTCGAAGAATACTTGCCCGGGTGGATAGTTGAGTGGCTATCGTTCATTCACCTATGCCCGAGTTGCCAGCCTATTTCCTCTGGTCGACAAAAGCTCACAGCTAATGGGGCCGGCCGATTCCCTCTAGTCTAGTGGGTTAACTCATTAACTTTCAATGCGAGAAGTGAAAGTCAAGAGATTGGAGAATCCATTGTTTATGGTTCCCGGTTCATGAATCGGGGTAGCTCATTTGGATACTTTTTCGCTATTCCTATTGTTTTCCTTTGTCTTTCGCTCCAAGCAGAAAGTGTCGGGACTGGCACTAATGAGTGCTAAAGATTGTCATTGTCGCATATCCGCTGCTACTTTACACTGACTCAATCCTTTTAGTAGTTGCTAAGTAGTGTCTTGTCTGCTCGTCCCGGGTTCCAATATAGTTTCGGAAGGGAGATATAAATTCCACTCTGGAAGGCTCAAAGAAAGCATCATTCACTCGGTGGGGTTTATCAAGAAGAAGCTAATTCCAGGCAAGCGGTAAGGACACATCTCCTGTTTTGAAAGATACTTGTTTTCCTTCAAGGGGCGTGGGCTCGGAAATGACCCTTCCTTTGCTAGAAGCCTTTCCAAGGACTCATTTATGGGGCGTGGGCTCTTCCTTTGCTAGAAGTCTTTCCAAGTACTCATTTATTGACAACCTTCAATCAGCCGGCTTCGCTTTCTTTTGAAAGATTTATCAATGCCTTCAATCCGCTCTTACCCTTCAAATAAATAAGACCTCTGTCATATGAATAGCATCTTAGGTAGGTACACAGAAGACAAAGACAAGAAAAAGAAAGGGGTAATCGAAAAATCCAGATATACAACTAATGATTGGAAGGTGACTTGATTCTTGATCTCATATCCACCTAATTCCATCAAATCTTTGTGTATGAGCTATGAGATGAGCTCTTTTATGATCCGAATCCGCTAAGAATGAATTGAATGAAAGAATATATTGTTGGAAAGAAAGAGCCGAGCCATACTTCAAATGGTCCTCCTTTGGAATAAATAAACTATCTCGAGCTTACGCATCTCGCTACACTCTATTCGGAAAGAATACATATATAGAGTTGCAACGAAGCTTTCTCCTCCATCGATAGCTGTATCCGTCCTAGCACCAAGCTGAACTCTTGGCCTATGTGCTATGTCTTGCAGTAATACACAGCATCCAACAAGCAACGAACAAGCAGCTTTAATATAAGGAAGGGCAAGCAATAACATCTAACGCAATTCCATCAGTAACACTAGCAACAAGCAAGGACGCTCTAGCCTATCAGCACGCAAAGGGCGCTTTGAAGCCGTAAGTGTCTATAATGGTATGTCTGGGGAGGAAGAGAATCTATACCGACTTTGTTGTCCCAGGGCATAGTGCAACTGTTCTCGAGGGCTGTCAATCAGGCTATTCTCTGAGAGATAGAGAGAGCAAGCAATACGGAAAGTTTCTAAGAAAAAGAAAGTATAAGAGGAAGCCCGGCGACTCTAAAGTCAAGTAGAAAGTCCCGTTTTTATGTTGTTTATGTGCTCGAAGTAAAAGTCAAGTATATAGTATCAAGTATAGCTCCACAAGCAAGTAATGGCCGTGGTTTAATCAATTATAGAATGTGCGTGCTCTAAGAGATTCCATTCTGAAAGCCACTCGTGGTGCCGGTATTATTAAAGGAAAAGCTGTCAGCAGGTAGAGCAGAGCCCTTACTATAAGCGAAGGAACGTCTTTTTCGAAAGGAAAGCAATGCAAGGGGGCGAAGGAAGGTCTTTTCGAAAGGAATGGTGCGCGTCATATACATCTTCTTTGATTAAGTTAAGCTATTCAACAAGTAAGGGCGGAAGAAGCTCTCAACAGTGAGTTTGAAGTTAGGAAGCCAAAGGGAGGCTGTTAGGTGGTTGTAAAGGTCAGTGTTCTTTGCTTTGTCAAGTATATTAATTGTCATGTGCTCTACATTGGAAGGGTGCGTTAGCAGTTCTTTCGTTAGCACAAGGAAAGGCGGAAAAAGGCAATAATCCAAGCTAGGGGACTTACGAAATGCCTTAGGTTGTTTGATTTGAAGCAGCAGGCGCAACTAACTAACGCTAACAAAGCTTGTTTCCCGAGAGTCATAGGTGTATTGTTACTCTGAATCTATAAGTAGCAAAGAGATAGATGAAAGAATCTATAAGTAGCAAAGAGATAGATGAAATTGCTGGAAGAAAAAAGCAACGGAACTGGCTACTAAACTAACAACGGTATAAGAGGAGATAGGGAGGGTATAAGAGGAGATAGGGAATAATTAAGTACTTGATTGCAAGGGCGTTAGCGAGTTTGCCAGAACTGGGATTATATACAAGAACATCAGGAGACTCAACTAAAGCTGCTAGAAGATATCGCGCTAAAGAAGTCAAGGCATACAAATAGTTAAGTACGAAAGAATAGAGGGTTGATATGATAGACACACGTATCGGGAAACTGTTTGTTTCGCAGTGTTGTGAGTTTAGAGTTTCGGTGTTAGGGGACTTTAAAGGGTAGGTCACTTTCAGGGGTAGGTGACTCTTAATCAATTCTTTTCTTTCAATGGCAATTATTAACTATGAAAGTAGACTAGGGAGTGTATGAAAGTAAACTAGGGTTAGCTTTGGCGGAATAGAGCCTGCAGTAAGCTGTTTTGTTAGGTAACGATATTACATGAGTTGAGTTTGATATTCTCTTCTTTTGAATTCCCTTGTGTGTTAGGGAGTTTCGCCTTAGGCTACTATCGGGGTGCGAAAGAAAACAAGCAGCATGGGCGAACTCTGAACTGACAATATAG
The DNA here is from genome assembly GCA_001649415.1 of Musa itinerans. Taxonomy (NCBI): domain Eukaryota; kingdom Viridiplantae; phylum Streptophyta; class Magnoliopsida; order Zingiberales; family Musaceae; genus Musa; species Musa itinerans. Next base: position 45,839 of record LVTN01000164.1, read on the forward strand.
GGCACAACTCACGGTGAAATCAAAGAATAAAGCATCCCTATCCAATCTAAGAATATAGAAGTAAGAGATTCAATCTAGAGCATTGCTTCAAAACTCATTCCTTACACCGAAACTCACTCTTGACTTTATTGCCCAGAGCTGCTATTCCTTTACCCTTGCCCGAGTAGTGGTACAAGGCGTCACCGATCCGATGTAGCTCAAACAAAGTCATTCATAAGAAAAGTGAAAGTTCTGCTCACGTTAGCTATAGGGCTTGTTCCCCCCAAAAACCACTTGATTGGCTTGTGCCCCTTCCTTAAAGAATTTCCTATTTCTGGGCATCCTCCGACTATACAGAAGTACTGTCGTTTTGACTCTTGCTTTCGACGTTGAGAGACCTTATACTTTACTTTCTATTTCTACTTTACTAGCAACCCCTTGTTATTCTCACTTATTACTTGCTTGTTGAACTTCACTTATTATTATATAGTGCACATCATATAGTGCACATCGCCCATAAGGATAGGAATTGAGATACAGAGGCAGACTCAGCACTTGCAGAAGCACTAACAACAATAACTAAAGCATAAGCTGGAGAAGAGGTTCAAGTCAGCGCTAAAAGAAGTTGTTCCATTCATTCTATAGCTTAAGCCAGGTAGGTCCTATTGTGAAAGTGGAGTATGGAGCGGCGTTGTCCTTTGTATTGTTCGATATTAATGGGGCGGGCTCTCCTTGTAGTTTCGTGGAGTATATGGTCTTTTGAGCGTGTGCGTTAGCTTACTCTTTTGATTTGAGGTGCCGATACGAGTGATTAAAGCTTCAAGTCAGCTGGTAGAGGCAGTCAGGGGTGTATAAGGTAACATCAAATATATAACTGGTGGCATTAACCTTGTATTTTCGTAAAAGTAACAGGGGAAGAGCTACACTAAGAATTCCACTCAAATGAAACAAGCGATTCCACTAGAACTGAAAAAAGAGGAGACTAGGATTCAGCTCGGTATTACTTTCTTACTGAACCACTGCTTGTAGCTTCATCTGAATAGTATATGTCATTTATAGTACCTATTAGTAATTGCTTGTCTCTGACTTTGAGTAAACCCTGAAACTGATTATGTAGGGCCCCTTTGTTACTTCAATCTATATGTTGCTTGCTCTTCTGCTTCTCTTTCTTCTGCTTCTCTTTCTTCCGCTTCTCTTTTTTCTGCTTCTCTTTCTTCCGCTTCTCTTTCTTCTGCTGAAAGGACTGGTAGCGGCAAGGAAACCAGTATTCTTTCTTTTCAGGTATTCTTACAATTCTTCTTTCTTTACGGCAAGGGGTTGTGTAAATGAATGATTTGTTGTGCTTAACTGGAAGGGAAGGGAAAGGAGCTGATTAATCACCCTTATCTTAAGTCGACAGTGTCAGCTCCATTTCTTTATGCTTCTTCGAGAGATGCTGGATTCCATTCCCCTTCTTGAGCTCCTTCTTTCTCCTTGTCAACCAGTTCCTGTTCAAGTTTCATCCTCCTAATAAGCAGTGTGAGAGTCAGTTCCAAGGACTTACCCGCTTAAGTGCCCATCTGATTCTATAGTTACCCACTAATGTCAGTGAAACAAGACTTGATGCTCGCTGTTCACTTTCGAACGTAACTTGAATAACCGATTGCTGCCCCCTGACCTAAGACTTTGGCCTTGCTTAAGTGAAGTGTTACCCTTTGATTCCATCGTATACAACACTCGCACACAAAGATGTTCATCGAATTGAAGGAGATTCATCGCTTGCAGTTGATTTGTTCACCGCTTATTCGTGAGTCGACTCAAGATCCCTTGTTTCATCCCGCCAAGCTCCTAGGCAAGTCACTACTCGTACCTGAGTTAAGGTATTAAATGAAATAAAGGAGTCCGAAGTGAAATACCAATACCGGCACCTGGCCAAGCAACTACAGTAGGATCAGAATGAAGGTATAGGATCCTTATGCAGTTAATAGGAGCCCGGCCGGCAGGTAATAAGTATCTGCAGGTACACAGATCTAGCAGATAAGTTAGAAGAGGGAGAATTAACCTACTCGCGAGGGATTGGTATATAGAATAGGGGCCAAGCACCTACTTATGAGCAAGTTCTTTGTTTACCTTCCCGCTTCGGCTCCATCTTATGCTGACCCATTAATCGGCCAATACTTTATTATTCTCCCGTAATATCGCTCCGTGGGTAGGTAGAGGTGGAGTACCCATTCTTGCTATTCCATTCAAATTCTGACCCTCGAAAACTCCATTATGAAAGGGCACTAGGTGAGTGACGTGTATCTCGAATACCTCTGGAAAAGAAGAAGCTCTCAACAGTGAGTTTTATGCTTGTCTCTGACTTTCCCACTTGGGAGCACATGGTGAGTTACCCTAACCCGCTTCTATCATACAGAGCGAAAGGATTCCGTTTCTTCTCTTGAGTTGACTTACCTTCAAGCTGAGCTCAATCCTATTAGAAGCTTGATTATTAGATTATTATGATTACCGAGATAGATCTAAACTCCATTCCCTTCAGTAACTCTACTAAGAAAGATCCTTCTTGCGCATCACCTTTCCTAGACTTAAGTAAGAGAGTCAGTTTCACAGTCAGAAGTGTTGAAAGCAGAAGAATTCTAAGGATTCTACGGAGGGACAGGATATGAAGCAGCTAGGTAACTCACTTCTATGCCGGGTTATCGAGAGAGAAAGATATGGATTTGTTTCCTCAACAAGTCACTACTAGACAAGCAAGTCAGAATTGTGAGCCTACCATGTGCTCCTTTAAGAATTTAGTTTACAAATATAAGAATACTAAAAGAATAGAATGAGAATCCCGAAAGTATGAATTGAACTCAAAGCAAAGAGACAAGCAGTCATAATTGAACTCCGTAGTAACAGAATGAACATAATCATTAGTGGTGGTATAGGTATTGTAGCCTGAGTTATATGAGACTTGGTCAAGTTTTCAGAGATGCTTCACCGCTATGTGGGCAGAAAACAGGACTTGTCGATTCGGCTTCCTACTAGATAGGATAAAGTAGAGTCGATGGGGCTTCTTCTGATTCTAGGCTCAAATATGTGACTGGTCGATCGTATAGAGGGGGTCAGATTGGCAATAAATAGAAATATATTGTTCATTCTTTTCTTAAAGCAACGTCCTTCATTCTTGTTGTTTGTCAATGAGTTAGGAGTTGATTGGGTGACTCAATATTAGGAGTTGGGTTACTTGAAATATCTACCTTGCTTGTCTTGTGGGAGACGAGCTCAGCCGTAGTTCTTCTATATACTAGAAAAGTGCATCCTCATCGAATCACTTGCTTAGTTCCCCCCTATCTCACCTCTCAGTACAGATACCTGAGGTCAGTACGGATACCTGAAGAATGTGCTAACCCAGTAGGGTTATAACAAGATAGGACAGAACCCATTAGATCTATCTTACAGCTAGGGAAGAGCGTAATGTCTACAAGTTTCCTTTAGTTTCTCTTTCTTGCTTGCTCCTTTCTTTTTGGTGGTCGAATATGACTTTCAAGTAAATAAAGTAGGCTACTTTTATTGGAGCGCCCTATGTAGTACCCTTTGCGGGAGTCGGTATTAAACAAGCTGTCCAGATTCTCTTTCGAGCGAAGGGCTGTGAACAGCCGCGTGCGAGTCCACAAAGGATTGTGTCAGAGACTAGTCGGCTTGCTATTCTTCCCATAGTCGTTTGCCCTACTTCTATAGTAATAGAAGCGGCTTCCCTTAATCGGTTTCTACTTACCGAGGGCGAGTCGCTTCCAGTCCTTGCTTGTCTATTTGTTTGCTAAAGTATGTGTCTTTCTGTTCTTTTGCTCTCCCTTTCGTCGAGTGTTATAAAGTGGGTAAAGCCGAGCCGAGGAAAGAAGAATGATGGTTCGCGGATCTTCCTCAAGGCAAAGGGTAGCGCATCTCATTATTCGCAATAATCGTTGTTCTTCTTTGTTTTTATAAGAATGCTCTCCTCCTGATTCAAGCGGAGGCTGCAAGCAAGACATAGTAAGTCCCCAGACAAACTAGTCCTTTCCTTATCCTTCGAGAACTAGTCCTTTCTCCTTCGATAACTAGTCCTTTCCTTATCCTTCGAGTGTGCTTACCCAAATGAATCTTATTAGTACCTTTCAGTCTAATGTGGAGAAAGTCGTTTTAACGATCCAAGACTTGAACAAAAACCTAACAAATCGAACAGGATCGGTCGAAGAGACTAGACCTAAAGGGAAGAACCGGGGTGCATCCCAGCTCGCTCTGGAGAGTAAGAAGATACAGATGAGACAGAAAGGCCCGAGAGCATGAGACAATGATGAATGGGACGGATAGGCGAGCGAAGCTTGACACCTTATTGTTTCTCTTCTTTTCTTTATTACACAGACAGTGGATTGGCGGCTGCTACTATTCCATTGTTTGTGCAGGCGGGTAACCATATTGAAGCATGCGCTTAAGCCGGTTATTATAAGTTCTGGCCAAAGTAAGAAAGAAGAAAGACGTTGGTTGCTCGTCGTCGTTCGTATCAATCGTTGCTAGCTGTCTCATTAATAAAAAGGTCCTCGTATACGATCTACGCAAGCTAAACTCAATTCCGCATCAGTTTCTCACTAGGCCTTACAACAAAAGGATCGGAAGCTTGGGCGGAGTAAGATTGGAGGCTGAATAATAAGAATAAGCTCGCAGGAGAAGAGACTCTTTATGTTATGTCAGCTAAACCCAGAGAATAGAGAGTAGACAACGAGTAGTGCCTGAACTTATAAGTACTGTCCTGTACTGTAGGGCCACGTCCTCCTCTCCTGACCGACCTGTACTGTAGGGCCACGTCCTCCTCTACTTATATTACATTCGTATTCAGCCGTATGTAGGTTCCCCTGATGGAGCAAATGGATAAGCATAGTAATAGTCAATAGGTTTCTACCGACACTGACTAGTGATGTTCAGAGACGGCTAGTTATGATTATTCAACAAGGGAGGTACGCATATTTCGAATATTGATTGTCGGGGCACACATAAGAGATTAGAGGGTATTCTCCGTGGCATCTATCTTCTGGGGCCAGCCGTATACTGGAAAGGAAAGTTTCCTATAACGAATTTCAACAACATTGGGTGAATAGTGGAATGAATCCAATGATTAGTTTTCAACTTGATTTGTGAGAGTCCCCTTTGTAGGTATAATACGCTATAAGACCACAAGTGTTTATTTGTGCACGGTCTCCTAGTTAGTGTTAACTACCTAGCTGAGGTTGTAAGTGGTTGGGCTATACCTAGCTGAGGTTGTAAGTGGTTGGGCTATGGTACGGCGACTGCTTGTTAAGAGATACTCGCCACTAAGCCACGGCTGAAACGGGTCGAATCAATAAAAGCCACGGCTGAAACGGGTCGAATCAATCAAACGAGCCACAGACTCTTCTAAGCCGAGACCCCTTCTTGGCAAAGGTATGAACACGAGAGCCCTTCTTGGCAAAGCAATGGAAATCCACCTTGAACAAAATCAATGCAGGGAGTGGGAAAACAAATGGCTTCCAATTCCATTAGTATTTTGCTGAGGCGAACAGAGGCGATCAATAGTGAGCTCGACCACGAGGATCTACCTATATCATAGTAGGGGTGACAAAGCGCGAAAGCACTGAGCACTTATGAATATTCAAGCACTTTTTCATCATTCTTTTTCCTAACAGATTCAAGCACTTTTTCATAATCAGGTCTGTATAACCTATTATCGCCCCTTTCTCAGGATCTAGCCCTCTTCGACTACCAATGCGGGACGGGAGCAGGAAAACGAACTACTAGCTTGCGCCTTGGAGGTCAATATCACTTTACTCAAAAGAAAACACGTAGATATTGCATGCCTTGGAGACCCGGACCGGACCACTCTTTCACTGACCTAGTACTCTTTCCCCTAGCCTGTGAACGCTCTATGGAAAAACGAGGTTTATGGTTCCACATAGGGAGCAAGTCTCTCTTTCTGGGAGATAATAAGCCAATGCTGTAATCATCTTCTATTCTAGCTTATTCACTTCCCGGGCTCCATGCACTTTCAGATATAACAATCCCCGGATTGAATTTCTCCACAAAAGTAGCAGTTTCTTGACTTTTCATGAAGAAAAGAATTGAGGATTACCCGCTTGCAGCAACAGAACAAGTGGACAAGACAACACTTTCCCTGAACTGAACTAACTTGAAACTTTACCTTTTGCCTACAAAAAGAAAAGAATATTGAATTGACTCGCCAGGCTTCCGCTGGGCTGGGCTTCTTTCTGGAAACTACGATGAAAGTGAAACTGGGCCAACGGAAAACTCTACATCAGCAGAGGCATCACTTATTCCATATACCGCGCTTCAACAGCTCGACACCACAATTTATTAACCTGGACTTGATACAAAAGTGGCATTTAACCCTCAGTATGGCCTGGTAAAGGAAAGGGAGAATGAATTAAATCATATAATCATATAAATAACATACGATATAGAAAACACACCTCAATTATGGAATACGGGGATGAGATAGAATTATATGATTGGAATTTAGGAAGCCGGTGTGCTAACGCTTATTTGATCGGGGTGCGCCAATCACAGTAAGTAGCATTTCGAACGAAGTGAAAGATAGATAGGGATGTCATAAGCATTAACAGGGAGATGCTTTAGCTTTATTTGAGTTTAGGTGCTTTAGCTTTAATAAGGTAAGTTAGGGAATAAGTCTTAGCTTCTGTGGTTTTACTAAGTTTTCTATACTATTCCACAATTCAGTGATATTTGATTAAACAAGCCGTTTCGTTGCGCATTAGCTCTTATTGGCTACGCGAAGGGCTTACTTGAGCGGGTGGGTGACTCAATCCATTCTTTTATTTCGAACCGAACACAAACAAGTGCTTTTTAGAGTTCAGTATGGATAAAGAGCGATCAGAGGTTCGCCTGCTGATGCAGAGTATTTCTAGTGTTGTTACTAGAATCCAGTAGTTGTGTTTACTTTTTCAATAATGATTTGATTTCAAATACGAGTATCCTAGTTTGCTTGTGAAAAGCGTCTCATAACCCTAACTAACAAATACCGCTACGTGTGGGAAGAAGAAAATAAGCTTTTTGTTCAAAGGAGATATCTCCCGAGATTATTGGATTTAGAGTAGAAAAGTGAAGTAAAGCAAGGGATTCGGTTCTTGTTGCGATTCTCTTCTTTAAGTAATAAGTCAAAGGGAAGCCAAGCCGGACGTTAGTGAGTTAAACGAGTTATAGGGGCTTCTGATCTTGCCTCTAATCCTTTAGTTAGTAGTGAGTTTAGTCTTTACATGGATCTTCGCTACCTTTTCAATGCCAATGCCAGTCAAGTAAGATATAGTATGCCCCTAACCCTAACTTGAACCTTTCCCTCATGGAGCAGTTTCTCATTCTGTTCCGAGATACTTTACGGCATTAGCTTCAGCAGTTTAGTATGAAGGAATATAGTGGAGTTGAAAGCGCATGGTGGTAGGCGATAAAGAGCAAACAAGATCTATTGGTTGGGTACCCATCTCTATTGGTTAGGTTAGGTACCAATATCTAACATATCTATTATTATGTAATCCATTATCCATATCTATTATTAGAGAATTGGAGTTTCTAGCTTTTTGTTCCGGCAAAACTCCTATCGCGTTCAACTCAACCACTTCCAACTGCATGGTCAACTCTACCTGGTTAACTCCACCTGCCCTAGCACCTACCTACTCCATACTTTAGGATGATACCTTACTCTAACAGCATTAGCCACAAAGAATTCTTCCACTTCAACCAATAACTGCGGATTCTTTAGACGGAGGACTCAGATTCTTATTCCCGCTACGTGTGGGGTCTATGTCTATACCATAAACCTTTCTTTTCTAGCGCTTCAGATACAGATCCAGCTTGATTGAGATCTTTATCCATCTTTTGTGATCCTTCATATGCTTATGGCATATTCTTCTTTGTACGATTCCACTCATTTACTTGCGCCAACAAACCCCTTACTAGAATTCGAAAAGTCAATCAAACACTTAAGAGTCAAGAGATGCTTCATAACTACTTGGGCATTCAACAAGAGGAGATTCGGGTCCTCAAACACTTAAGAGTCAAGAGATGCTTCATTGCTACTTGGGCATTCAACAAGAGGAGATTCGGGTCCAGTGTCTTGTCTTAGTTTGTAGTATACGCCTGTCGGAAAGTCTACTCGATCAGAAGAATAAAGTACAGGTGTAGCAGCTAGCTATAAGAATCCAAGAATCAAGTACTAGCTTTGAAGCAGGAAGCTTAGTTATTGTGGACGTAGTGAAAGGCTTTCCCTTTGTTGTCGTATCTAGAACTAGAAGCTCTGTTCGGTAAATAAGAAAGTCAGGGTATCATGCGTTTCACAAGTGGAGTTAGGGCAAGACGTTATTCTAGTGGAGAGTCGGGAGCAAGTCGGGGGGGCAATTCCCTCTGCTCTGTAGCGCTAAGAGAAATAGATTCGTACTACTTATCATTTCGGTTATAATATCGACCAGATCAGCAGGATCCGGAGAACGATCTAAAGTAGAAGAAAGAAAGTAGACATCAACGAGATCAGGATCACATAAAGCAGTTTTCAAGGAAGTAAGCTGCAAGCGAAGGAAGTGGGTCTTCGTGCTTTTTATCATACAAGTAAGCTAGGTTAAGTGGAGAATGTCCTTCTAAAGCTCCCGCCCCAAGAGAGGAAACAGTAGCTGAGAGTTTCTTTCTGGTCGAGTAGAATCGTATAAAGAAGACAGTTAGCCCACTAAACACTATCCAATTCTTTATCAAGTAAGTAGCGCTTGTCTAGTGGATCTCGTAACCGTAGCGCTTGTCTAGTAGATCTAGGTGTTGCAGTTCCATTCAAAAGGGATGCAGTGTCTTGTATAGACTTATTTCATTATGGAGTGAAAGTTCTCACTTCTTAATACACATAACTTCTTGCCTTTTGCTTATTATTGGCTTCATAACCTAGTTGTGGCCCAAGTAGCTTTATTCAGTTTTCTACCCTAAGGCTTACTCTAGGGGTGCCGACATCAATCAAATATTCAAACAGTGTGGGGAGGTTTCAAGGAATAGTTTGAAGCGAAAGAAGCCACTTGAGTCAGATAATATTACGGAAATTCTAGAAATACCTGGGCAAGTTCAATTGAAATGTAGAATCCGGGCTTCCTTGGCTTACTTGGCGCTCCAGAGACCAAATCCTTTGTTTACCACTAGAATAGTCAGTTCATTCTTTGACCGCAATCCGATCCTATAGACTCAATGATTTTCCTGCTGCAGCTTCAGCTTATGCACTAAACTCTCCATATTCAATAAATTCAGTGACTCTGCGCTATACATTTGGTGTTCAAGCCCTGATAACTCACAACTAAGGGGTGTTTCTTGAATATACTTATAGAGTAGTTAAGCTAGATTACATTCAACAATCAACGTAAGCAGCAAGGTAGCCAGCTTAGTAAGACAGTCCATTTCAACCTTGAGTTTATGCAATAGAAGTGGAAAGTGGAGTTCGGTATGCTTTGGGAAAAAGAGAAGAAGAAAGTACTGGTGCCCCCGAAAGCAAGTTACAGCGGGAGTCTCGTGTGCAAGCTAGAGTGTAGAGTACCGTGTAGCAGTTAAGTCGACAACAGAATCACCAGTTCACATACAGTTATAGGATATTCAGCAAAAGAAGGAACAGGATCCACTAAATAAGCTTGATCTGGCTCTGCTCTACCTAACCTCACTGCAGATTCTCGAACTGCTGACTCACCTGTCACTTATTCTTATATTGGGGCGCTAACAGGATACAACACTAGAACTAGGCTTTCCTAAAGATACTCAAGGACTTGGACTGGGCCTGAACTTGTTTACGGAGCAGCTTCTTTTCAGGCTTATAATCCTTGTGCTTATGATCTTTCTCCCCTTGCTGGTTTAGCTACCTATTTCCATGACCGACTTAGAGCCAACAACTTCACTCGTATACAACACAAGAACTGGTCATTCTGTTGCTTCATATCTGATAACGGATACTGGCAATTCTTAGGCTTATGATACAAATAAAGCTTAGCTGACCCGAACTATTAAGTAGGAATAAAGCTTAGCTGACCCGAACTATTAAGTAGGAAACAAGAACCTATCTCGCAGACGCGGTCAACACACCTCCCTTTTCGTTAACACGTGAAACCTTTGATTCCTCTGATTCCCTAATATGTACATTTCTATATGATCTCGGTTAAGCGCTTACCTAGTTTTACGTGGGCATAGAGCTTCCTTTTACACTGAATCATAACTTACCGAAAAAAGAACGAACTTCATTTAATAATATTTCTGCATCCCTGTATTTGGAATCTGATTAAGCTTATTCTTCCGCAAATTACTTATATATAAGACTTGAACTTCTATTGAAGCCGTCGTGTAGTGCATTAGCTTTATTGAGCGGGTACTCAAGAAGTAGTGAAAGTTTCATCTTATATAGAAGCAGAAGAGAATCCTTTGTCGACTGAAGACAGGCCCCATATCGTGAAAGTGTAGTCTCGCATAAAAAAGTCATTAGGGAATCCGAAGTATACAGTAAGGAAGCAGCAAGCATTGAAGAGAGGCAAGCATCCCTAAACCATTGAATAGAGCCCGGCCTTTCACTTGTAACAGCTCATGGGAATGGTCATATGTGGCAGTAGGCATCAAGACCGACCCTTTCAAAGAGCCTATTATATTCCTAAATAGAGAGAGGATTATGACAAGCTATTCTTGAAATATGCGTAGTCATAGTGTGCTCATTTAACCCATTGAAGTGAAGTCTTGTACACCGATTGTGGGGTAGCGGGAACTTTTCTTTGGGATTCATATGAGCTTGGTTAATCGTACTTCCAAGGGCCTGAACTTATAAGTACTGGCGTACTACAGCTTGCCAGGAACAGGACTTTTGACTAGCCTAGGACCACGAGTAAGAGGCCTATTGTCTGTCTCGCGATGGTGCACCACTAAGGGCTTTTACCTAACAGGAGATTCCTAGAATGGATTAGAATGTCAACTGAATCCGGAGTGCGTCATACGCCCCCAAAAGGGAACGAACTTCTTGCTTGGTGTACAGCGTTGACTACTTAGTCGTCTGCCTCTTCTTAAGAGAATTGGATCAGACACGCATTTCTCTAGAAAGTGTCCTACAACACACACCTCCGTTAAACTCAAAAAAACACTTCTTTATTCGGGATAATCTAATTAATATATATAAAGAATACCTGAGGTCGGGATCCAGGAACTCCTGCTGGAGAACTGCTGCTTCAAAACTTCACTTTCCATATCGTTTTTTATTGGGAACTTCAAGTATCGTTTGCGTCGACAAGCGAGTTCCCCATATCAGCGTCTTCCTTCTCATGATCAAAAAACCAAATTCACTCCTGTTAACTATTTACGCTATTCTTGAAGCAAAGTCGACTATTCGTCATTCAACATTCTGCAGAAGTACTCTCTTATTGCGCACCGTCTTTGAAAGTTCCATAATTCTTTTTACCTTTAGCGAGTTCCCTTGCTTTAATCCCCGTACTCAGTACTTTGAAGAAGGTCATAATCAAGGTGAAAGGCAAGGCAATAAGGCTTATTTCTCGTTGTTTAAGGCAGGGTGTGCAGGGTAAACGATACTCTTATGTGGAATCTATCATTGAGGGTCCGCTCTGAGAATACATTATTAGCCTAAAGTACTGGATTTGCAAGCACAGAGTCAATACATAATCTTTTTAGCACGAGAAGATCAGATCAGAGAACTCCGTAAGCAGAAGTCAAACAATCATTTCATACATCGAGCTAAAGTCAAACATTCAAATCAGCAGGAGCAGGATACAGAGATCTGAGAGTTATGCACGAGTCCAACAAGCAACGAATAATGAAGTTGGGAGTTACGCATTAGTAGGAGTTCAAAGCAAGTAAAGGCCAGGCAATGAGGATTCACCGAGTATACGCGTTGGGGCAGGGCATTGAAAAGTACTGTAGTTGTTTGGCTGTTGAACTAGACAATAGGGTAAGTTGTTAGGTATCCTGTGTTGTGTTCTAAGATATTAAGTTGTTAGGTATCCTGTGTTTCTTCCGATCTAGTAAAACTCTCTATCAGGTGTTCTTGTTTCATCCCGAGTGCCTTATTCAAATTCGCAAGAGGGGCTGTTTCATCCGTTCTCCTACTTTATGTTAAGGATTTCATCCGTTCTTATTGGATCAAATGAAGGAGCTGTGGGAGTCGAGGAAGAAGAAAGTAATGGCTTTGAAGCAAGCTTGATAGGCTATAGGTCGCTAAGTATATATATTCTTTCTAGGCAATGTTTCAAGGTTAGTTTTATGCAACTTACAATAAGGGCTTAATATAAGGGTGATTTATCAGCTTTCCATTATTAGATGCGCTAGCAATTATGTATTATGGCCTTCCTTGCTTATCTTATTCTAATGCGCTAGAGCAATGTAGTATTATGGCCTTATCCAACACTCGCTACGAATCTAGACTTAACTCGCACCTAAGCTATCTTGCCTCCCGTTAGTGCTTCCTTGCCAGTAATATATGATTCCAAAGACTTAGGTAGAGCAGGAACAAGAACAAGATCAGGACCAGAAGTAGACTCATCGACAACAGCCAAGCCCTAAACAAATAATTGGCCTCCCACCTCGCTTCACTTAAGAAGTACTTAATTATGCCCTTCCCTTAGCATTAGTTAGTGGCCCTCATAGTAAGTTGTAAGTTTCATCTGTCTTTTTAGCCAGAGGATATAGAGGCGACGAAGCCTGCACAGTGAGTTTCAGTTTCCTCTTATATAGAAGAAACAAACAGGTAATTATAATAACTTAGGCCTATAACAACTATAGTGCTCTCAAGTAGTAAAGTGAGAGACAAGGGAAGATACCTCGCTCGATGGAACCTGCCCTTATAGTAAGTTGGTGATCAATAAAGTGAACTATACTCAAGAATTAGCTGTGCTTGGAAAGTCTCTCGGAACAGGCTATAGAGGCTAATTACTAGAAGTCCCTTGTAGATAATGAGAATCCTAAGTTTCCGTTGGGATCAATAGTCTAGGCGCCATCCCATGTTGAATCAGGTTCTCCTCCGAGTGGAATCAGTGTTTGCTACTCTTTAGATAGTAGGCGAGTTAGATGGATTGAATTCATTCTTTCTTGCCCGCCAAGCTGCTACTAAGTAAGTTTCATTCATTCTTTCTTGATTTCTTTGCTGCTACTAAGTATGTATATTCATCATAATGGAACAAGTAAGTCACAGAATCCGGGGAGTATGAAACGGAAGAAAGCCTCTTTTAATGCCACTATAAGCGGAATGAATCTACTCGACAAGCAACTAGTAGTGAGGCCAAGTAGTGCTTCATGCCCAAAAGAGGTAAGCAAAGTAGTGCTGTTAAAGAGGTGGGCAAGGAAAGCAGTTAAGAAGGTAGGCGAGAAGGAGAGTATTTATAAGTTGAACGGTTTGCAAGACATAGGTGGAGGAGAAAGAGGCGAGGGATAGTTTCCCTTATATTAAGTCGGAATCATTAAGGTATTGTTCCCATAGGTATGCCAGCAGGGTGCAATGAGACTTTACTCGATCTGCCATTAAGTCTATTTTAGCAGCTTGGCCCCTATTCCAGAGATAAGTATCAGAGGCTAAAGAGCTATATCTAGTAACTCACCTTTTGTAACAACCTGTAGAAAGAAGCTACATAGGAAAGGTAAAGTTCAAGGAAAGTCTCCAAGATGATCTGATGCTGGATCCGGGTAGTTATCCTCTAGTATAGATAGTTGCAGGGCTGTTGACATAGGTATTGTTGCCGGAGTTAGTGGTGAAAGAAGTATTTGTAGCAAGAGTCGAGGTCGAGTCTCTTTCAGCCCGAACTTAAGTACTGGCAGCAATAAAACTATCTACATCTAATGCACCCTTTCCGGTAGTTGCATTGAATAAATAGATTAACCCTTTCCTGTTGAATGGAATAGAGTAGAGGCCTTGTTCCAGCGTGAGGAGTTTCTCGGATCAGAAGAATGAGAATTGCCGGCTCCCCTGCCCTTAAGTAATTGGTTCAAGTCTTCGGTTCGGACTGCTTTCCTGGCACAGCTCCTGGCACAGCTCCTGATCTCGTTGATGTCGACTTTTCCCTTACTGCTTAGTTTCATTCTTTGCTGACTGAAGCACTAAGTCTTGCCCGGTAAACTGTTCCTGCCGCGTTTAATCTGTTGTGTTTCTCAATTCTGAAAGTTTGAAGTCACTTGTGTTGCCAGTTGCCAGAGGAGAGTACGAGGGTTGGTCTTAGTCCTGTGCCCTACTGAGAACTTGTATATAAGGGGAGTGGTCCTGTGTCAAAAGAGGTGTAGTGGAGTGGTCCTTGTTTACCATGAAACAAGTAGTAGAGTAGTGGAATCTGTATTAGCTGGCTTAGATAGAAAGAAAATGAGCAGTGCCAGTGTTGTACAAGTTCGGGTGTGCTCGTGTTGAATCAATCAAGTGTGGAATCTGTTGAATCCTGAGTGAAATCCCCGAAATGTAAGAATAAAGTAAAGGCTTTGAGGCTAGGTAGATGAGAAAGCAGCTTGTTTCTTCCCTTGTTTCATATGTGTTTGGCTGTTGCAAGAGGATAGAGATTGGCCCCTTCCCTTGTTTGAATAAGAATAGATTAACCCTTTCCCTTCCCTTGTTTGAATAAGAGAGGATGATGGGTGTCGCTAATTCTGCTGAACCGCTCCCGCCTTTTATAAGGGAGTAGTAGAGTTTTACTTAACCAATTACTTAAGTTCGGAATCACCACACTCTGATGAAAAACAGATGAAGAAAAGGCGATCTTTCCACTATACTGACTCAGTAGACACCCAGTATAATAAATTCAATCCAAATTCTATCTTACTTTAGAATAAAGAGAAAGAATTCAAAGAGTAGGGACCAAGCTACTCCTCATGTTGCGCGGAGGGGAGCAATTACTAGAGCACCTGTGTCCTGATCTCACTCTGGCAACAGTTGCTTGGTTTCTCCTTCCTGCCTTTAAGAATAGAGTTTTCTACTTTCATACTTTTTTCTACTTTCATATAATAATGGAGGAGTACCTATCTACTTATCGGCACTATTAACTGCATGCGGCTCATCCACTTCTCCTCTTGCAACAAACAAAGATCCACTTCTCCTCTCGCAACAAACAAAGATAAGAATGAATGGGGGGATAGATAAGAGGGCAAGCAAGAACAAGAGCAATGGAATCCCTAGTTTGATCCGTGTTTGGTTTCGGAGCTGCTCCTGCCTCGGATCCTTCTCTTTACGACTTTACCAATTACTTAAGGGCTGCTGATGAAGTTGGGCCTGGACTATACTTCACACGGGTAACCTTACTGCCGCCATGAACAAAGCACTTGATTATACCTCCTCACCACTACTTGGTTAAGTAAAGCTTGAGTCTCGGTTAAGCCTTATCGGAATGGATTCTAATAGGATTCAACTCGGGTCACTCACTACTACTAATGCGCTAGAGAAATAAGTGTTCTTCAGCCAACACAGTACTATAAGGGGCGAGTTGGGGCAGGGAAATTGGGGTTGCAACAATCATAGAAATTGACAAGACTTATCTAGCTTTTTTATTAACTTGCACTTTACCACAATTCTGAATTGAATCTTTCGCCTGCTTATGATCTCGTTGATGTCGACTTTCTTGATTTCTTTCCCACACCAACACCAGACTTTCGAACGGAAACGGCAATTGAGGGTGCCAGTAAAGTTATTTTAAGTAGTGAGGCCAAGTGTCGGGTCTGCAAGGGAGGAAAGATATGACTTAGTTTAAAGATAAAGACAGGAGCCTAATGAAGCAAGTAATAATTAAGTGATAGTTGCCAGAGTGAGGGAAGCTTTTGATGGCAGCCCTGCCCCGCCATGTTAGTCCAGTCTTGTTTCGGGTAAACTCATATTTGTTGTTTTCACAATTCCCTATTTGAGTATTCGAATTTCCCCTAGTAGGGAGCTACTTCCTTCAGACATGCTTTATGAACACTTACTCAAGAGAAAAAGGGGACCTTAGAACAATTACTTTAGTCACCGACTCGGTAAAGCCAAGAAATGACTTGACTCGGGAAAACCTCTCTATACTTATTGACTTAGGGCGAGGGTCGTATGATTGACTTAGGGCTAGGGCATCTTAACGGGCATCTTAACCGGGTGGAGTAGTGATCGGTAACACCTCTTCTCTTGTTGGTAACGTAACTCAACTTATTGTCCTGCTTAACAGGAGTAGGAGCTAGAATAGGGAGTGGAGCTGGGCAGGGTATTTCTCGGTGCTCTACCAAGTGTAAAATCCGTTACTGTATCCAGGATCTTAATAAGGATCAGATGTATCTCCTAGGCGCTGAAACAAACAACTTACCGGCTAGAATCCTCTGCCCGGGCCAGAACTTATTAATTGGCCCCTTAAAGTAGTCAAAGTAGTAGAGTAGTTGACATACTTGTGAGGAGATTCGGCTTCTATATAAGATGCAAATAAGATTCAAGTCACCCAGGTAGGTAGGTAGTAGTAAACAAATACAGTAGTTGCCGTGAGATTGATTTAGGGAAGATGAAACAAGGGATTCCACACCTGCGCTGCTCTACCTGATTGAGAGTTATAGGCTTTACTATAGCAAGAAACCCTGCTAGAGCATCTATTTGGAATTCCCCGAACACAGGACTCTTCAACTTACTATAAGGGAACAACGAATAAGGGGCTACTTCTACTAATCTGCCCTATTATTAAGCACAGCTTCCCGCGCCTACCTCTGTAATTTATTACTTATTGATTCTATGAGGCCTCCCCCTTTGATACACCAATATCTTTAGGGTTCAGGGCAGAAGAGAAGAAAAGAGAATAGAGAGCAAGTCAGCAACAAGCAGTTAACTATTCATTATCGGAGTTGTGGTAAATAAGGGTAAAGCTTGATTTCTGTCTTTCCCACGCCAGCACCCTACTTTCGAAAAAGGTATTAAATCAAATAAAGGACACCGCTATTCGCCTATTCTTCTTAGTAGGATCAAACTATCCTTGAAGAAGCACCCCACTAAACGAGATTGATGAAAACGTAGCTATGGTTGATTAAGAGCAAACAAGCAACTACTTAAGAATTGAATTGCCTAGGAGCAGCGCCTTAATGAGTCTTGCCCTTCAACTAAAAGCCAGTATGAAATTCTAAGAAAGTTGGCCCCTACTAAAGGATATCTTCATAAGAAAGAATGAAAGTGGTTCCCATCGTTCGCTGCCCTCGCAACAAAGCCTGTACTTTCTTCTTCAAATTCATAGTCAAGGCCTTACTTAACTTACTGCCTCTTGCTCTACCGGGGATGGGATTCCTTACTTAAATGAAAGTTGATCCGAAGTCCTAATTAAGCCTTAATTCCTACTTTCACTTATGGGCCTATTTCTATATTTGCTATGGACAAACAGCGGCGCCAAGCAACTCCCTTTCCCTTCTAACTTCTGAAACAACTCCCTGATCACTTCTCTTAGTGGTGGAACAGGCAATTCCCCCCTGCTTTCTATTGCATTAACGGAGGCTTTTCTAGTGGTTTAATCCCGAGTTGAGTAGGTGCCTTCCATCCTTACTAAAGTAGCTATTTGCTATATAAAGATAAGAATTCATTTAGTAGGGAAATAGTAGGGAATGTTTTCAAAAGCTAGCATTCTTTTGCTCTACTTCTTTTACTGCTCGGAAAGGCTTTCTCGCACCCCAAGAGACTCATAGTCAACTTCCCTGCCGCCCAGAATAAAGCACTTGTTTATAACTCATTGGAACTTATTTATGTACGACAAACACTGGACTCTGCCCCGCCCTAAGAAAGAAGGTATCAAACTAAGGATAAGAACAAGTGGGAAATTCCATAAGTGGCCCTTATAGTCAGTTTCTGCCCTGTTTTATAGGCATCAAATGCATTATAAGCTCCATTAGAGGTACCCGACCGGTTATTATAAGTTCTGGCACAAGTAAAAGAACTCGTAGACAACTTTCTCACAGGAACAGGGGATGCAACCTTCTCTCACGCCCTAACCTAGCAAGTAGTAAACTAAAGAATGAAACCACTTTCCCTGAGGCCAAACACAGGTTCACTCTTCTAGTCGTTGCTTGTTGGATGAAACTACTAGATGATTTCCCCAACTCGTATATCCTTAACATAAAGTACGCCTTTCACTCCGACTTAATATAAGGGAAACTAAGAAAGATGAAACTTCAACTCGGTCGGTCTTCAACAAGAACCAGAGCTGTAAAACTAGGGACCTCTACTCTTGCAACTGGTAACATCTCTTTCTTCTTCACCCAACCTCTTCTCTCGTAGACCTAAAATGAATAGCCAGATTAATAATCTGCCCTGCTTCTTTCTATGATGAAACTGGGGGTGACACTGCCCTTAACCCTGCTTTCACACCGACAAGTCTACAAAGTGCAATTCTGAAAGCTTCTCTGTATCAAATGCTTTTGTTTCTTCTGCTGAAAGCACTGTCAGCGGCAAGTCAAACCTTACTCGCACAACTTATTCTTTTGTTTCTTATCCTGTTTCTTATACCACTCCTGCTCCAACTCCTGATGCCACAGAGCCTGGTAGCGCATCTTGAAGAGTTGTTTCATTCTTTGTTTCATCCGTATTAGTTGACAGAGAAGAAGAGGGATAGATCTAGCACATCCGGTATCAGAATGAGGCTCCGGCTTTGCCTTTTTAGTAGTTGATTGGTGGTGTGACAAGCCTTTATATCTGTTGAAAGCAGTTTGTTTACTACTGTATTCTATATGAAGGGCTACTTCCATTCTGGAATTCTATTGGGTAGCAGAAGATACCTGCCTACCGCCTTTAATTGAATCTAATCCGCTCTCAAAGGAAAGCAGTTGAAAGTGTCTCGTCGAAAGTGAAAGTAGAAAGTAAGGTAGAAAGTCAAGTTTAGTATCCTTTCTTCGTCGGCGTTTGTGAGTTGACACATTGGGCTAAGCATTCTGTCTTATATTTGTATACGATGAAACTCGAACATCAATTTATTAACTAGTTTATTGCCTTTCGTCCCCAAACTCCACGGAACTTCTAGCTTCTTATCCAGCTCCTCCAGTTGCTTCAGATCCACGTATAAGGAATTGAAGGATGAAACATAGGGTACCGATCTAGTGCATTAAGAATGAGACTAGTAAGTATAAGAATTAACCATGAAGGGAAGACCCGTAATAAGAGGCTTGAGCTAGCCTAAGGACTCAACAAGAGCTACGTAAGCGCAAGTCAAATACTTTTATAGAATCTTTCTTTTCGAGCACATGTGGTATGGAAATCTTAGTAAAGACACTGCATCATCAGTAGCATCAACAGAGTAAAGATATGATGCCCAAAAGTAGACATGAACTAAACTTGAAGAACGTGTCTTGCTCCCTCGCTGATGCACTTAGTCTTGCTTATCGCCCGAACTCGCATTAGACGAGAAAACTGGAATGGAGAAGTCAACCGGGACAACACCTTTCTACCGCGCTGCTTCTTATCTGATTACCCTCTTTTATACAAGACAAGAAGGCTTTCAGCACCTTATCTTAATCTTATTGCTTCGGCCCTTGTGCATTCGCTTACTCCCGGTCAAAGGGCTGTAAACCCAGATACTCCCGGGCAAAGGGCTGTAAACCCAGATGGATTTCCCGCTTCTCAGATCCAGATATTGATTCTACTCTTTCTTTGGATCTTGCTTCGGCTTCTCCTGCCCGTTAACCCTTACTTAAAGACATGGAATAAAGAAAGAAATAGGGAGTAGTTGGTTATCTCTTTCGAAACTAGCTAGCTCCCCCACGGAATAGACCTCGCTCTCGCTAACCTTAAGAATGAAACTACCCTACTCGCTCTTGAACTCCTAAAGTAAAGCTCTGGTTTTGGTTACTTCCATTGCCCACCTCACCCCTGTCTACTAACAACTCCCAAACACAGGACTCAAAATAAGGGTTTATAGGCCTTATACAACCACCGATACTACAGAGAAGGTATCAAACTACAGGAACAACAGAAGAAGCCAGAGAAGGTATAAAACTACAGGAACAAGAGAAGAAGCCCGGTGCTCCATAGTAAGAATTAAACACTAGCGGGGGGGATCAGAATGCAACAGGGTCGTCAAAGAGTGGAACTAGCCTCCCTCGCCTCTAGCCTAGTCAAACAATGAAACCACTAAATCCAAGAATCCAACTAAGGAGTGCAAGAATGAAAGTGAGCCACCACTCCGTAAGAATGCAACTCGTTCGTTCAAGAATGAAACTCACTAAACTCAGATTGAAACAAAGCAGGACTAAGAATTGAACTCGAACTTCTTATAAGGGCAAAGAATTCAACCAGGTAGTCGAAGAATTCATCTAGTAGTAGCTTGGCAGTTAGAGTGGACGAACTAGTTTCATCCCTTGTGGAATCAGTTGGTGTTGGCTAAAGTCTAGTCCAAGTAGTTGTCTAGTTTCATCAGTAGTAGTGACTTTTAGACTTGCCTCGTTGCTTAGCCCCTTTTCTGGCCTTTGTATACTTACGTAGTTGCTAAGTAGTAGCTTGGCCGGTGACAAGTATCTTTCTTCTCTTGTTGAATCCCAAACTAGTATACGAGTAGTAAAGGTTTCCAGCTACCCTATTTGTAATATAGGCTTGGCCCCTTTGAGTTGGACAAGAAAGTCTGCCCTGAACCCGAAAGCCTTAGTCATTAGCGCCAGCATCCTAACCATCTGCATTTCATTTCATGCTTGTTTATATAAGTAAGTGAGAATATTGACTCATTCTATACCTAACACCCTTAAACTCACTGCTTACCTGCTGGAACTCAACTTGATACTTGACCTAGAACAGTAAGCCTCTTTGAACTCTTGCCCCATTTCCTCTTTTCTCACTATTGTAATGTAATAGTAGCTAGATCTATCCCTCTTATCTATCCCTATTCTTAGTTGCTATCCTCTTATCTATCTCTATTAGTTATTCTTATTCTTACTTGTCAACTTAAGACTAAACTAGGGATTCCACTCATAATTCCACTGGCCTTTATTATAAGTTGAAGCTGGACTCTGCAACTTACTATAGGGGCCTCTGAATTGAACAAGAAAGTAGTAAAGTTAGAATTGAACTTGTAAGTATAAGGCTATGAATGCGGAGAAGGAACCTATGCCTTGAAATCAGCATCTAGTACTTGGCCCGATAACTATACTAGTGAGAATTGAACTCATATCGGTAATAACCTTACTTTCGAACTGGAACTATAGAACCAACACCTTTCTTTAGACCTGGAACTGGGCATTCTACTCTGCTTGTTTAGTAGTAGCTTGGCGGGATAGGAGCAGCAGAAACTAGTTCAGGATCAGAGTCAAGATCCGGCTTTGATGCGCTAAGTGGTAAAAGTCCAAGTAGCTAACACCTCTGCTCAAGTCGCTAACACCTCTGCTCTGGGCTCCAAATAGAACTCATACAGGCTGCTTGTATATAGGTGCAAGTCAGGTACAGGCCGGCTTCCTCGTAAGAAAGGTAGAGAATAGAGTTGACTGGTTGGTATTGAGAGGAAAGAAGTGGAATCGATTAGACATAAGAAGAGAGTTGACTGGTATTGAACTAAAGAAGAGAGTGGACTGGAACCAGCAAGAGAGGGGCATAAAAGGAAGGATTTATCATGGCATAATGAGAATGACCCTACGTAAGCTAAAAGAAACATATGGATTGTCGTTAAAATAGGGAACGAAACACACGTTATAACAGGGAAGGGACTAGGAGGCTTATTGAGGGCATCAGATGATTCGTCCCGGAACTCTCTTTCTAGAGGAACTGGTTGCAGAATATGCTTTTCTTCTTTCAAACCTTTAGCACTTTCTACATATCCCGTATCAGTGGAAGTATCACACAATTAGCACTCGTCTTTATCTCAGTGGCACCAGGCGTTTCTATTCATATCAGAAAGGAAAGCTATTTCTCCTATATACTTAGCATACTTAGTAACTCCCACATGGGCTGGTAGTTTGTTGGCTACTTGTCTCTAGACAGCCTGCACTTGAATGTTATCGTAGTAAGTTGTTATGAGAAAGTGCTATAATCGTTGTCTCACCTGGCCTGGCGTTGGAAGGATTCAATCCGCCTTTCTACTTTGATTGTGCATTAAGAGGGTTATTAAAGCACTCATTCTTTAGACTTGTTTTAAGCTTCATTGTCAGGGGGATGGTAGTGCTTTCTCTCAGATATAAGCTACTATATATTCCGTATACGCTCTTTCGATTCAACAAGAAGCTTCTTTTCTTCGTCTTTTTTAGACGCATTGCATAACAATTAAAGCTTGTCTCTAAAGAGATTTGTTCAAGAAAGAGTTCGTAACCAGGCTAGGTTTTCGTAGGTTTTAGAATAGAATACGATGTGCTCGGCAACTCAGCTATGGGTTGAGTCTACTTTAAGCATCTAATCTAACCTATGGGTTGAGTCTACTTTAAGCATCTAACCTCTTAAGGACTATTGGATTGCCTTGTAGGTCTTATTAATGGGGGGTTATTTGGATTCTGTTCGGGTCAAGGGAGTCGTTTCCTTGGTTAGGTCTTATTACTTATTTTCATGGTTCTTTTTGTAATGAAAGTAGTCAAGATTGAATGAAAGTGGTTAAGAAAGAGTACTGGGTTGGTTCAGAGCACAGGGCATACTATCTTACTTGCGAGGTATCTTCATCAAGAGCATTAAGTTAAGGGGTTAGATTAGCTAGTTGCCGGAGGGAGAGGAGAAAGAGTTCACAGAGACTGGCCCTTAAGTGAATTGGGCTTGCTCCAGCTGCCGCTACACATTAGGAGTGACTTGGCGGGTGGTTACCATACTTCTTTTATCCTAATAGAAGATCAAGAATGCATTTTGTGGGGAATGCCCTGCATAAAGCCCTTATTCAAATGAGAACTCCTGCTCTTGCTTCTTTCACTCTGGTCTTGTTCAAACTCCTTCTCCAGCTTCTGTATCAAAGCCAGTGTAGTACTTTCTTCTTTATCGTTGCTAACTTGATTCTTTATAATAATGGAAGTAGAATCTATATCTATGTTTGTTGGCGAAAGAAAGGAAGCAGCAGATGCAGTTTAAGGATCAGAAGCCATAGAATGCCCTGTTACTGTTTATTCATACAGAGCAAATTCCACTTTCATTATCTCTTTTCTAATAGAACGGATTCCATTCCTTCGAGTGACGCGGCAGGAGCGGTTGGTAGCTAGGGTTATGTTTCATTCTACGTTTTCTACCTGATGCGGAGTGGAACACCGGTATAGTGAATTACAGAATTGAACCCTAGGTATTAGATTTGAACTCATTGATAAAGAATGGAACCCCTTATTAGAATTCAAGGAATTGATTGTTTCACAAAAGCACCGAACTAGTTTATTAGAAACAAAAGCCAAATTAACTTAAGGGCCAGTAAAGAAGTAGGGCTTGCTTGGCTTAACTGGTATCTCCCCTGTCAAAGGGACAAGCAAATGAACCCAACCCCGACCTCTCCTATGGTAAAGCACCGAACAAGGAAGACTGACTATAAGGGCTCTTCTATCCCTACTACTTTCAACCTGCACGGAAAACTGACTATAAGGGCTCTTCTCTCCCTACTACTTTCAACCTACACTGGATTGATTTCTTATATAAGTGAGAATTGAATAAGTCGGATTGATTTCTTATATAAGTGAGAATTGAATAAGTCAACCCTATTCTTACTGCCCGGAAAGGCTTTAGAGCACCCGTACTCATCGACTATATAAGCTTCTAAGAGATAGAATGAAACACCTTACAGCGAGGTATCTTCACTTGCCCTTAACTGCGTAGCCATATCTTCTGCCATGAACAAAACCCGGGCTTTCACCTTCCTTTCACCTTAAACCTAACCCAGTTTCTTACCTTCATACAGCAGAGTAGAATTCAATTGACTAGCGGCAGCAGGAGAGTTGGTCTTGTTGGGGAAAGAAAAGCAAGAAGATCTATTAGCGAAAACACCTATTTGCTGCCTTTTTGATCGAGAAAACGCATCTTTGCATTCAACTACGAGGGGTTAGTTTCTCTCTTTCTGTCTTTAATATAATATAATAGAAATAGATAGTTTCGACTGTGTAAGTATAGCATCAATCAAAGTAGTTGATCACTTAACACACTGCTGCTTTCCCAATTACTTAAACTTAAGGGCAAAGGAACCTCTCTCTACACTACTTGGGAAACCCTTTCACTCCTCTGATACTGGCTAGAACTTCATTCTCACTTTATTCCATAATAACTATATGGATTGGATTGCTCCTCAACCTCAGGTAACTAAGACAGATTCACTAGGAACAGAAAGACACTCGTCGCCAACAACAAGAACAAGAACTGGACTACCGGGATGCAGGCACGGGATAAAGCATAAAGAGGAAGGTATACCAAACAAACAACTATCTTATTTACCGCATCTAGTAGAAGACTGAAGTTATAACTGACCTATTCTTCCCTATTACCCATATTCAGCATTAGACCTAGCCTTCTAAAGCAAACAAACCCTAAGAAAGGAGACTCGTCAACAACAGCCAAGCGTATACTAATGTTGTGCGGCAGCGTAACCCCGATACGTTTTCATCAATCTCGTTTCTTTTGGTCCGGTACTTATAATTTCTGGAACCATCAATATTAGGGTTTCAAATGAACTAGAACAGCAAAGACACTATGAAACAAGCAGACAAGAGATAGGCCAAGTACTGAACTAGATTCATTCCAACACCAACCAATAAGAATAAGGAAGATGTCGTATATTCCACAGGGACTCTCTAGCAGTTATGAAAGCTGGATCATAACCCTTCGTTGAAAGAAATAGTGTCTACGCCTCTTGCCTATGTCCTTTCTCGATACCTCCGTAGTGAGTTTGATGCCTATGTCCTTTCTCGATACCTATTTAGTTAGTCCAACGACTTATAAATACTCCACTTCCTCTCTTGCCCGAACTCCCCTTTCTGTCCTTCCCACTGATGAAACTCGGAGGATAACTTATTGAACTCCCCTTTCTTAATTGCCAACACCCAACTTGATCACTGAGCTGGGACCAACACCTTTTATAGCTTATGTAGTGAGTGACTTGCTCTTTTGCCTCTGATGCTGCCTACACTGACAATGCTTGAGTGTAATTCTTATTAGTAGGGGTTTCACTCTGTAATTCACTACTTTCCCTGAGTCTGCCCTTAACCCCTGGGAAACTGTTCCTGCCGCTAGTCAATTGAAGAAGTCGACCTAGACCTACCCAAGGCCTTTACTTGACCTCGCCTCAAAGCAAGTATCTTCTTTACCAGAAACCGGAACTGGCACTACTACTTTAAGGAGTAAGAAGTTCTCTACTCAACTCGTAGGAGCTACAGCATCAACACAAGAGCATGCCTCAAATGCGGGTGCAGGACTTGTAAATTACATCTTATAATAGGTGGAGCAGAGCCTTTACTAGAAGTTTGAGGGGAGCAGTTTCATTCTTAGTACCAATAGCTAGCATCGGTAGCACTGGTTGTAGTCTTTTAGTTACTAGCATCAGTCGGAGTAGGCACTGTGTTTCGTTCTTTGACTTACTAGCTCCATTCTTATTGTTCGTTTTTTCATTCTCACTTTCCTACTCCTGTGTGTTTCATTCTGTAACCTCTGCTGGGTATTCAATTCTTTGACTCCTTAGTTCCATTCTTATAGTACTGATATTCTGTATTTATCGTTTCATTCCTTAAGAAAGGAGTAGCGGAGAAGAAGTCGAGTCTAGTAATAAGGGGAGTCAGGTCAATCCTAGAACTCTTTTGACTTCCTTAACACCTATTTCTTTCTTACTTCATTAACTCCCTTAACACCTATTTCTGTGTTTACTTCATTCTAGAACATCTGGGCCTAACCTTCTCCTCTTTAGTTAGTGACTACATGGGGACAATCTGACACCATTCACTTTTACCGCTTAACCGAGATCATATATAAATGAGTAATCTTGCCCTTATCTATACAAAATGAACTTAAACGATTGGGAAAGTATGGTGGGGGTAATGATGAAGTTGCAACAAAGAATCATCTACTTTGCTTTCGAGCTGACCTGCTGACTTGGAATATTACCTTTATACCCTTAACATAAAGCAAGCCAAGTACTCGACTCGGGAAAGCAGTAAAATAGGCCCTGCCTTGCCCTAAGAGTCTAAGTTTAAGCCATGGTTCAACGCTGAAATCACCTATATCTAGAAAAACCCTACGCCAGGCTCTTATAATGTATTTTCTCACCTATTCAAATAGACTCCCTTATCATTTGCTGCTGACGACTTTGCCTATGATTCTCTACGATACCTGCGTGAACTTCTTTTCTTTACCTTATAGTGGGCATGAGAACAGAGAGGAAACTCGAACAGCTGAAGATCTTAGATGCGCGATGTACTTCATACTAGTCTCCTTCAGAGGGAACAAGCAACTCACAAAGTAATAAATCTATTGAACGGAAACAAAAGCACTAGGATTAGACTCGAACAGTCACACATTCACTAGTATACGCTTGGCCCTGGTCTGGTTGATTTGGCGCTCTAAAGAAAGATTCCCGGTTTACAAGGCTAAAGGGAAAGAGTTATCTGAGAGAAAATCAGTGAAGGTCCGCTCCTCAATTCCTCATTTATATTCAAAAGAGAGATATTCTTTGATGGATCTTATGCTTGAGAAGACTCCGTTTCAAGATCAGAAGCCGGGTGCTCCATAGGTTCAATTCCATTCCGAACTTCTTTGCCAAGAGGTATAGAGGTAGGGCAAGCATCTCTTCTCTGTCAGTTTAGGGAGCCAGTACTTATAATTCCGGGCGCAAGTCAGGTTTGCTAGCTTAACTTCAAGCCCCTTATTCGTTGTTCCCTTATTGTAAGTTTCGGGGGATATTCAATTCTTCACTTCAATACCAGAGGATAGGCAGGCAAGGGAGGAAAGAGAATCCTAAGTTAGAGTTCGGCAAGGGGAGTTTGGGCAATCAGATAGTCAAAGAGCCATAGGTAGATGAGACTAAAACACCCTGCTTTCTACCTTAATTAACTACAGGCTATCAAACCGGAGACAGCTATTGCATTCCTTACAGGTGACAGGGGCTCCTAAACTTTAGACGAGACCTTCGAGCACAACAAAAGTAGGACCTGCGCTCAGTCAACGTTTTCGAGTGCTTTCTTCGTCGACTTCGGCTGATGATCCTTCCACTTTCCACTCGACTTTCTACTGGACCTCGTGAAAGAGATGATCTTCTAGATGAAACTGTTACAGGCAATTCATAAGCTTCAGATCTTTATTCATGCCTAGCAAAAGCCTCTGACTCATACCTTAATACAAAAACAACTTCCCTTTCAGCAACTCATTCTGAAACGGAAACAGACCTAGAGCTTTGATCTCCAGGAACTACACTTGAAGACCTGTTTGCTTCTTCTATAATCCTGCTTATTTCTTTCTTATTTCCTTGAAGAGCCAAGCTAACCTTAGCAACTACTGTTTTTGCAACTTACTTGACTTACTTGTAATCTACAGTAGGCTCTGGCTAATCCACCTGCGCTAGGTAACCTCTCCTTACTAGTGCAATTAATACTTTTTAGTCGAATTAATACTTTTAGTAGAGAGCACATAGTCGGGTTAGCTACGTATTTCTATGATACAGAGCTCAATCCCCGGATTCTTACCTTAGAGATACCGCCTAGGATTCCGTTTATGCGTCCCCGCAGTTTCATTCAATGGATTAGCAGTAAGGGAGTTCAGATGTATTCTTATACCCTATGATACTTGTAAACAGGAACTGGTAATGATTCCGCTTTAGTGTCAATTCTTATTAGCAGTGGTTTGATTCGAGTGTAATTCTTAGTGTAGCTCCCCCGCTTCCCTTATTCTTATGATTCTCTTGCTTCTCTTGTAAGACCTGATTGATCTCTTGCTTCTCTTGTAAGACCTGATTTAGAGTTGTTTCCTAAATACCCAACTGCTTATGATCTTGTAACTGAGTTTGATCCGCTGAAGTAGACCTCGCTGAAAAGCCTTTGAACTAGCTTCTACAACTTACTAGAGGGGCCTCACTTGCCCTGCTTCTTTATAAGATGAAACAAGAGACTAGAACTGAATTACTTGCCCTTGCCCAGTTGCGTGCCTTAGTACTAGAAAAGTCGGGGTTTCTCGTAGCACTGTAATTAGATGGGCAGAACAAGATATTAAACAAGCCCAAAAGTTCATTAGCTTACTATAGGGTTGCGGGTAGTCTCGGGTTGAATTGGCTTCTTGAGATTATTGCGCCATAGCTTTCAAATCGATTCTTTGTTAATCCATAATATTCCTGATACTTTTTATTACATTACTTATTGATTCCGTTCCTTATTGAACTAAACTTCCCGCTTCTGCTTAACCCGATTATTCTCTCGTTGACTCAACTCTCACTGTAGCTTACTTGCGCACAGCTGATTCTTGAGTAAATGACCTCTTCTATATACGAATACGACAAAACAAGAACATACAGAGACTCCGGAGAAAAGAGAGTAGACAACAAACGAAACTCGCCTTAGCACAAAACTTAGTCTTCTTTAGTCTTCAGTAAAATATCAATCAAATCAATATTAATTGAGCTCACCCGCACATAACCTTAGGAATGTCCACAACTAAACTCGAAACCTGGAATCTTTCTTGCAAGCTCTATAACGCGCAAAAGAACCAACCACTTTAAGCTTCCTTTCGAACGGCTTCCTATGTTGGGCCTGGACCTTACCTTTCCACTGATCTTGAAACTTCTTCTTTCAATTCCTGTAGTTGCGAGTGCGAGAGAGATTAACCCTTATGTGGCCCAAGTCATTACGACGTAGTAGTCGGTAACTAGGAAATAATCCTTTTGTGAGATAAAGTCAATAAAACAAGCAACGGGACAAGCATATACTAGAAGGGAAGCTGTGATGCGAGGTTACTAAACTCCATCGAATCTAACTCAAGCTCAGAAATACTCCATCTAATATCACTCTGGCTCTGTGAACTCTTTCTCGCCAAGTCTGTACTATAGTTGCATCCCGAGTTGCCTAGATTGAAGTTGGGAGTGAAAGGCTTTACCGAGTAGTTTCATGAAAAGATGCATTTTACCGGCTTTTTTCGTAACAACCCGGTTTTCGCTAATAGACCGACCCATTGAAATGAGAATTGGACGTTTTCCCGGGCAATTACTTTAAGGGCAATTGAATTGAAGTAAACTATTGGGCTATAAGAGCTTGTTAATCAGTTGTTTCCTCTGTGTTTGCTGGGTCTGCAAGGAAGCATAAAATAGTATCTTGAGCACCGGAGTTAGCCACTGGTAGATCAGCAGAAGAATAAGTGGAAAGAGCAGATACGGGAACTGATGCAATCTCTATATGATATGTGCTAGATCTATCCCTATAACTATGATTATTGAAACAAATAGATGAAACAATAGATTGAACTCGGGATGAAACACGAGCAAGAGCATCTCTTTCTGCCCGAACTTAAGTACTGGCCCTTAAGTCATTGGTGGAATCCCCAGCAAGTAGTGGTCCATTTGAATCTGTAGGTGTTGGCTAAAGTCCAGGTCTAGGTAAGGATGCTACCAGTGCAACTACTACCGGGATGAAGACTGACTTGCCTTATACCAGATGCGGAAGTAGACCACTTCACTTCTTTATTAACCCCGGGCAGCTGACCTTACTTTAGCTACTGAGTCTGGTGCTTCAACTTAGAGAAAGAAGCCTTTCAGAAGCCTTACCCGAACAAGAAGAAGTGAAGTTGAAAAGTGTAAATTCAGTGACATTAGCAGTGACATTAGCTATGTATAGGTGTTACTAGGTGGTGGTTTCATTCTTATGAACTACAGTAGCAAGAGGAAGAGGAGAGAGCACTGGGTTAGATTGGTTGGCGAGAGGGAAGCATTCGGGTTTCAATTCATATGTCTCTAAGCCTAATTGCAGAAGAAGGGAGTTGACTTAACGGTAGTGCCAATAAGAATAGAGGCCAAGCTACTTTAGCTCCCCGCTTCAAAGCCTGTACCTGCTCCAGCTTACTGACTTTCCACAACAGAACCACTAACAGCAGACCTTTTGTACTTGGAAGCTATTGGTTTGGAAGCTATTGGTGCTGATCCGGGTGAAAGAGTTGATGAACACTTGAGGAATAGATAAAGTACACTGAAAAAAGAGAGTGAGTTGTTTGGCGGAGATGGAATTGAGACATAATCAAGTCAAGGTGAGGAAGCTGAGGGAAGAGCAGAGAGATGATACTTTTTTACACCAATTGCAGCATCCTTTTCGCCAACAACAAGAGCATTCCATCTAAACAAGCATTGCTTAACACTAGCTGTCAACCCTCTCTCAACTCTCATTATTCAGTCAATGTTAATTGCTCAACTCTCATTATTCAGTCAATGTTCATTGGTTTTCTTACTATAGCGACATACAATCAGTTCACTAAAACCCGGGCCCCTTATATACCGCAGTACACAGAAATGATAAGTACTGGGCGCCTCTCCTCTCTTGTGGACTTAGGGCATCAAAACCATGAAAACAGGTGCATTAATGAAGGGCACTAGACCAGAGTGCGGAGCTAGGTCCGCTAGTGCTAGAATAATAGCATATAACATAAGATACCATCCTAACCTAACCTAAGGGTCATGCAACTCATAAGTCAGAATAGACCTCCCTCGCCTCTCCTCTTGCAACAAACACTGATTCAACTCGAACGTAACTTCCCGTGCGTGAGATAGTCTGCCCCGAACGTCACTTGAATTGCAGATCTTGATCCTGCTTGAGATCTGTCTTCCCTTGAAACAAGAACTCCACTTTCTACAGCTGATGATCCAGATCTTTACTCGTCACTTTCATTTCGAAGCGCTCTATATTCTTTTCTTTGCCTCAATTCTCTTATGCACTAAATTACACAAGCAACAACCTTTCTAGCAATTGAGTCCGGGTCATAAGAAGTTATCATGCCCAGCCATAAAGATGGATTCTTTTCTAAACAAGCAACGAATGGGGTTTACCTTAGTATATTGAGCAACGAGTGGGGCTAGTATATCATGTGCGCATTAAGTTCAATTCAATAAGTCCAAGAATCAAAAAGAATCGAATTTCAACCAACGGCTTCTGGAACAATACTGGAAACTGGAACAGTACATTCATAAGCAGATGATACAGTTTATTCTCTTTCTTCTGCTTCAAAGCCAGAATACTAGATTCTTCTCCTTAAACTATCCTTTAATCTGGAACAAAACTCGTATATCCACTTTGAGCGTAGAGCTACAGCAGGACTAGAAGCAAGGTAAAGAACTTGAACTGACCAGGACTAGAAGCAAGGTAAAGAACTTGAACCTGACTTGAGATTGGAGTCTGCAACTTACTAGAAGGGCCCGACCTATACATGAAGGTAACTTTCTGACAAGACTCATTTCATCCCCCCAGCCGATGATTCTCGATTGAGTTATACTCAAGGTGTAAATGATCTCTGCCAAAAGGGGGTTAGAATGCCTATAAGCAGGCAAAGTTCCTATCTTAGTTCTTAGTTCAATATGGGGAAGCAATGCTTTATTGTGTTGCCATAGCTTTTTATGCTTCTCTTCACTATAATGCTTCCTTTAAGCACAAATAGGCGCTGAAGTCAAGGACTACACTAATAATTTAGGAAGAAACTGAATCATTAGCCGTAAGGGTCTACTGGATAAAAGTAACCAACCGGCGTGCTAGTCTCTAAGGTATCAAACTACATTTAATTGCTCCCCAGACTTCCTCCGCCACGAAGGCAGGACTCAAATGCAGGTTCACTCTGGAATGGATAACTATCCGCCTTTCTATAATACCTATGATTGAACGCGCCTCGCCTCTTCTCTTGTCTCTGTTACGGATTATAATAAGGCTCAACGCCTCTTCTCTTGTCAACTTACTATAAGGCACGGATTATAATAAGGCTCAACAAATACTGATGAAACAGGGAATGAAACGGATTCTCTTGTTTACAACTCTCTAGTAGCTCATAAAGGGAAAGCAAAGAACTGATCTCTAACGATTTAATAAGCTTGTTGGGGCTGGAAACACAGATTTCTTATCTTCTGAGTGAAACTCACTCACCAGGCAAGCAACTATTCTAATACCCTATTCTGAGTCTTATATCATCACTTTGGAACTCACTACTATAGGAGCAGGAGGAGAGTAGACCCTATAGATCTGCTATAGAGTACCTTTACCTTTACTTAAGTGCATCAACCCCGTGTTTTTTAGATGCAAGGGTATTGAGTGGAGTAGTAGCACCCATGTTTGTAGCAGTGCCCCTAGTTTAAAGTAAAGGCTTTGATGCGAGGCGCTAGTCGCAACTATTAAGCCCTTAAGTTAATGGGTGAGTCAATTCGGCTCTGTCAACAACTCCAGTTAGCTCTTATTCTTGTGCCGAGTGCCGAGTCAACCAGCAAAGGAATGCTTCTTTTCTTTTCTTCTAGTGGCGAGGAAAGATTAAGTTCAAGCGTGGACTAGGATGAAACTAGCTCTTTTCTTTCTTCACCGAGAACCCGAACTCACTTATCAACTCCTGCTCTCTATACTGTAAGGGATATCCCAACTCAAACAAAGAATACAGAATGAAACTAACAAGTGGGAGCTTGGCGGATGCAAATGGCTCTCTTCTCTTGCAACAAATTCCGATATGACAAATTCCCCGACAAAAGCTTATTCTTTGTACAATTAGTGGAGTTACCAACAAGAGGTCGACCACTACTCGGTAAAGTTTAGGCGTTTCACCCAGATAGTCACAGGTGTATAAAAGAAAGAGAGTTAAGATATAGTTCCAGTGAGTCTAACCCAACCACTGTTCTTGTTCTGGAACTAGCCCGCTTGCAGCTGACTTGAGAACTGATCCTTCTCCTGCTTATGTATCAAATGCTCCTTCTCCTGCTTATGTATCAAATGCTCCTTCCCCTGCTTATGTATCAAATGCTAAAGATAAGATCCAATTTATATTTCATTTCTTATACAGTGTGTCTACTTAGTAAGTATAGTCGAAATGCAAGTTGTTTTCTACTTTTTCTACTTTTATTGAGTTTTCTACTTTTTCTATTTTGATGTAAGAATTGAGGGTTCATTTGCTTATACCTTTGACCGGGCATATACCATTTCATCTTTAATAACAGAATGAGGCTAATCTACTTACACTTACAAAAGGAAAGAATGATTTTAGTTCAGAGGTTATACGACTCCCTTAGTACATGGCATACCCTATATCATAGTCAACTCCCTTTCCTTACTTAACTGGCAAAGAAAGAGACTCTTAGCCAACTGAGGAACCTATATCGACTTAAGTAAAACGGGCTGTAAACCATGGAACAGGAACTGGCACCACTGATAGTTTCATCCGTTCTCTGGAATCCGTTATTCTTTATAAAGATAATAATTCATTTGATAGGGTTTCTTATACTTTGTGTGTATAGCGTCAAGGGCACTCAAATCATTCTTTTTTCTCATTCTTTTTTGAATCTTTGTTTCTCAATTCCTAAAGGTTGAAGTAAACTCGATTTCCATTCTATTCACTCTCCTCTTTCACTCTATTCTCTAGTATAGGACCGATAAGTAAACTCTATTCTTAAAGGAAGGAAGGAGCAACCAAGCACCTTTCCTAGACGACATTCCCATGAGATGGGCGAGTGAAGTGAGTGTTATCGGACTCTTTCAGGACACCTCGTATCAAAGCAATGAACACAGGTTCCACTCTCGTATCAAAGCAATGAACACAGGTGAAACTTTCGTATCAAAGCAATGAACACAGGTTCCACTCTTGACTCAAATGAAGGTTAACTCAGGACAGGGTCGAGTGCTTGTGTTAAGCCATGATCAATATTACACTAATTCCATTCAATTCTTAAGTATATGCTTGTACTCGGGGAATGTTTTCAACTTTCTTTTATATCTTAATTTGGCTCTCATCTCATCTCAAGCAACCGCTAAGTCAGCTGATTCTATTTCAACTGAAACTATCCTTGGACCACTACTTTAAGGAGGCCAGGGAAGAAAGATCTTCATCAGCAGTTAAGTCAGCAACACCACCGAGATCAGCAGTTAAGTCAGCAACACCACCGAGTAAGCTATAAGTATCGGAAGACGAGAAAGAGACCCACTACTTATAATAAAGAATACCTTTATGACTTAGTTTCAATAGCCAGAGAGGGCAGGTCAGAATCCAGTGTTCGCCTGTACCAAAGTCTCTATTTGCGTTACAAAATCCCGGGTTTCTTCAAAAAGCTCATTCCAAATGAGTCATCTAGTAGGCTTTCAGCACCTTTGCGTCTATTTTTCCCGGAAACAAGGCTCCTGCCGCGCAACATTAGATGATCTCGTTGATGAAACTAGAACAATATTTGATACTTGTGCTTGGTGTTGTTCTAAACCTACCTTTTCTTCCACTTGTGCTTGTAACTTAATTCGGGTTCTCTTTCCACTCTTCTTACTATTTCATCTTGGCTCTAAGCACTCTTCTTACTATTTCATCTTGGCTCTAAGTCTGGCTCTTCCATTCAAGTTTTTGCCCTATATAGTCAGTTTCTCCGCTCGAAGGTAAGTGCTCTTATATACTCTGCTCAGTCAAATAGGATGGAAGGAACCTAGACGTTACTCGCCTCGCCCTCAAAAAGATTCTAACTCAGCCCAGCCCCTATGCTGCACCCATGGGTCAAAGCGATGTCATCGTTGTATGGTAAAGGAATCTGTCCCAGCATCTAAAGTTCATCTTGATTGAAAAGCTAATAATAGCGGTCTTGCATAAGAAGGAATAATTGATTGTAAAACAAACAAACTAGTTCACCACACCCAAGATGCGAAATGACCAAAGTCCAGTCTTCCTTTTTGGAGTAAGCCCCAAGCTTAGGCTTGAAGTTCCGACTGAAGGCAGGCATGACTCTGATCCAAAAACACTTCCAGCATATCATGAGACTCAATATCTCTAGTTATGATAGGGGGACTTCTTCCTTCTAATTCATCCTGCTGCCTTTCTTTTTCTTTATGCCGGCTGAATAAAGGCCTAAAGTTCGTATGTATGTTTTCTAGAGTTTCCAAACTCACCCTTATCTACTGTAAGAAGAGAGATATCTTTATTTGGATAACCTACCTCCTTCCTTGCATTCTCATCTCAATATGGATAACCTACCTCCTTCCTTGCATTCTCATCTCACAGCGGATCCTTTCCTTTCTTAGTACATACAAGCACTAAGGTGAGTGGCATATGAGGTTAGGTACGTAATGTTTGATTTTGGTAGGTGGTGATACAGAAGGACCAATCCTAGCCAACTGATTAATTGCCCTTTCCCAGAAGGCAGGCGCAAATGAGTCTCTATGAAGGCAATAAATCATCCCTCGCCAGATATGTACAAGCAAATCTTTCTCATAGCTGCACTTTCTCCCTTTGTTTATTCCGTGACTTGTTCGAAAGTAATAGCTTGCTGCTTCTGTTGTTGCGCGTAAGGAATGGGCTCCTCAATTAATAGATGAGTACACTCCTTTCCTTTGCCCTACAAGTAAATAAGATCATTGCCTGTTCTAGTATCTATCTTATAAGGAAGTAGGTGTAACCAAGGGGATATACAGGAATACGGTAACCAAGGAGATATAAAGAAAGTAGGTAACCAAGGAGATCTTCCGCCACCCTTACAAACGCTATATATTAGTGGTCGACCAGAGAATAAGCTTCATATGGGTTAGAACAAGGATCTGTATAGTAATTGGGGTATCTTATTGGCTGAAGCCATCCTATTGATAATTATAAGCAGAGGCGCAAGTGAGGTCAGATGAACTTCTTGTCTTGTTTGGGTGCTAGTACGGAGTCTCCGAGAATCTCTTGGGGGTGCAACTTAATACTTTCTCTACTCTTTTGTCTTTGGGTGCTCTAAAGAGGGTATTTGCGGCCAGAGTCTTCAGAAAAGAATCCAGTACTTACAGTCTCAATAAGCTCAAAAGTCGGTTAAGGGTTCCGCTGAACTTCAAGTCAAGGATGGGTCGGGCAAACAAGATTTCATGAATGATTTGTTTCCTCGGCTAAAGGAAAGGGAGTATAAATATAAGTTGAGGCAGGATAAGAGAAGTGTAACCAACGAAAGAACGCCATAACGGACGAGCTACTAGGCAAGTAACGTAGGGAGCCAGAGAGGAGCAAGAGTCGCAGATATATAAGTGGCACAAGACTCGGTAATAACCGGTTTTGGTGAACTGATT
Source organism: Musa itinerans (assembly GCA_001649415.1). Lineage (NCBI taxonomy): Eukaryota > Viridiplantae > Streptophyta > Magnoliopsida > Zingiberales > Musaceae > Musa > Musa itinerans. The sequence goes on from LVTN01000164.1 coordinate 81,890, forward strand.
GTATGCCGCTGCTTGTCCCTAAGCTTGGTGAATTCAACAACTAAGTAGTCTGTTTACCTCTCTTATGGCCCAGAGCAGGCAGAGGTGTTATCGACCCCCTAAAATGAGAATCAATATTAGTTGGCTACGATAGATATTATTCGGCATCAGGAAAGGGGCCAAGCAACCAAGATCAGAAGCATCAATTAGTGCTTATCTTCGTCGGGAGTTTTGTTCTAGCGTCAGTATTTAGTGTTTTAGAGTCAAGAGCAAGATCAAATATATTGTATGCAGCAATTGCGAAACGGGAAAGAAATAAGGGAGTGGTGGTGTTAGTCAAAGGAATGGAATTGAGCTCGAAAGATTGAATTGTCAAATTCCTATCATAGCACTAGATTTCATTGGGTAGCCGAAAACATACCCTACTTAGTTGCTCAAGCTGTCAGGAAGCAAGGGAGCAAGCCCTAGTTAGAAGTTTCGTTCTTCAACCCAGTTTGCGATTCATAAAGTGAAGTTAGAGTTAAGTAGACCAGAGAGAAAGAAGAAGAGGTGTTGTCCTTGTTTGTATAGAATACTTTTCGTAATAAGAGATCCATCTTGTAGTAATAAGAGAATAATCTATATTCATCAATTCCAATTCAACCATCAAGCGCAGGTAAACAAACAACGGATCAAGCAACGCATGCGGGAAGGAAAATCAACTCAAGCTCAAGAAGATGTTGGATCATCAGCGGATTAAGGATTAGATCAGGGATCAGAAGCTGCGGTTCAATAGCAAGAAGCAAGGAAGTTGCAAGAGAAACAGGACTTCTTCATAACTCTCTATTTCTTATGTTATTCTAGAGTAAGAGTAGTCAGGCGTATGAAATGAATAATCAACCAGAAATCAATAATAAACAAGAATATAGGCAGCATAAAATGTAAACAAGTAAAGGAGCGTTCTTAAGGTGTTGGTTACTAAGGAGCTAGCTGTCATAGGTGGAGCATAGCCAGCTGTAATTGGTGAAGTGACGCCTTTATCTTCATTTTCGATGGATTCTAGAAATGTTTTACTAAAGACTCAACAGTATTTACTGCGAGGTTAATTAGAAGCGGTTAAGGTGAATGCTTTACTTTAATAAGGGAAGGCGGTACCCCATAGAAAAATGACATTCAAGACAGAGAGTTAACAGGTACCACCCTACTTTCATTTGAATAAAGGACAGAGGCAGCTAGTAAGGACGATGTTGACTACCCGGGGCAGCTAGTAAGGACGATGTTGACTACTAGACTTTAGGACCCCAAACAATAAGCCTTAGCGGCCAGAAAAGAAGTTCATCTGACCTCACTTATGGAATTCCATCTAGCTATCCACATATATAAGAGATGAAAAATAGAGCATTGCTTCCTGCTTCCAAAACTCATATCCATCATAGGCGGCACTCCGAACAACAATAACTCACTTACGCGCGACGGCTTCTGCTAATGCGCAAGAACGGAACGAAACAACAAGGAAAGCCCTTTAATCAAACTATGTACTTAGCCTTAAATGAACTACTACCAACGCACACCGTAATTGAATCATGGAATTCGCTGAACCCTCTGCCTTACCTGTACCTGTAAACAAATGAATCAGTATATTCCCTTTATTGTTGAATTGAGTGTACCTAGCTATTGATAGAATTTCGAATAAAAGGCTTTCAGCACCGTTGCTTTTAGAATCAAATAGAAATATGGGTAACACAGTTTCATTGAGTGCTCTCCCTTAATAGAGAAGTACAGTAAACTCACCTCCCCTTGAAAACTCCGATACTAACGCACCCCTTCAATATAGGATTGACTCATCCCTTGAATAGATGGAAGAAAAGAGTATCAGCTGCCTTACCCTATACTAAAGAGTAAGTCATTATTACTGTTAGCCCCTTGTTTGTTTGTTTACTTGCTAGCTTGTTGATTGCGCTATCCACATCTCTTTCTGATGAAAGTCACCTGACTGCTTTGCTTCAAAACTCACTTATTACTTGCTTGTTGAACGAATTAAGGCACTACACTTTCATAATGAAGCTGGGCACCCCGAATTGCTTGTATCATTGGAATAAGTCGCATACAATGTCAGAGATTCCAGAATGTAGCTATCATAGCATAGAAAAGGAGAAACTCTAACTTATTACTTTGTATTATTTTTCATTGAGTGCACCTTATTATGTATGTAATTGATTAACAGAACTTGAAGAATTATGTAATTGATTAACAGAACTTGAAGACGAAGAATACCTAGCTGACATCGAGGTGCCAAACCCTTCTAAATCTCCGGGTTGGTACAGGTGTCTTATCGCAAGGGAAGGTGAGTTTACTGTACTTAAAGACCCACTTTTCTTTCCGGCTAACAAAAGATCAGAAAGAGCGGGCTAATTAATAAGTCTGGCGCCTCATATGGATTCAATCATTCTCCTACAATCAATCACCCATAACTAACACCAGCTTTTCCTTTGCCCCGCCTGTCATCAATTGGACGCAATGTGTAGTAGTAGTAGTCGTCGGAGTAGGAGGAATAGTCGGAGTGGGAGGAGTCGTCGGTTCTTCTATTCAAAGCAAGACGGGAGGATCTCTCTCAATAAAGGAATTAGTAGATGGATTTAATACCAATGCTGGAATTGGATAAACATGGAATTGGTTTAGAGGGACCCTCATATCCAAATAATACATACATAATAGATTATAGGCACCCGAACCCTATACACGTAAATGCAGCCCAATATACTGTTAAAGATGAGCACTTAAGCAATATACTGTTAAAGATGAGCACTTATTTATTAACAAAGATACAGTTGAAGATACGAGAGCACTTAACCAATATACTGGATGATGACTTATTAATAAAGATACAGTTGAAGATACGGATACAGTGAAAGAGAAGCAAGCACTATAAGTATACAATACGATACAATTACAGAGATGCACTTAAGTATACAATACGATGGATTCACTTCACCCTTAACAAAAGCCAGGGCACCCTTATCTATGATTCTTTTCCAAGCGCGGAGTTCAATCTCTTTTGAATATTAATAAGGAACACTTATTCCATAATTAAGTAAGTAGCAAACAAGACTGCTTTCTCTTCTTCTGCCTGACCGACCCACCCTACTTCATCTTCATCTTTCCGGCCGGGAGATAGCAGAATGAAAGGTTAGCTTAACTTTCCAATCGGACAAGGCTTTCGTGCTAGTAGGAGTCAGATGCCCCTTTTTCTTAGGTATCCGGTGGACGTTCCCTTAGTTCCGCTCGCCGCTACTTTCTTTAGTCAAGCTGTGCAACTCGTGCTTTTTATAGGAAGTTGTTATTCTGTGAAACTCTTACTTTTGTTGATAGTAAGTTGTTCTTCTACAGGTCTTCCTCTTGTGGTTATGATTGAAAATACATACCATACCATCCTTCTATAGGGTGAAGACTACCAGCCAATGATGGACCTGGGCCTACTCCTGCCAATTCTCAAATGAAGTCTAAAATCAAGTTACAAAAGTCAAACTACTTGTCTTCCCCCCCAAAGAGCAGTGGAAATCCACCCATGGGAAGCAGCATACACTTATAAGCATGGTCCGCTCGTCTAAGGTTTCGAGACAAGAGTTTGGGAGATGTTTTCAAGTGTGAATGTGCCAATTTCGGGTTTGGTAATGCTAATAGCCATAGTCGATGAACCTCTTTCAAAGCCTCTTACTCATATCCAGTTAATAATCATTCTTTCAGATCTTCGAAGAAGCTTGTAAGATAAGAGTAATTTGGAATCCTATTCTAACCCCAGAAGCGAAAAGCTTGAAAGGCTGCCCTTCCAAAGTTGGATCAGGTCTTTCTTTGTCTTTGGCAAAGTTGATAAAAGAGAGCAAAATCAGAATAGGACAGAATTCAAGTGAATCTTGCAAGGGCAATAATAGTTGTTAAAGCTAATCTTGCAAGGACAATAATAGTTGCCTGGGTGGGACTAGACTATAAGCTCGGTTCCGACCATTCCTGCAAAAGAAAAGCCATTGCTGACGGAAAAGGGTAGGCGGTTGGACCTAGGACATGTGTGGCATAGCACATTCGATAAGGGCGCAAAGGGCTTTCTTACCATTTGAAGCAAGTGCCTAAAGAGATGGATTCAAGTGAAACTATTGCTCCTATACCCCTTCTAAAAGAACTGACATATGCCCGATGGATGGAATTGAGCTTCTGCTTTCCATACTCTCCTCATTTGAATGAAAAGGGATAAGCGCATAGTAACCTGACTGAAACAAACTATAGCAGAATACTCAATAGCATTGGAAAAAGGGATGCTCTTAGTAACTTTCGCTCTATTTGAGTAAGAGTACAAGAATGGAGACTTTCCACTCGGGACAGCACTAAAACAGTTCTACCTGATTCTTTATCATGTCCCCTCGATGACAAAAAAAGGACTTGCGCGTAAGGGAGCGGCAATGGCGTAAGCGCAACTTCCCTCAGAATCGCTTGTGTGATCTTATCTTGTTGGAGTCAGTGAGAGAGTTCAGTTACTCATTTACTTGGTGCACTCAATTCGTTTCTTGGTCAAATGTCAAAAGGAGACCCCTCTTCCGGACCACGATTGGAGATTCCTTCCGTCCAGGCATTGCACCTGCTCAACATTAGGTGAAAGAATGCCTTGCTGCAGATTGAGTTGGTGCAGAAAGAATAGGATCATATATCTTATTATGCAAACTGATTATAGAAGGGTAGTATAACTTAACTCCGAAACAACAAAAAAGAAGTATCAGCGCTTAGGCTTGCATGTTCTATGCGGTATCAAGGTTCAGGCGCAGGAAATATGAGAGGTCCGGCCAAGTGACGTATACAAACACATAGCCAGTTATCACACTGGGTGTGCATACCTATTGCCTTTGTCCTGCAAGAAAAGAAAGGGTTTCTCAAAAAGCTTTTGATTCACTAACTCGCTAACGTAACGTACAAAAGGGCTTACTCTAACAAAAGAATATCTTTGAGTGCACTGATTATATAAGTCAAACCTATTAAGTAACACCTACCTCTGACTGTGGAACAATTCACCCCCCTTTTCCTATTGGGGCATTGGATTCTCCCCATAGTGGAGCGTTGTCGGTGTAGTATTTCTTTAGGGCCCCTTAATCAAATGGATGCGTATCTTACTCAATTTGGTTCGGTGTTGAAGAAAGGGTCTTCAGGGTATAATGGATTTTTGCAACAACCACCCAATATGTTAGCATCATAGGAAGGAGTTACCCGATCACCGCGCTTATTCTACAATTAGCACAAAAAAGGGAGTTAGGGCATCTTCAATGAATTTGGATGGGACTGATTCACTCGGTTTCGAGACCAGAGAGTTGTGCTTTCATGGAGTAGGCGTATATAGAATCAAGAATTTGCCCCGCTCTTCTTTCCTGATCGCTAAGCATTGGCATAAATGCTATCCATCTTTTTTTGAGTAAGTCCCAAGGTCTCTACCGTACCTACAGCAATCACTTGTTCAGTCAATAATAGAATAGTGAAAGAAGGGCTCTCTCATCTAAATATAAGAGGAATCCACTGCCCTTAAAGCCTTTCATAAACTAATATCAGTGTATTGTCTGACCGGTAAACTAAGACCGATTCCATGCCCCTTAACGACTATATTCATCATTCTAGCAAGGCAAAGAATAGCTCCTCACAAGCGATTGATCGGCTTCACTTCACGGCTCGCATGTCATCCGACCCTACTTATTTTGTTTGAGCAAACTTACTAGAAAGGCCCGTGTAATCCACTGATTGATTTCCAGCTTACCTCTTTGACTTTTGAGTAGTTGTTGGATAATTTGTTGAGTTACCAGCAGGAGGTCGACTACTATACTCTAAGGTGAAGTTCAGGAAGGTGAACAGGCGTTTTACCCAGGATGACTTGTTTCTTTACTTTCTATCCTTGCTCTTCATTAAGAACATTAGATGTAGTTGCTCATCCCATAGTTTGTTTGAACTCCTGCTTGAGGCAGAACTATAAGGAGCCCTAGAACTCTCGTACTTTTCATTATTGCCTAAAGCGCTTCGAATCCTTTGACTCGAACAGGAACTCAATTAACACCGAAATAAGGACTAGTTGAGCCTGTGAACAAGCAGGAATGGACTATCAACTCTGTAAGCACAAGTCAAAGCAGGAGAACAAGCTTCAACACCTAGAGACCTTACAGCTCCCGCCTAAGATCTTTCTCTTGTTTACTTTGCGCTTGATACTCTTCCTTGCTACCTAACAGCTGCAGATATTGATCCTGCTGAAGATCCATCTTATGCTTATTATTCTGATCTTGATTCTGTAGAAAGACCAATCAGGACATTATCCACTTCACCCCGCTTCAATTGGACGACTTGAGGAAGCGCTTGCTGTTTCCCTTGCACTATCCCATCCACGCATAGCTTACTGCTGAACCTATGCTTATGCTTCATCTCTTTCTCCTGCCAGTTACTGCCAACAAACCATTTCTGGAATCTCTATCTTTTTAGCACCACTGATAGAATGAATCATGTAATCTAACAGCTTCCTCGCCTGCTCTATGTTCATATCTCTATTCCTTTACAAGTCTTGGACTTTCTACAGCTGATGATCCAACACTCGTACCCGAAAAGACCTGTACCCGATTGATGCTTCCCTTTCATTTTGAGTCTACTCTCCTCTTACTCAAATAGAAACTTACCTAGGAACGTCAATTATGAAATTCAAAGGGTGAACTGGCGATTTCAGTTAAACATTAATGGAATCTATTGCCTCGCCCCCCGTTAGTGCTTCAAAGCAAGTAATATATTCTTCCATTCGACCTGCAGATGATCTGTCTCCCGAGCCAACAAGTCACTTGTTACACGTTGGAAAGGCTCCTGAGTGTTCTTCTTAATACGATATAACTAGAACTGGACAGTAATAAACAGACTCTAACACAAGAACTACACTTGTTGAATAACCCTTCTCCTATCACGGAACCGTACCGTTTGCAGCTGACTTGAGATTGGATTTAGCTTCACCAACTTATAATAACCGGCTAATTACCAATCAATTATATACTAAACACCATAACTTGACTTGAGAACAGAAACAACATTTCCTAGCTAAGCTTCTTTCACGGAACTTTACTTTACGGGGGCAGCAGACTTTGACACGGTTGTTGAATGAGATTGAACTGCCAGTACTTATAATTCCTGAGCTCCCTATTGAAGGAATACACCTACACCTAGAAACTCCCTTCCCTTACTAGACTCCTACTACCGGGATTCAACTCATTCTACTAGTCGTTGCTTGGCCCGATAAGATGTCTTCGGCGGTTAGCTTGGTTCTGTAGTTTTATGGGAAATCGTAAACTCTATTCTTTAGTGAAATACCGGTCAACTCTCTTATTAAAGGAAAACGGATACTCTCAACTTGGAATTGAAGTCAATAGCACTTAGGTTCGGTTGGTTTACTATAGCACTAGGTAGGCGAGGAAGGGAAGAGCAAAGGCTGGATCTACAGAATAAGATGGTTAAACCAGGACTTCCAGTTTCGTAATTGGCTTTCTTTTCTAGAGTCGGGTGCGTCGCCTTTCTTTACCTTTCTCGAGAAGAAACAGTTCACAGGGTCAGGTTATAATTGCCTATTCTGGTTATACGATCTGCAGCAATAGATATATTGGTTTTAGGTTTACAAATATCTCTATTTGGATGGGAGGCGCTATCTTAAGGTTCAACTTCTTCTTCTGTGGGTGGAGTTTCGGAAGGCTTCTACTCTTTCAGAGCCTATTGTTTCATCCCTTGTATAATCTGTATTTGTTGACGATGAGAATGACCTTATTGACCCAACACCGGGCTCAGCTGTTGTGGTAGGCTTTCCATTTGCTTTAACCGAGTTAGTAATAGAGTTCTTCGTTCGGCAAAAGAGCAAGTGTAGTATTGGTGTATTGAATAGAAAAAGGTTCTCATTGAATCAGAGGGTTGATCGGAGCCTCTCTCTCTCCTCTCCTTGCAAAGATGGTCAATACCCAGAGCCTACATCTACTATTTGATTTCCCGCTTCCCTCTTACTTTAGCCCTTCCTTTTATTGCAGCTGGCTTTGGCACTGAGGATTCTATCTCTACGACCACTACTCGCAATTACTTACTTACCATTCATAAGCTGATTCTCTTGTCGATGAAACAAGAACTCTACTTTGAGCTTCTGCTGACTTTCATTCGGCTTATCTCGGAGATGACACTTTTCGCTTCCCTAGCCGTGTAGATACCACTTATTGTAGTTTCGGGGTAGAGTGACTTCACGCAGGACCAGCCCAGACTTATTAATGGTTGCACAAGAGAAGGAGAAAGTCAATCCAACCAACCTTTAGTTAATGTAATGCGCTCCTCTACACCAACCTTTAGTTAATGTAATGCGCTCCCCTACTATATTGCCAAAAGTATCGTATGGATAGGGTGCTAACGTGAGCTCTCTTACTTGCGCTGTTGCTTGTTGAGTTGGTACAGAAAGAGATACCAGAGAGTTCTACTGAGCTTGTTTCTTTCTTTCATGAGATCTTTCTCGCGGACTTTTCCGCTTAATTCATTCCCGCTGACTTTCTTTCTACTTTTTGATATCATTCCTGCTTACTTTATATGAACAACACCGACGCTGAACCTCTCTATACAGAAACACTCGAAGGAACTCTACTTCGGGAATCTATATGCTTAGCGCTTAATAAGTAAGTGCAAAAAGTCTGGAAGCTAGATTGATTGATAATGCCCTATACTAAGCCCCCTAAAACGTAATGGGCGGTAAAGAAAAGTCACTCTATTTCAAGATCATGCTATAGGAGCAAGCCAAGTTATAGGAAAAGCAGCAGCTGGGCGAGATCCACTAGGTTAGATCATCTACTAGACAAGCGTAACTCTTACTTTCTTTATGCTTACCCGCGGAAGTTCACCTCTTCTTTTCCCGTCGCCAACAAACACAGATGCAACTGAATCACTTATCGCAACACCTGCTCTGTAAACTTCAAACTACACTTGATACTTTACCTCGAACGGAATCTGAAACTAGAACTTCTATTCGGCTTTCAGCTTACACTTGGGCTTAGGAGCAGCGGCTTCTTCTCTTAACACCTCTAGTATATCCTCTAGTATATAAGTGTATAGCTTAACCTCTCATTCTAATAATATTACCCACTTTGCTTCTATATGATACTAAACAAACAACAGCACAAGACGTAGTTGGGAGTTAGTAGCTGAGTCCGGTATTTGGGGCGTAAAATGAATTAGAATAACCTTTTCTTAGGTTTGATAGGTTCTTTCAGCATTTGATTAGTATCCCCTGGCGAAAACGACCAGAAATAGGGGTTGGTTGTTCACCGATACACGAAATAGGGGTGCATTAATCTTTATGCTCCTTTCCGAGCCCTTAACGGTACGAGCGTAAGTATCCTTTCCTGGCACCGTACCGGCCAAGCAACAATACAAGTCATTACTAATGGGCAAGAAACAGGACAAGTAGCGCGCTTTATAGTAAGTTGCTGCTCGTTATAATGAGTTATTCCGATATACCTTTTCATAACCTTATTTCTTTTTTGATTGAGTAAACTCTTGCACTCTTCTGGAGGTAGTAAGTTTGCGAGAGGGCAGGCTAGCGATTCTACTATGACGCTTCCAGTAGTAAGCTTCTAGTAGCTATCTTATCTTAGGTAGCAGCACATGGGAGTAGCAATAATCTGCCGGACGAGAGGCATAAGAAGAGGCGAAGCGCTAGTTAGTGGGAATAGTCTTTTCCTGCCTGGGTCTACCTCGCAAGAAATTATAAGTACTGGATCCACCTCACGAACAAGCAGTCCCACGGAGCGCTAACTATCAATTTCATAAGAGAAGATCAAAAGTCAGGATTCTTTTCTGAAGAGATAACTAAGGTCAGTATCTTTTCTTTTAGTGAGCCTCGATGTGACGGAATAAGAGTCAGAGTCATAAAGCAGCAAATCCTTCCTCCTATGATTCGGCTTAGTTCAAATCTCACTCGTAGCGTCGAGAAGACGTCTCAGTTCTGCCTGAGCCATGTATCCCTACCTAGCCCTAGCAACTGGCATTTGAGGACCATGAAATCTCTTACAAAAGGATATGGGGCACGAACGGTAATATGGAGGGGGCTTTTGCTCTCAACTTCCAAAGAGATTCTCGCATTTCTGTGAACAAGACAGCGATTCTTAGATAATCTAGTAAGACGGGTGGCTTCTTTGTCATGAAGTCCAGCTTTACTTTTGACACTTCAACTAAGTTCAGTGACCTGGGGCATGGCACAATCACATTCATCATTCCGCCCCGGTTTTGGAAGGCCCTCTCTTCTTATCCCTTTTCTCAAATAGTGGAAGCAGCAATCCCTTGCCTCCTGGTCTTTCACTTGCAAGCAACGGCGCCAGTACTTATAAGTTCGGGGGGTTACGAAGGAAGAAGCACAATGCTTTGGTAGGAAATCGATAACAGTAGGAAGGCCCCTTCTCAAAGACATGATTGTCATCGACCGGTTTCCGATGGGGGGGAAAGCAAGAGAAAGGGAGATAATTGATTGTTGCCCCCGGATTTCATGATTCCATTCCACTACCAACTCCTTAGCTACGTAACCTTCGGGATGTAAACCTCTTTATTACGTCAGGGCCAATTAATAAGTTCTGGACTTTACTCCACTGGTGATTAAGACCTATCTCGGGATCGCCCATCCAATACACGAGTCCTCTAGCAAGAGACTGTTGGTGAGGCACTCGATAACAGTGGCAGGGAAGGGATCTTCCAAATTCGATGAGAGCAAGGAAGCATCAAAGGAAAAAGAAGCCCCGACTGTAGAAATGAAAGCCAATTACGAAACTTGGGAATGAAGGCCGGTTATTATAAGTTCTCGAGTTGCCCTATTTGTTTATTGAGAAATCGATGCATCGAGAAGGTAGCAGGTTGAGTTCTACTATTCCCTTATCGGCTTGGGCTGATCGCAAAGGCATAACAACGACCGGCAGCAGAGATCGAGGCGTAGGTCGAAGTGTATCTATATGAACGAATCAAATAGTAGCAATCCTTGTGACATAAGCTCAAAAAACATTGGATGTGCTCCGCCCCAAAACTATGGAATCTAAACACGGAATCCGACCTCATATTGTAAAGTAAAGGAGATCAAAGGAAGTAGTGGATCCGTAATTCGAAGCGGAGTGAGTAGCGAGTTCAGGAGTGGACTTTGTTTCTACAGTCGCTGTTGATCTTAACCTGTGTCCAAAGCCAGTTGACTCTTTGAGTGAGAATGAAAGGCTTTTGAGCAAGCTTGAATCCATTACTTAGCCTTTGCCACCTGCTTATGGGCGAGTGCCTGTTTCAGCGGATTCTTTGCAGTGGATGAAACCCTATAGAAAAGCAGAAGCATTCACTTAATGGTCAAACCCACAATTGAATTGACTCTAACATCCGGCCGGAGGAAAGACTTTCAACAAAAAGAGGGCTTGTGCCAACCAACAAGAAGGGGGGCGGAGCAAAGACAGATCTTGGCCAGCCATCCCACCACTAGGAGACTTGGACTCTCGCGGCGTGGGTTCAGTCTTAAAAGGAAGTCTCTTTCTTTATCGGTTAACAATATCTTGATTTTCTTCTAGGAATAAGAACTAGACCTTCCTATGCTGTGAGCTTCTAGAGAGCGTGAAGTCTTTTAGATCCAGGGGAGGGGGTTTTCCGACGGAGCCACCCTATGCCCTACACGAAGGGGCGGTGGTTTCCTTGTCTCTGTTATCCCTATCTCTCACAAGAGCGACGTCAACACTACCTTCCATCGAATATACTAAGACCGCACGTAAGGCATAAAGATGGCAAGGATTCAGAACTTCCCCCACCTTTGAAAGAACCATTCCCCTGACTTCCCCCACCTTTGAAAGAACCATTCCCCTGTAAATACAATTAATATACCCTGCGTTAGAGTATTCTTAATCAAGAGCAAGTCGATCTCCACACAAAGCCTTGCAAAGGACGGACAGGACCCCTTGGAGCTTAGCTGTATGCTCATCACATCATACACAAGAGAGACTCTTGAACTTAGTTAAGCAAAAGGGGATCTGAAGCAACATAAGTAAGTAGGATTAGAAAAACCATCAAGCGAAGCAGGAAGCAAAGTGGAAAGTAGAGTTGGGTTAAAGTTAAGGCGCGCCAAGCAACGACTTAGCTACTACTGAAGAATGGAAATAGGCTGAAACAAGTAAGTAAAAGATAAATGAAACTAGGCAAGGAGCTTGTACATATGGGCAAGCAACGTCAAATATGGAAAGAAAGGTAATCGTCAATCAATCTTATTTTCTTTAGAGTCGAGTGCTATAGTTGTAAGTTAGCAAACAAACCTTCTATCCATGACTATAACCGGGAAACAGATGTACCAAAGCTCATATTAATGGCGCCAATCAATTCATCTCCAAGTCGTGACCCATACTTCCTAACCGAGTGAGGCAAACAGAGAGTTCTCAATAATTCATCAACTAGATTCATGTTCCTATCTTTACCATAAACTAGATTCATGTTTCACTCTTTCCTATTCCATATATGTTTCACTCTTTCCTATCCATATATGTTTCACTCTTTCCTATCAACTGATGGGGCGGATCTCCTCCTCCTCCTATTGGTTGCGCAAGTACTATGTTACTATAGTGGAACTTTCTGTTAGCTAACTTAAGCCCGAACTCACTCCCCTGAAGCTGATGGCAGACTCTGTTTTCTGCGACTAACCACTTCCTAAACCTAACCCGGATCCGGTTACCCTCACTGAGTTTTGGTGCCCAACTAACTCGAGTCCAGCTTCAAAAACAATCTCATTTCGAAAACTAGAGTATAAGCATCACTGAGCCTACCCACAAACTAGACATTGGTTATCCTCAGCTGACGGATATAAACAATTGAAGCTTACCTTTACTATAACACAGTCCGCAGAGCAGAGAAATAGGTGCCTTATGCGTCTGTGCTCCTTTCCTATACGTTAAACTCACTGTTCCAGTCTTTCCTGTGCTGTTGCTACTATACTTGAAAACGGGTTGATACCTACATGATGGCAAAGCTTTAGTGCAAACTAACCTTCACTGTGCTTTGGGGCTGGCCCATACTAAGAAATAGGTGCGAGGATGGTTTTTCAGGAGTTTCTATTCCAGGGCGGGTGGATATCTATATAACTAAAGACATGTTTGAGGCCAAAACTCTAGCGGAGAATCATGGAATCTCAAAGCAAGCGGTGTCCTAACCTATGAAAGCAAGAGTGTCTAAGAGTTTAATGGAAAAGCATGAGTCAGAAAACTAGGATAAGAAACCCAGATGAAAGATCGTAAGAGAATAATATGAAATAAACTAGAAAACGAAACTCTACTACTATCCTATTTCTCCTCTCTTGGCTTCTTTCTTGACTGGAATTATAAGTACTGGAATTATAAGTACTGGGGCTCCTCCTTGCTTTCAGACAGCTAGAGCACCCAAGCCATACTTAGTTATTAGAATGATGAAATGTTGTCAAGTTCAGTATTAGTCTATTGTTGAGTTGATAGAAGAGTACAAGTAGAATCTAATTCTATGAATTGTAGCTTGTTCTGTTGCGCTTACGGAGTTATAAGAGCTTACGTGAGGGGAACAAGTAATGACGTTCAGCTCACAAACTCTATGCCTACCTCTTCATATGGTCTAAATCCTTTGGTGAAACGAGGTGTAGCGCAGCTGGAATTATAAGTACTGGGATTATCTAGTTCAAGCAGTGAGAGGAAGTGCTTTCTTTGACTGCATCATTGCCGGCCTTACTGCTATTGTTGAAAGAAGCCATCGTTTTTGAATCATGAAATTCCACTATAGGGCATTCAGACATAGTGTATGGAACGCCACCGCTAAGATCTGATTATTTGGTGTTAACAATAGATTCTGAAATCAATAGATAGAATGTTTTAGTGAATTAGAAGCTCGTATACCCTTGATTTGGAATGTGAACGGATTCCATACTCCCTACTAAACTATACTTGTCAGAAAGATCACTATATAAAGTAGATAAGAAGGAAAGTCGGAAGGGAAAGTAGTAGATAAGAAGGAAAGTCGGAAGGGAAAGTACCTATAGAAAGTAGAATGAAATCTCACTCAGAAGAAAAGGCACCTATCAAAGTCAATGTAGATCTCGCTATAGCCTCGTAGGATCAAGTAAGCGCACCGAAAGCGAATTAGCTTTGAGAGATCCCCGACCAGAAAGGCATAGGTCAGCTTCAAGGAGCAGCCATCTTCGACTCCACTCCACTTTGAACTAAATCCGATACCCCCGAGGAACTACAAATACCGGCTCACACAGGAACAAATCCTATGCCTCGCAAGAATTATGAGTACCGGCAAGTAGAAATCCCTAGATAACCCCAACATTCTTATCGAGCTGACCTTCGCTCCCATACCGAATCGATGAGTGAAAAAGAAAGTCTTACACGGGTGAGTTTCTGCTGTAGGACTCTTTTTCTGAGTGATGAAAGTTCCCGCTAGAAAATAGAGTAAGTTAGATGATTCTTTACATCCTCAATTTCTACGATGAGCGGCAAAAGCAAAGTCCGAGGAAGAGAAGAGGAAAGAAGCAAGCAATAATGCCGTTGCGCTAATACGGAGTTTTTGTATGCCTCCATTCTTTTGCACTCAATGATATTCTCTTCTTATTTTGTTAGGTTACGCCATCCATATTCTATATTATGTGGATCCATATGGGGAAAATGCTCTTCTTTTCTGCTTTTAGGGGCGGATAATGCTTATTCTTAGGGGGCTTGTTTGCGCTGTTCCTACCTTAGAATACGGATTTGCTTCTTTGCTTGCTTACCCAGTTTAGAAACCCATATTTGCTTGTTGAGTTTAGAAACAAATATAAGAGAAGATAAGAACTCAATAAAGAAATCAATCAATACGGAACAAAAGGCGAACTACACTCGTATGAACGAACTACACTCGTATGAAAGTAAGGAAGCCCTATTGCGTTAGCCGTTGATTGGACCACTACAAGGTTAAGGTAAGGCTTAGAACACCCTTAACACATTTCAAGTATGTATCGGTGAAAGCTTATCTATTCCCGACTCGAAATCAATAAAGCACTTGAAGGGGCCATCTATCTCAGCTGCTTTCCCTACTACCGGCACACAAGAGAAGAGGCACTCGTTTTCAGAATATTCCAAAATGACACCTCTCTCTGATCTCCAAACCAAACCCATTTAGTCCCGGTACTTGAAGCTGACCTGGCTGGCCTATCTTTCGGATCTGCTAGTAACGAACGGATCTTTAGAGCGAATCTAGAGGACAAAAGGAACTTCACTAACGGCACCTGACAAAGAGCAAACAGCTTATCTAAACTACTTGACTTTAGTCCCACCCAATACTGAAAGACATAACTTCTGGAGTTTACCTGAGAGAATAGCAAGGCTTCGAAAGCTGGGAGAGAGGGAGCTCTTACTAAACCCCTTCCTTATGGCGGGAGGTTTCAAACATCTTCTCTTGTATTCAAATCCGGTTCATCCCGTAGTGCATTTATTGACTGGTGTTTCGGGCTTGTCGAGGTGGGTGGGCATAGTGGATTGAACATAGCATTTGCCGGAAAAGACGGTAGGAGCAATGGATCATCAGTGGAATTCAAAGTGGATGAATCTATGAGATATGTTTCAAGTTACCCCATCTATACCATGTGAACTTCGGAAATGTTGACTTGCGAGTTAGGGCACGGAGTGGATCTTAGCTAACGGGAGTTGGTTGAGTTGATAGGGTAGTTTTTGACGGAATTCTATACATTATACATATGTGAACTGGTATTTTCTGGAAATATCTATATGAAATGCTATCTATATTTGAGTGGAAAAGGGATAAGGTCTTTGCTAGTGTATCAGGTATTCTCTAGCGCACATTTCGAATATTCTCTCTTCACAATTCCATTGTATTCTTTATAGGGTGGGGTTTGTTGTTACTTTCTTCTATATACATATGTGACTTATATATGATTTATATGATTTGATTCTTAAGTAGAGTTGAGTATGATTGGGTCATATTATTCTCTAATGGAGTATATCACTCGTACACTTGTTTTGCTTAAATCACGATATCGGCCGAGTTCCTTTACTTGTATGAAAATGCCTAGTATACCATATATCTGCAATCATTCCATTCCAGTTAAGACAGCTTGAAAAGGCTAAGAATAGTGCCCTTTGTGAAAGGAAGAGAATGCCGATACTTTTGAACAATCTACCATCAGAGAATATTAGAATATCTTAATAGCTTATTACCAGAGGACCTGACAATTGCCCTCTTGAGCTATAACCAATGGCTACCAAATAACCCACCCTACTAGTGACGTGCCCACCCTACTAGTGACGTGCCCACCCTACTAGTGACGTGACTCTGGATGAGTTCAATCGCTATGTAGCATGGCCTGGATGAGTTCAATCGCTATGTAGCATGGCTTTGCGGCGCTTCAACTGATTGAACTTAGCTGTTTCTTTAACCAGTAGTTATCCGTCTCGCCTGTGATGCCTTTGCTTGGCTTACATAGGTTTTTCCATGGTTTTGACAATCAGTTTGGAAAAAACAAGTTGGATTGGTCCCTGCCGCTTTCTCTGGGCGGGCTGAGTCTAGTTTCTGCCCCCTGTTCGATGGAAGTTATCTGACTTACCCGAGTCCATCTCCATTTCAATCTCTCGCCCTCGTGATATCTCTAGGAGGAAAAGAATCGGCCTACTGTGCTCTCCCCCATCTAAGCTTTTTAGGGCTACACGGGTGTGGAGGCTATAGGCGCGCTGAAGGGACTTTCCCTATCTCTTGGCCGGCCTATGATTGTCCAGTCAGCCTTATTTCTTTCTCCTTATTGTCCAGTCAGCCTTATTTCTTTCTCCTTAACTTCAGAGTTCATTGCCCTCTTGACTACTCCATCTCTGTTTTTGAATTGAATGGGATGTGTTGAATGAGTGAAAAATGGACTACTTTACCATCGCATCGGTATAGTACCAGGAAAGGGTTAAGTAGGAACCTTATCTCATTGATTCTTTACCCTCAAATTCCCCCCGGGAAGGCAAGCCCTATGAAAACCTCTATTCCATCAAGCAAACCCCGAACAGCTGGTATGAACGAACCCTTAGATTCTCGGAGTTCTAAACTCTATTCTATGAAAAAAGAACTGCCCTTGGCCAAAGACAGACATATAGATCATAGGAAGAATCCCCCCAACGCAAAAGACAGAGGAAAAGCGATATCGAAAATAACATCACTGACGCAATTGGAAGATCCGCCTTGGCAGCAGCTATTCTTCCTTCGTATACAAAAGAGATTGAATACAAGGAATCCGCTGTTTAGGCTTCACTACTGGAATCAAACCTAGCAAATAGAAGGGCATAGGTCCACTTTTCCTACATTGATAGACCTCTTCTCTATATATATAGATTCTAGATTGAATCAAAAATGAACATCTATTCATTTCAGGAATACCCATAGCTTGCAAAGGCATATACCTAATAGATTGTCAATTCTATTCCCTTCTACAGGGTCCATGAAAATCCCTTCTTTTCTACAGGGGCCATGAAAACTCAATTGGATTTGTGCCACTTCACGCAGCAGCAATAGCAGTAGTGTGGAGCACAGAAGGTTTAGTCATCATGCATTCTTGCCTGTTTCCTGTAGCAAAAGAATAGGCATGGACCTGAATCGAATCTGCAGTGGGGACAAAGTCAGTAAATAAGTGGAGAGAATCCGCCTTACGTAAGAACTTTCCTTGGTAAATAAAGAAGTGGTTTGTGCAAGACAAGAAATCGAATGCAAGCGATAGGATAGATTGAAGTAGAAATATATGTCTCTAGACTAGCCATTCTGCATTGCCGATGATATGAATAGAGCAAGAGAGCAAGTAGACTTATTCGGTAGCGAACCAAGCAGATATAGAGCATCCGCGTAGCTACCATCGAGTGAGAGAGCTAGTGCGATTAAAGAAAAGAGAAGAGACCAGCTTGTAGTAATATCAGACAAACTACGTAGTTAGACCAAGTCACTACTAACGCAAAAGATATAGGTTGGAAAATGGACTATAACGGTTTAGCTCCTGTTATGGTCAAGGGTATCGAGTGGACTGTTTTGTCCAAAAGAGAGTAAGCGAGTCAGAGAAGAGGAAGGAGAAAGATCTGGTGAGTAAGATGGATCTGAGGCTGTGAGAAAGTAATCTGTCTTTTCGACTCGATAAGATGCTTGATAAGAATTAGGATCAGGTACTGGCTACGATGAGGCGGGACAATCCAATAGTTGACTTTAGCATTAGGAGTGAGTTTACTTATTTGTCTACAAGTTGAAGACTAGTAGTAAGCCCCCTGTTGCTAATACTGAGCGCTTCCACTATCTCCCCTAGCTTCTCGCACAGTCCTTGCTTTAGGCTACATAATTGGAATGTCAATAATAGATCTTTATATATAGAGTGAAAGGGTTGACTCTTGATTCAATGGGGTAGGGATGGAGTCAAAGGAAAAACCCGAGGATATCAATATGTGACTTCTTTGGTTTTTGATCGAGAAATCCATCTTATTTCGTACCCTTCGCTCGATTAGAAAATGGGTCAGAATCTACAGGATCAACAAACCTATGGGAACTTCCGGAATGATGTAAGCGAATATCAAACCAAAATGGAGGGAAAACACTGATTCAATGAAAGAAATAAGTAAGCAACAAAAAAAGAATGTGATATTCAAAATAAGTATGAGATAGAATAGCCCAGATTAGAAGCAAATTCCAACTCAAAAGGAAGGAGAGGATCTTTCTCGAAAAAGAAGGGGCCAGTACTTAAGTTCGGGAAATGGATTGTTATTATTATTAGAGAGTTATTTCATCTGCAGATGTTTGGTAAAAAGAGGAATATGCCCCTTACCTTTTGATTCTAAATGGAAAGTGTGTGAAATTGGAACATGAATGAAAACGTGAGTGAATTGTGGTCTTAGTGACTCTTCGGGACAGAGTAGACGAAAACTGTGAAACTCTTACGTTAGCGCAACCCAACTGCTGGCGAAGGAGTGATTTGAAGCGAACCTTTCCCTATTTCTGACACCTGGCGAAGGAGTGATTTGAAGCGAACCTTTCCCTATTTCTGACACCTGTACTCATCTGCTGTACCAGAAATGATAAGTACTGGTCTGCAGAACACTACATTCGTACATATTACTAACAGCTTGAAGTGAAGCAAAGCAACGAGCTGCATTCCGACTCCTTCCACGCATTATCGGTTAAGGAAAGGCAAGGAGCTACAGGGAAATACACACCACTTCCATTTAGGTGCCGATATGCATATAAGTCAGAGTCAAGAATCCCCTTCCAACTAGAAAGGGGGTTTAGACCGGGTCATGTTAGAAAGCCAAAATGCATTATAACAGCATATATAGGTGATTAGCCATTAGCGGAGTGGAATGGAATGCAGCATGTTAAACGATCATAATTGCCTTATTGACTTTGCTTTCTCTAGCTTGGCAGGCTTTCGCTTTCTTTTCTCTTCTATTGTTCTTTCTTTCTTTTTTAATCCAATCCAATCCAAGTTGATGATCACAGAAGAAAGGAGTCAGGCTTAAAAACACAGGCATATTTCCTGATGATCAGTGCTGACAAAACGCGTGTAGGTTGCTCGTAGGTTGCTCTATGAAAACTCTCTCCTGACCTGAACTTAAGAAAACAATGCAGAAAAGATCTTTTTGAAATCTAGCAGTCTTACAGACCACTGGTTCATAAGAGCCAACGCAAGAAGGAATAGTCGTTTTAGGCTTACTTAATAAGAGGGGAAGTGACGTGACTCAAGGTTTCATCGAAAGAAATACCTTCCGCTAATCTTGGTTGTAGCCTTTTGTTTTGAAACTAGTCTTGCTTGGTACTTAGCCCCCACCGACTCATCTGCCTTTAGCTTGGTTTTGAACACCCGCTTCAAAGCTGTAAGAGAAGAGGCATCTCCTGGTCTCTAGGAACAAGATCACATGTGTCATTGGGATGAAGTGAACGAAATTCTTCTTTCATGACCGCATACCCATCAAAAGGATTAAGCGGTTAGAGTCATTCCTGAACAAGGCTAAGAGAAATAAGAGGGAGAAGAGTGAAGAAGACCATAGTGAAGATCCCTGTAACTTCGAGGTGGTACCATCTTGAATCCAGGTCGGGTCATTCTATTATATGTGGATGTGGAGTCAGCGTAAGGACCTAGTACTGTTGGTGCATAAGAAGTTGATTTATAAGAGAACAATAGGTGAACTATACTTGCCACTTGAATGTTACCATGGTAAAGATAGCAGGCGTATATGATGGTTAAGTAATTAATAGCAGCAAGAGCAGAATCACCAGCAGAAAGAAAGAAAGATCATAAGTTGTGATATGTTGTGTCCGGCAAGTAAGCAGAAAGATGAAGAGCAGAAGACAAAGGAAAGCACTTATATATCTGCGCGGCAAAGAGAGAGATAGAATGGTTTTGAACAAAGAGAGAGATAGAATGGGTGTGTTGGAACATGAATTATCGGCACGCACCTTTCACTGTACTATCGTAACTGTGCTCTTAAGATTGATTTCAAGTAAACCAGTCAGATGTAGAAGAAAGCGTAGTTCACCTCCCCCATTCCACAAAAAAGTAAGTCTAATGAACCTACCCACAAAGGGAGATTGCATGTTGATAACAGAGGATGGCAAATAGAGATGAATACTGGAGTGAGATAGTAAAGATATGAATACAATTCTATAGTTTCTAGTAACACGAGTACAATCATCCATAAGCATTGCATTGTTGTGAAAACGTTTCTTAGAAGCAAGCGGGGCAGGCTCCATAAGGGTATCATCGTATATCATATTTCTGGAAATAAGGGTATCATCGTATATCATATTTCTTATCATTAAGAGAAAAAGGCGACGACAGAGGCACGGCACTTCTTACAACTAGCACAAAGAGAGATGGCTTGCGGAACCATAGAAAGAAGGATATCCTCATCCATATCATATAAAGATATATGTTTGTTTCATATCATATAAAGATATATGTTTGTTTGTTATATGGAGATCACATTAGAATTTCTTACTTGAGAAGTCTTTGATTGAGGGTGACCAAGGCAAAACTCCTTCTGGTTCCTTGCCGAACCTCCACTAGCGCTTGTTCACCTTTGTCTCGGGCAGGCATAGAAAGCGTCCATCCTACTATACTCCAGGTAATTCCATATTTCATCAACTTTTAGTCAAAGAAGCATCACCCATATGAGAAATACGTCAACCATAAGTACCATAACAACCTCAATCAATTTCTCTTATCTCTGGGCGTGTGAGCGGCTTCGTTCTTATCTTCTGGGCGTGTGAGCGGCTTCATTCTTATCTGTGGGTGAGCGGATTCATAATGAACATTCTTATCTGTGGGTGAGCGGATTCATAATGAATAAATTACCTGCTTTATGGATTCTTAATGATGATATTACTTGCTTTATCGGTCATATGAGCAGACGCACCAGTATCGGTATACCAATAGGGTAGGGATCCAGTGAATCAGATAGAGACATAGCATAGCCGCCAATGCTTGATGGATATCTTGGCTTGGGACTGATCAAAGTCCAAAAAAGGGTTCCAAGAAGGCAAGGCAGCGCAGTATGCCCGACCACTGATCTTACATAGAGTGTCCGCGAAGAACCCTTTGTCCCGAGACATATTATGCAAGACTTGCTTGCTGTGGTGAAGGTTCTAATCGTCGGCTTTCTCCCTTTCTTTCAACTGCTATGGAATATGCCTAAACTTTCTTATTGATGCGGTATTTCTCTCTTTTATGGAATTCAGGCCTAGATCTCTCTGTAAAACATGCAACGGCGCTACTGAATGTTTCAATTATTTATAAGAAAGAGGAAAGATCATCTTATGCGGAATCAGAGAACTTGCGATGGGATGAGCGCTCGAGCCTTCTATAACTCAAGGAGGCATTAGGCTGGATTTTCCTTAGTTTCATAGGCCCCAATAATCTCTGGACGAGCGTAGAAAAAAGCTTACCGATTCACAGAACAGAAAAGGGTGTTTGTTGTTTGCTGCTACTCGTCTAAAGGGACATGCCTCGATCTAGTGGGACCAGATTCAAGCGTATAGACGGTTTCAAGATCCTGATTGAAACGTGGGAGAAAAACAAATAAGTCCGCAGATGTAGTGAAGGGAAAGGTCCTGATTGAAACGTGGGAGAAATGGAAGTCTAGATGTAGTGGATAATTCGTGCTGCACGTTATGAATTCTATACAATTCTCAAACTTAGTCCAATGGAAGGGGAATACATTTGGTAGTTTCATAGAATTTGTATCTTTCTTTGTTAGGAGAAAGCACTTCCATCCTGATGTGGCTCGTTATGTGAATGGATTGATACTCCCAATCCCAGATTAGTTTCTCATTACACCGGATTTCCTATCTTTTTCATGCTTACAAGAAGTAGGAATAACTTACAAGCTACGTCGCCATAACACTAGAAGAGAGCGAGCACTATTGAAGAAAAGGGAAAAAGGTAGACAGAAGGTAAACCCAGGACTCAATCACGACCAATCAGTTCAAAGGGCTTCCTACGCTTGAAAGCTTCCGGCATAAAAGAAAGCGGATTTACACTAGCATATTCTAAGGAATCAATCAGGAATAGGGGTCGAAAGCGCTTATGATTTATATAAGTTATAAGGACGTTGATGACTCCTCGATTGCCCATCCTAAATATTCTAAGGGTCAAATGGGTGGAGAGCTAAAGAAACCGATTGAAGAAGCACAGCGAGTCTGCAATGCAATGTCATCATTGATAGAGGAAGTTGTTTCAAATAGGGCAAGACTTAATCTAAGGGCAGATTATTAATCTGGCACCCGGTATTTCATATATCAACTGTGTTAAGCAATGATCAAATCAAGCAAGTAGTCAAAGGTAGAGGAAATATTCCCTATTAAGCGCTCTTCTAGTGCATTTCTTCTTAATCAAATAGACCCTTTGCCTTTACTTACTCTACCTTCAAGCTGTGTGGGGTGACTTCTCAATTCTATTCTTTTTTGAAAGCTCCTCTTTCTTCCTTTTGACTTTAGTTAACAACTTGATTTCCAGCCTTACCCTTACATAAAGTCATCAGTGTTTAGTTACTTTGCTTCTATCAAATTCGATTGAATAAACAAGCAAGCTCCCGAAGAATCCGTTCGAGGTAAAGTAGAAAATGGAGTTGAAGTTCCAAGAACAGGTGAGGAATTAGATGCTTTCTATTTCAACAAATATATACACAGTGCTCGATAACAAGCTTAGGCAGAAGAACAACCAGTGATAGTTCTAGGACCAGTAGAATCAACCGTTTGAAGAGCTGGATCAGGGAAGTCAGCACAGCAGCAAAGGGTGATGTTTTCGGGAGATAGAGAACCCGAAAGCAAAGCAAACAATAAAGAAGTGTGAACTTGTTATTACCGAGTCCACAATGGAAAATAAACGACTTTCTCTTAGAATGTATTAGTTGCCAGTACTTATAATTCCATTACCGAGTCCTTTCTTCTTGGAAAACTGCTATGGGCCAAGCTTTCTATAGACTTACTGCTACTCCGATCAGATGATGCAAGCGAGTTATTACTGCTATACCTAAACGAACATTCTCCTCTGTGCTCACTCTTTCCTCTCTACTTTAATCATGGCTTGGAGCTGACTTGATTTCGCCAACACACCGCACCTTGATACTTGACACTTACTAGAAGGGCAGAAGTATATGATACTGACTCGGAACCAATGACTCGCTAACGTGCAACAGCTTGTTGAATCGATTGCTGGTTCCCTTGCCTGCCTACCTCGACTCTTGTAACTATACATCTCACTCTGTCAACAAATCAAGTTATGGATCATCTACTTCTACTCATTCAGTTAGCAGAGAGGAGCCAGAGGTCCAAGAGGTTAGATATATGAATAGGGCTAGAATACATAACTTGCCAGCGCATTCCTTGTATTACTCATAAGAATAAGGAAATAGTTAAGTCAGACTGGCACATAGGGAAAGTCGAAGGTAGAAGTCGAATAATAGAGGGTTTCGAATAATAGAGGGAGTAGAAGTAGAGGATGGGTACTCTCTAGCGCATCTAGAAACATCGGGCAAGTTAGATATTAGATAAGGGTACTCTCTAGTGCATCCTGTAGAAGACTATCCTGCTATAGTAGAAGAAAAGTAAGCTATAGTATAAGACACTCTAGTAGAAGAATGCAACCTGAGGGTACTATCTAGCTAGTAATAAAAGGATATGGAATAGTTCTAGTGGCCACTACTTCCGAATTGTAACGCGAGTCGAGGTATAGAAGAGGATCCTAAGCCTACAGTTCCTTGTCCCGTAACCCTTTCCACTCCCCTTATATACAAGTTCCTAGTAGTTGGCTTGTCTGCGCTGCGTGGTTCTTCCAGTCTTGTTTCCTTTGGGATGCTTCTTAAGTTGAGTTCCATTCGAGTTTCAGTGTTGGCGTAAGCCCTTTCACGCCCTCTCCCTTAACAGAGTTAGCTTAGCTCTTTTCTCGCCGTTTAACTACAGTGAACTCCTCCTTATGGCTAATCACTTCTTTCAAACAAACCCCAATCGGCAGCTCTATGTCGTTTTACGCCTTCACTTCTACTGTATGCTCTGTATGCTGGCTGGACTCGGCTACAAACTCGCTAATGCTTTTTCTCTTGTTGCGGTTCTCAAAAGGACCATGTGTTTTGTTCGATATATTCCATTCCATTATTCTAGCAGACCCTAGCTCATTACTCTGACTCCCTAATAGAGATATAGTAACTCCAGTCAGCTGTATAATGTCCTGTTAGAAAGTAAACTGCAATCGGGTATTCCCTAGAAAAATGAATTTGACATAGGAACTAAATAAGGTAGATTAGAAATCTAGGTTTTAAGCCCCAAGTAGTAGTGAAGGAAGGGCAGAATCATCATCAAATACTGGCTCTCCTCTCCTTGCTTTGATGAAAATACCCAGGCTTTTTCCGCGAGGTGTGTGTACGAAAGTTTAGTGTAAAAGTCCGCAGCAAAATAGACAGTTAGAAAGTCATCCGTGTAAGCAGTTTCAAGAGCAGACTCAGTGGTCAAAGTGAGTTGGCAATCTGATGGACTAACTTCAATTCATGGTTTCCTCGGTGCAATAGATTCAACTCATTCCTAAAGTCGTTAAGGAGCTTTAGAATCCATCTCTTCACTCCTTCTTTAAGCAGAGTAGGAACAGTTTCATCCGATGCCTAGAAACTCATTCCTAAAGTTTCAAACAAAGGAGCAGTTTCATCCGTTTTCGGGCTTAGAAAGACAATCGTTCTGAAATCTCTGTTCGACTTGAATCATATCTTAGAGAATGGGCTGTTCCTGTTCTATGATCTGAAACAAGGAAGTCAAGTTTCGTGCACTTATTCAAGTATAGTTCAAGAAACAAGTTTAGGCGCTCAGAGCAAGAAAGAAGTCTCCGGGTTCGGGGGTGCGAAGAAAGTAGAGTTACAGTCCTGTCCTCATTGACGTTAGGGAGTTCTTAAGTTCAATGGAATTCAACAAGCGAGTTTTTAGTTCGTCCTTGCGCTTACTGAGTGAGGATAAAGTATGAGTCATTCAAGTTCAAGTTTGAGGGTTCCCTTGAAAATGAAGAAGTGCCCTCTACTCTCCGGGGTTACCCAATGGCATATATATTCAGAAAATCAATGGTTTACTCCACCCATAGAGTCAGAATGGAATTGAGGCGGATGGATCCTATGCTATATTAATGAAGCCTATATTTAGGGACAGGGTCCGAGGCACGGTTAGTTAGATAAGGTGGATACTTCCTTCGCCGTCAAACTCCCTGGAATTATAAGTACTGGCTCTACTTGGACCACTACTTGTTGGGGTGTTCTAAACCCATCTTTGGATACTAGGTGTTGCTCTAAACCCATCTTTGGATCTAATCTAAGTAACACCTATACATAGCCCCTAATGTAACAGAATTGAAACAGGTACGTAATCCGGGGCAACTTAATTACTGGCCTACTCAATGTATACAACTTTCCATGTACGTCCTCAGGTCTCTGGTAAGGGAAATTCTGAAGTGCGAGCAAGCATCTCTATCTCTGTCTATTAAGGGAGTTAGTTTTCAAGCAAGTGGAGAGTCAAGAGCGTGAACAGATAAGGTATCAAGTCAATAAACAGTTTCAGAAGCATCTGATCTTATTGTAGCAGGAGAAGCTCGAGCTCCCGTTAGTGCCGAGTCAACAAATCATTCAACAAAGAGTGTCTCGCGCTTACCGCTTCTGGTCTTGCGCTGAGGAATCCATTCAAAAACATCTAACGGATGCTCTATAACTAAGTCATTTAGGAGCTCCCTGGAATTATAAGTACTGGACTTTCTACTAACTCGTCAATACTTCCTAGCTGAGTCTTGATCAAAAGTCCATTTCTTTGATTTCACTGATGCCCTATAACCATAGGAATTCATTGAATCTTTCTTGTCTTGTGCCGCTCTGTTTGCTTGTGAACTTGCTTGAATTGAAACTAAGTAAGCGCTTTACTCCACAAGAAGAAGTCCGCTTATGTGTAACGAACGGCGAGGAAAACATCAATTGATATTGAAATTCGACAGATGTTCTATATCTGAGGAATAGAGGAGCTCCTTGCTTAACGGAATTGTCAGCTCCGTAAGTGCCTTTCAAGCAGGAATCCATCTTGCACCTAGGAAAACAGTCTTAATATTCTTTTTGATAATGTGGGAATTGAGCAGTGGGGCACTTCTTGAGTGTTTCGAGCTTCGAGCTCCCTTGCTTGTGGAATTCTATTGAACTTCTTTTCTATCTCTTGCGCACATACGCTATATGAATGATAGTAATGTCACAGCTCTAAACTACGTCCGTTAGCCCTTTCTTTGATCAACGAGCTTAACATCAACTGGGTATTCATGGCGGCAGGAGTGAGAACTGGTAGTACTCTGTTCTTGCAACTAATAATAAGGCCCTTCTAGTAAGTTTGCTTGTGTGAAGCTATGAAGGTAATGTCAATTTGATAGTGAATGTAAGTACTGAGTTGTGCCCCTAGTAAGGGTTCTATACTCCTAGTGTTGAGCAAGTAGTAAATGCAGTCTTGTGGTAAAGTCTGAAGTAGTAGCTTGGCGTGTCTCAGTTTCAGAATGATTTGTCTTTGTTGACCCCTCGAAAGAAGAAAGAAAAGGAGCTAGCAGCAAGATTCCGCGTGAGTTGGCACTTCAGCGCAAACAAGTGAAAGAGATCTGTATTTGTTGCACTTATATTAGAGCCACCAACTGAAGAATATGGAGCAGAAAGAATAAGGAGCTGTGGGAGAAAAGTCTACTTAAGAATCACTAGGAAGCCGAAGATGGAGCAAGTCAAGAAGCAGCCTCAGGAGCTGGGGAGCGAGATAAGAATAAGGAGAAAGATCTGCATCAGAGGCAGTAATTAAGGACACGGGTTCACTCGCTAATGAAAAAAGAACAAGCTGCCCCTATTTATTAAGTCTTGAGGGTTCACTCGCTAATGAAAAAAGAACAAGCTGTAAGGTAACTTTCCTATATATCAGGGTGCTCTCGAAAGTAAGAATTTGATGGAACTGACAAAGATACGAAAACAGGACGACTATAGCTAGTTTCAAATCATTGAATTGAGGCGCCCCGAGAAAACAATATTAATACATCTTGATTCTTATTCGAAAAACAATATTAATACATCTTGATTCTTATTCGAATTATTGCTCTGTTGCTCGTGGATACTCTATTTCTGGTATATACTCTATTTCAGCGCTATAAGTCTAAGGTTCAGTTCATTAAAGGTGCAGGCGCTTATTGACTTGTGTGAAACGAAGAAACTCTGTTAGCGCAATAATCAACGTGTTCTATTGCTTGTTTATTTGTTCCTAATACTTGATCTAATTCTTTACGCTTAAGCTTATTTGCTTTAATAAGAAGGACCCTACCTATGCTTCTCGCCCTCTTGTGGATCCTATTGCTAATGCGGATCTTGTGTCTAGTCTAAGGCTTCAAACAAGACTTGCTCCTGACTCACTGCTTTGCTTAGACAGCTTCCCCTTCTCAAACTGCTGATTTTAATGTTTTCCTTTTCATCCACTCGAAATCCATACTGTTTATTGGAACTACTTCGCATATAAGGATAGTAATAAGACTCCTTAATCACCACTTCAGCTAGAGTCCACCACAAACACTATAGTCTTTTGCACACCTTTGCGAGTTTCTGAGACTGATGCTTGTGTTTGCTTTTCTTATGGAGCTTCAGAAGGCTTCTTTCCTAGGCTTTTCACGCCATTCGATCAGGGACCGAGCGCATTTGCCATTCGAGTTGTTAGAGGTCTTATTTGTCATTCGAGTAGTTGAACATAGGTCTGACTTAGATTAGAGAAATAAGGGAACGTGCAACAAGCGATGTGAGTGGAGTTGTTTCTATTCTTTCTGGCCTTTCCATTCCATCCCTATAACTTGGGACGACGGGAAATCTAGAACGACTTATAAATACTCCGCACTAACTGCTTCCTTTCACCCTGCTTTCTCGCCTGATTGAGAGCTTAGAGTAAAGTCAACTAAGAACCTGATTCCTTTCGTACTGCATCCCTTTTTTCGGTAACACTGATGATCCTGCTCTACCTAACTCCGATCCTAAAGAAAACTAACTAGAAGTACTCAGGGGTCAGAAACAGAAACGGAAGAAGGGGATTGAGCTCTGTTTCATAGAAATGGGTAACCAACCCACCCGGCTTTCGTGAGCTCCTTTATGCATCAGTATGGGTCCAAAGCAAGTCCTGTTTTGGGGGATCTATCTCTTCCCTTACCCTCTTGCCTTACACGCCATAGCTTGTTCCTATCGCAAACTCATATTCATTTCATCACAACTCCTAACCTCGTCAACTTACTAGAAGGGCCTCTTTGAAACTATGCTAATGGGCTATATAACAGAAATAAAAGAATCCTTTACTGAGTGGTGAGGAGCCATAATTCTCTTCGCGATCTCCAGGGCATTGATTGGAAAATCTCTTATTATCCTTTTATCTACCTGAAGCCGACTCCGCCTCTGCAAGTGCTTAGTATGCTTCAAATCAAGCTATACCTAACCTAACTGCGAAATACACTCTATTCTCTAACTGCTTACTTGTTGAACTCGGAACCCAGGCCTTCTAGTAATTCGCTAACATCACTACTTTATGGGCACCACGGCTTTCTAGTAATTCGCTAACATCACTCCAAAGCTTAGTAGCATCATTTGTTTATACCATAGTTGATACTTGACTTGCTTGCTACCCTTGCTTCAAAGAACTAACTCGACTCTCCCTTCGTATACGGTTCCTAACTCCATTAAACAAGCAACAAAACCTATATTATACACTCTTAGGGCACCCAATGAGACTCGTAGATGACACTACACTTATTTACTTACCGCTTCAAAGTGGTATCGCACAAGGGCTTACTCTACAGATAAGAAAGGAATATCGGCTAAGAAAATATTATAGGCACCCGCTCCAACAAGAAGTGTTAGCGCAACTAACCTGCTCCAACAAGAAGTGTTTAACGCAATTAAAGCACCCGCTCCAAGTAGTTTTGAAAGTGGAGTTAGAGCAAAAGTGTCTGTTACTTAGGTTCGTGGAAAGAGGTTCGGTGCTGTAAACTCTCCGTAAGCATGAGATGAGGCTTCTTATCCGGGGAACTTTCTCTGGCTTCTCGAACTTGATTGTGGAAGTTGAACGAGAAGGAGCTGTTTCCGTTCGAAAGTAAGCTTATGGAAAGGACTTATGAAGCTTAAGTATCGGGTGAAGGAAGGGCAGAGTAAAGTAAAGGCAAGGAAGCATGGTGCATACACTTAGTTTCAAAAAGGTCGGTATTAGCATTAGCACTCGCTTAGGGGGGCTAAAGGTGGAAAGGTGGATATGTAAATCACTTAGTCCTTGAACTAGGGTAGGGATAGGATCTATTAATCAAATTCCAATGGAGTGAACAGTACTCTACTAGTGAAGGAGGAAATCGGAGTCCCACAGGATTCAATGAAGCTATGCCTTTTTCCTATCCTTAAGTACGAGAAGTATATGAATATTCCTTTTGTTAGAGAGCTGAATAGAAGAATTCCTTTTGTTAGAGAGCTGAATGGAAGGGAAGGGAAGTCAAGGAAGGAGAATAAAGAAAGACTACTAACTCAATAGATCTTAGAAAATGGGTTAGTTATTGGCCTTGCTTTTCTCATGTCTTTGGTACCCACTAGCTGCGAAAGAACGAACCCCTTTTTCCTTATGTGCCACTTTGCTTAAGACTTGGAATTGTAAGAAAAAGAAGCAGTTCTGTGCCATTCATAGCTGTAACGACTACAACCCATGTTAGGAAAAGATGTTCTCCGACAGGTGCCAAGCATCAGAAAAGGATTCTTCCCGACGGGCACAGTAGTTCCCTTACTACTTTCTAGTCGAGTTAACTTCTTACCACTTTCTAGTCGAGTTAACTTACCACTTTCTAGTCGAGTTAACTTCTTACTACTTTCCTAGTCAATAAAACCATTCTTTGTCGTTAGCGCTCTTAGCAGAGTAACAAGAATACAGGGCCCAGTTGCATAATTAGGTTCTTTCTTTCCGCGGAGGAGTAGACTATCCATATAATAGCTGTGAAACCTTAGATAATCAGAGAAGAGTTACACTCGAAAAGAGAAGCTACCTTAGATAATCAGAGAAGAGTTACACTCGAAAAGAGAAGCTAGCCCCATTGCTGATGGTTGTCTCGGATTAAAATGAGGAACAAACCCCGCCCAAGGAAGAGATTCTGAATTTGCTTGTTGAGTGGCTTGTAAATCTCCGTCCTTTGTATCGATTAGAACTCAACGTGAGAGAGAAGCTAATAAAGTCATTGGATCACTTTGGATGGGGTCGGGTACGACAAGGAAAATGGAAATCCATGTTCAAAGCAAGTATAGTTCAAGTCGTGAGTCTATTTCTGTTAATTCTTTGCATCTGGGGGAAATCTCCAGTTTCAAGGAAGTGCCATCCCTATGCCATAGTAGAAAGGAATATACCCCGAAGAGTCTGCAATTAAGAGAGATTATTCTCTTTAGCATCTCTTTAGCATCCTAGCAAGGAGCTTACCTTATTGCCCTGGAACTAGTATCGGCAAGTTACACAGACTTTCCTTATTCTAATCCTCTTTCCATCTTTCTTTATTCTAATCCTCTTTCCATTTCATATCTATCTTATCGAGCACTCGGTATAGAAGCATATAAAGAGAAAACATCTAATACGTCTTCCCTACCTGATCTATCTTCTAAAACTTATTAATCACTGTAGCACTGGAAAACAAGAGTATTCTTGACTTACCGCTTCAACAGTACTAGATGATTACCTTTATCCGAAAGTGAGGAAAAGCATATTGATTGAGTATTATCAAATTGATATACCAACTCTGGAAACTCTACCTTTCCCGCTTCTGATCCATATCTTACTTGTTAAGAAGCCTCAGAGAACTCCCCGTTAGTTATGAATGAGATTGAACTTACGCTGATTCTATCGTTGACTTGCCTAGAACGTTACTTTCCTTGCGAACAGAAACATTATTTCCAGATCCAGCTTGAAACACCTGATTGAGAATCCTTTCCTCGAATAGCTGATTCGGGAGCTAACACTGCTTCATATCTTTCTACTGCTGAACAACTATCCCTTTGCTTAACTCGATTTGAAGTGAAGAAACGAAATCCTTACTTGCGCTTGCAGCTGATCAACTTCTAATATCATATTTCTTTGCACCAAAGCATTCTGAATTCCATTCTGCAATTCCACTATCTGTTAGCGCCCAAAGAAAGAGAAAGAGAGTCATAAGTGTCCTCTTACTAACTACTTCTATACTAGCCAACTTATCATATTTCTTGCGCCTGTAGCATGAGATAAAAGATCTTTTCTTATATAGTTGCCCAGACAAGCATGCACCTCTTTCGTCGACAACAAAGAAAGATTGGAACTAATTAACTAAGCGCTAAAGAAGAGAAGGAAATGTGTAGTTACTTGTATGTATAGCTAACGCGCTTTATTATGCGTGTTTATACGTTACTTGTCTATTACCTTCACCCGAAATGCCTCATCTAATGCTTTTTCTAGCCTATCATCTTGACCTTAAACACTCAACAAAGAATCATCTACTACTGTAGCCGAGCATTGATTCTAGTGGTAAACAAATAAGGATCCTTCTTGCGCTTCAGGCAACAACTCATTCCAAAACTTTCCCCGCTTCTGCTTCAAAGTAAGTACTCTCTTTTATCTGATCCAGCAGAGAATCTGGAAACTGTTCTTCTCCCAAAAACGGGAATGGAACTTGCCCGAACTACCTTCTCTGTTAGCACTTAATAACCCCTGTTTATAATACCACTAATGCGCCCTTAACTACAAGGAAGCCTTAAAGAAGGCCTTTGTGAGTCGTTGAACAGAGGTTTCATGGAGCTAATGGCAAATTACCTATCTTGTATACTTACTGCTGTTCTAATGCATTATTTGATTATAATGCTGGACTCGGTTACAAACTAAACCTCAGCAGGATCCGCCAATCAATAACCTCGTTATTACCAAGTCCGCCAAGAACTGATCTATAAGATGAAACCCGACCTATACTTGACTTCCTGCTACTATTGGACGACTTGTATGGACCACTCAGAATGCTATATCCTATCCTTGGTTACCTTATGATATATTCAAAAGTTCCATTCTTTTCTTTAACTTACTTTAAGTGAACTTACAATAAAGGGAACAACGAATAAGGGGCTTTCTTTCTGAACCAACAAGACAAACTACATTGCTTTATGAGGCTTCTGATCTTGGGGCGGGATACTCCACTCTCACTTCTTATTCTCTTTATTACCTTGGTTTATTAGCACTTGCTTTATCCCTTGCCAATAAGACGGAATGGAATCTAGGGAGCACAGAGCAAAGATCTTCCTCCCCGACCTAAACTACCGTATCTGATCTTGTTCCCGCGCCACCTTTTGATTACAATGCATTTTTAGATAACCAGGCTTCAATTCCTAGTTGGGAGTATAAGTAGGAATTTACCCCTTGACTCTTGCACACATTGTATAGAATTATTGGGTAAAGATGAAACACTTATTTATTCTCGTAGAGGGTGTAGAGCTCCGTTAGCGAGTTCTTTGCATTAGTGCGTAGGTCCTGCTGTATAGCTCCAAGTAGTAGAGTGGCACTTCAGAAATCGCCCCCCCTTTCTGCATTGTTGAACCTCTATATACCTCTATTCACTTCAACTCTGCTAATCTAATCAATTAGGACTACAGGCTCTTCAGGAGTTTGCTCAGTTTCTATCTTCGAATGGAACAGCCCACTGACTTTGGAAATGGACTGGATGTAGAGGGGATCATTACGCTCGGTAATAATCATAATATTGATTGTAGCAGACCATGATGCTGAATGCACTTTGCTTGGGCGGATCCAGATCTATTCATATTAAAGAAAGGAAAGGGTGCGGAACTCACTACAGCGCGCTTATTATTGCTTGTTTGAGTTCGAAAACATAATGCATGCTTAAGTAACTCGCTAATGGTTAGGAGAGCTTATTTGAATCTGTAACGCAGCTGCTTGTTTGTTGCCATTGCTTGCTGCTATCGGTGCTATTGATCGGCTCTGCTCCGCCTGTCTTTCAAAGTAACGGCTTCCGAAGATCCTTCTATGGAATAGCAATCAACAAGTCATAAGTATGCAGTGCTTTTCATCTCCCTTCTATATTAATTGGGCTAAAGTATTTTGCTTGTTTGCTTGTTCTGCACCCCGTCGATACAGTGTTTTCTTACTATTCTTTCTGGATAAGTGTTTCGGGGGAAGTGGAGGAGAAATGGAGAGATCAGACCCTGTGTGAATAGAAAGAAATAGAACATGACACATCGGCATAACAGCATTGCTTGAGGAAGCGGGAAAGAGAAAGATCACACGACATCCATCTTTAGATGCTTTTCCTTCACTTACTTTCTGGGCAGAGAACTAACTAACACGGACTTTCCCTCGACCCTTCTTGACTACTCGACTACAGACTTGATAACTACTGTTCCACTCACACCATTAACTTAAGGGCAGGAGCTGGATCTGAGCCAGGATCTTCAAGTTAGGTCGGGTTGCTTACTTCGCCACCGTAGCTCCTTATACTATAGTTGCTTGTCTCTTTCACTCCTTAGTTCCATTCTTAATTAGTCAGCTCCCGAACGCAGGACTTGCTCCTAACCTAATACTAATAACAATAAGAATAATAACAATAAGAATAAGATCTTTTTTAGGTAGCAACAGCAAGATGACACGGCTACAAATGCATTAGCTGTAAGGTAAAAGATAGGCGGAGGGGAGCAATAGAGACAGACTGGAAAGCATCAAGCCAGTTGGTTCTGAGGGAAAGGAAAGGCGTCGGAAAGGAAATAAGAAGAACGTAGATTGATTGGGGTCCCGCTCTAGCTCCTTATAGTAGCGTAGATATAGGTGATTGATTGGCTGGCTTTCTTGCTCCTGCGCGCGTTGCGTTAGGGAGTTCTTTCCCTTGCTTAAATAAACAAACGAGTATTAAGAATTTGGTAAACCTCTGTTATATAAATCAAATAAGTAACAAAACACCCATTCTTCCGACTTGACTCACTAGCGCAGTTGCTTGGTGCTGACTCCTTTATTGCTGCTAACTCAAGGATGGCTGCTTACTCCTTTATTGCTGCTAACTCAAGACTTGCTGCTTGCTACCTTACTTTCTACTTTAGATTATATACGCGACTTTCCACTTGATAGGAGCAATTATAGTAGGTGAGAGCAGTAGGGCAATCCACAAAGAATGAATTGGATTTCTCTCTTGCGCAAGTAATATAAGGTAGGGTGGGCAAGCTTGGTAATCTATGCAAGTAGTTCGGTTTTGGAGTTAAGAGCGGCAGTGCTATACCCAGGGCAGTTCATATGATTATTGTTAGGTTAATTCTAGGTACTATTGCTTTCTTTATCCCATCCCCAGTTCTATTATTGGTAGCACATGTGGAATTGCCGGTTTTGAGTTGAATTGCTAGTTAATCGTTAAAGTCTAATCAGTAGTCGTGGATTCCCTGTTCCGAATTCCTTTCTTACATGGCAGTGGTTCTATTCTTTCCGGTGGGATGAAGTCCGAGAGCATTAGTTCCAAATCTTATAAGTGTTAGTAGACAAAGTATTAGTTCCGAGCTAAGGTCTTAGAGTCAAGTTTACTTAACACCCGCCCCACTAGCTCCATAGTTCAGTGAAAAAGTCATCTCGTTTTTGGACCACTTTTCGCAAAGCAAACGACTAATAAATAGCATATAAATCCAATATGATAACTATATTTCGAATTCGTTTTATTATTAATAAGTTCACAGAATACCCAATCTATAAGAATTCAGAAGATAAGTGAACTTAATACCCCCTTATCTATAAGAATGAAGAAGTAGGGAACCCTAGCATAAGTAAACTAACAAGTAAGAAAGAAAGCAAGTAGCATGAAAGTAAACACCCAAAGTACAGATTGCGGGGCGGGAATACATACTGAGAGGCGGAAGCGCCAGACCTAAAGTAAGGAGAGGCAGACTAAAGGGGTACCCTAACGAGGTAGGCTTGGAAGCTAAGAAGGGAGTTATAAGACGACACCTCACAAGCAAGACTCTAAGACTGCTGTTTCGGACTAAACCATGAAATCCGGAATTGACCCAACGAGTTGTCGACTAAAACATGGAATAAGGGATGCGGCTAAGCAACTAGAAGACTCAAGTTAACAAGTAAGGCTTGGAAGCTAGCAAGTAAGGTTTAGGGTGAATTATTAAGTGCAAGTAATCCTGACAGGCAGGAAAGGAAGGTTTGTAATACAATACAGAGTCAAAGAAAGCGGTGGAAGTTTGAAGCTAACAACTACAGAATTCAAATAGGGAATTTAGCCCGCTGCTTAAATGTATTTTCTGTCCAATATCTTTTTCCCCTTGCTCTGCTCTTGACTTCCTCTATCCTTTATCCTTTACCTTCATAACAACGATTTACTCCTATTCCTGGTTGCAAGAGAGATGATTTGCTTGTTGAGTTCGCCAATCGTTCAGTTCAAGTTTAGTATAGAACAACAGGGTAATAAGAAGAACTTCAAGGAAAAGGTTGCAGTTCAAAGGGAAGCAGCAAGTAAAGTTGAGTTCGCTTAAGCAGCTTGTCCCGCAGGAGCTCAAAGTTAATGAGTTCAGGTTATAGTACTAAGTGGAGAGAGAAGCTTCTTGGCTTTACCTAGATTATTGCCCAACTACTTGAATGGAAACTTCCTTTCGCACAATAACTCCACTTGAAGAACAGAACCTAGACGATTCCACATAATATTAGTGCAACAGGCAGACTCCAAATCTCAGTTAGCGAGCTTATTGGGGGGATGCTTAACGCTTATTGGAGTTTCTAGTAAGGAGCAGTTCCTGTGTTGATAGGGAGTTCAAGGAAGAATAATAATCAATTCAATAAAGATATGACTTGAGAGTAGAATCTACATCTATAATAGAATCTACATCTATAATAGAATCCATTTTTGCATGTTCATCTCTACACGGAGCGGTTAATGCTTGATCGAGAGACTAAACAATCCGATCTTATGCTTCATCACGAAAAGATTTGACTGCAACACGAGCCCTGTTGCGCTAACGGCTTATTGAATAGAGGCACCCCTTGACCCTTGCTTTAAGAATAGTTTCCCCTTGCTTTAAGAAGAGAAAAGAATGGAGTGGAGTCACAGTATCTTAAGGGTGCGAGAAGTATAGATTTAGTGCTATTGTAGTCTATTCTTTTCAAGTAAATGAGTTCAATTGTCAGCTGCAAGCGCTAAGTAGAATGAGTCAGTAACTGTAATCAAACAGAGAGAGGCTATCAAGAATGAAGTAAGAAAACAGGAATTGAACTAACACTAACATAGAATTAAGTAAACAAACAGCTTTGCTTCCAACAGAGAGAATAAGCCACCAGCGTTAGCAATAGTTCTGCTCGCCCTATAGCCAATGTGAGTGAAGTTCTGTTCGTTCAACAAGCAACGGAATCAAAAGGGATATGCAACATAATCCAAAATAAGGAGAATTGAAAGGCTTCTTGCATGTTTATTGCTAGCTATGTGTTTGTATTAGTGACTTGGCCCTGCCGCGTTAAGTAAATATGACCCAATTTTATACGCCTGTCTGCTTCTTTAAGTGTAAACTAAGACGAAAGGAAGAGGGGATTGATTTCTGGCTGTCCTATAACAAGGCAAATATCCTATAAAGAAAGGACGGGCAATCATATAGTTCCTCGTGTACTGCTCTATAATTGCCCACTTGTATCCTAGGATGAATTAACGGTTTTCCTAAGCTTGATGAATGTGCCTAAATGGGTTTTTAGTGGCGATAAAGAGATGATTTGCTGTTTTCAGGTGAAGATGAAAAGTAGGTAGGTGCGCCAGTCTTTGATTTGATAGGTCTAGTAAAAACCGATGCGCCACGGATAACACTTTTCCATACAAGTTATCGTCTAACGGTTGGAATTGAAAGAAAGATTCCCTTCGCTGCCTTCTTAACGCTGTAGCTCCTTAGATTCATCGAGCTTATAAACATTACTCTTTCCATAAAGATCGAGCTTGTAAACATTACTCTTTCCATAAAGCATTTATGAAACACTTTCTATTCGTTCTGCGAACAGCTTGATTATTCCTTCCTAAAAGCGAGTGTGAAATGCCTTGTGTAATTTATTTGTTGCTATACACTCAACACTAATCAACTCCACGCCAAAAAGGTATCGATATCAAGGGCCTTCTTTCTGCCTTCTCGTGCCACAGCTCTAATCCGAATGGCTTCCACCTATTCACGCTATTTCCAGTTAGAGCAAGAGTGGTTTTTCGAGAAAATCAAGAAACTAGAAAACGGATCTAAGTTAAGTCCGGCTTGCAGACCCGGCTTGCAGACTAGACTTAAGTACTTTCGGATAACTATAAGTGTGAGTCGGTTAGCTATAAGTGTGAGTCGGTTAGCTCCTTTTTGATGTTGCTTTAGTTGGTCGATAAACACTCCTATATTTGGTAAAGAAAGACTTAATGAAGTGAGCCGGTTATTATAAGTTCTGGCTGTTCAAGGGGGTGGAGGAGATCAAATACAAAACTCCCCAAAGAGAGGCCCGAGCACAACGTCTTCATGAGTTAAGTGTTCCTACCTTGGGAGCTGAGAGTCAGGCCTGCTTTGTTGAATATCCTTTACAGCCTTCCTTTATCAAGACCAGACAACTATTCTAGTGAAACTTTGGATACCGGGCAGAGCTGCTAAAGTGGCTTCACCCTATTTCTTTTGGCAGTTGCTTGCAAAGAATTGGGGTCCTACTTATACTCGCTCAGATAGAGCACTTGAATAGATAATGAGAATAGGGGTGTGGGGCTCGTAAGCACAATGGACTCGCTGCCCTATCTGTCATATAGGAATATCGATAGCGAGCAGTACCCATCGGTTGCAGCTATAATCGTTTGCAGCGAGTACCCATCGGTTGCAGCTAAGAGCTCGTTCTTTTCTACCCTAAGTATAGAGCTCGTTCTTTTCTACCCTACGGTTGAACTTCAAAAGGATTCTCCCCATCTAAAGAGCACTTCGTTCCTAAGAAATGCAGACGGAAAGGTAGGACGGACCAGTGGAAGACTTCTGTCGATAAGAACGTAGTGGCTTGTTGGCACCGATGCCTTAATGGATTTTGTTGGCAGCGATGCCTTAATGGAGAATTCCATCCATATAATTATGGACTTAAGAGATTGTAAGTAATAAATCCCTCCGCCCGGGCAAAGAAAAAACCTCATCTTCTTATACTGAATATTGGTTGGATCAAAATTGAGAAGAGAACCTAAAGGTTGGTGGATCATGGTTCTACTAAGCGCCCTTCACCCCTGGTCCTTATCCTATGTATTATCCTGGAATGGCATTGTTTTTAGGGTAAGTTCTTTGTCCATAAATTGTATTCCCTAAGACGTCATCAAGCCTTGCCTTTTTTTGTTCTCGATCTCTTTTCTTTAGAACTTCTAAATAGCACGTAAGCATGACAAAGGATGGGAGCGGTGATTGACCAGAAACATTCTGTAAAAAAAGAAAAGAGTATCTTGCTTGAATGGATTTCAAAGAGCAATCGTAGGGCCCACCAATCTAACACCTACAAGTGGGAAGACTATCCCTAGTAAGACCGACATTCCTCATTCACTTCGAGGTGTGGCGCGAACTAGGCATTCAACGGAAACATTAGTGCTTCACTTCAACTACCCGAGCCGAGGAATCAAAACCTTGAGTACTATCTTATTAGTAAGAAAAGAAATAGTATGCTTTTGGCGAAGCTAGCCTCTAGTTCTAGTTAAAGTAGTAGATTGCCGGGCATTAATAAGTCTGGCCCATAGGGAAAAGTCCTAGCCGGCGGGAAAGGAAAAAGAAGGAATTCCCGATCCGAGCTACTATTGGTGAAGCATAGTTCGTCCTTGCGCAAATATCAATAAGGAAAGAAGCTTTCATTTCTCAGGGACCTAAAATAGATTAATATAGAGATCGTGAAGATAGCACATTATACTAACTATTCGAAATGATGTTCAATCAATCCAAATCAAAAGAAAGAAAGAATAATAGAGGAAGGAGCGATTCAAAAGAAAGAATAATAGAGGAAGGAGCGATAAACAGATAAGTTGAGATAGGAAGGAGCGATAAACAGATAAGTTGAGAATGCTCTTGCTTCATTTCAGAATCCAACACTTGTTAACTCCTATCTTCAGGGGCAGAGGTACCTTAGATTAGATTAGATGCCCCTACATAAGGACAGGGACTTTGCTTAGGACTGCAGGAAATAGGATAGCTACTAGGCCAGCTACCAGGAAATAGGATAGCTACTAGGCCAGCTACTAGATACACACGCACTAAACAATATATGGGTAAAGCATCTTTATCTAGGATATGGGGAAAGCTTCTTATCTAGTATAAAGAAGGACATCTGGCTTACAGGGCTTAGCTTTTGACTTCTTCGCCGACATAATGTTTCGTCAAATGGGTGTTGTTAAGATCTTTTAGATAGAGTTAGTATCTCGGTATGACATAAAGATAAGATGGCAGAGAATCCGATGTGAACAAAGGGAATGAGCTAAAAGAAAAGCCGCTTTCCTTTCCCAACTCAGATGGTAAGAAGAGGAACGGAAAAGGGATACAGCAAAGGACCAGTACTTATAATTCCCAGACATTTGCTGGGATAGATCTCCTTCAAAGATATTCCACCCAGAAAGACAGTTCTATATATAATGCCTTACAAGATTGGCGAGACAAGAGAGAAAGCTTAGAATACAAGATTGGCGAGACAAGAGAGAAAGCTTAGAAAGGTTCTGTGGAGCTTGCCCTACAGGTAGTGACTAGACCACTTGCATATCGAACGGATCTTACTCTCAAGGGAGTCATTGCGATATTACCTAGGAATTTACAAAATACAAAACTTGGATAATAGGTAGACCACTGCAGAGAACCCTTTCGTAGCTACGTTACCAATAAAAAGCCGTCATCCATCCTTCTTTCGCCTGTTAGCCACATCAAACCAAGATACGGCAACCTAATCAACCAAGACTCAGTCACGAAACCAGACTGCACACTATATCTGTATTCATCCAATAAAAGACGTCCATACTATAGAGAATCCGGCTAGAAAATAAACTAGGGATCATGAACCCCCTCAATAATGATTTTCTACAGAATGCTCCCTTTTCCGCACGGGC
The DNA here is from genome assembly GCA_001649415.1 of Musa itinerans. Taxonomy (NCBI): domain Eukaryota; kingdom Viridiplantae; phylum Streptophyta; class Magnoliopsida; order Zingiberales; family Musaceae; genus Musa; species Musa itinerans. The sequence goes on from LVTN01000164.1 coordinate 122,517, forward strand.
TAGATAGCATTTCTTTTTTCTTTGTCTGGATGAGTCTCGGATCAGTATAGGATGATAGCACTCTTCCCTCTTATCTTTAGCTTTTGTGTGTCGTGGGAGTATACCTCTAGTGAGGCAGGATTCCAAGTTGCATTTATGTTTTAGAGAGGAAATTCATTCCACTTTTCTTTACCTTTACCGGCATATGTATGAGCTGCTCTGATCAAATTGGTTGACTTTTCAGTGAAGTTGGGCTTAAACACCGAGAAGAATTCATGAGAACTCGTAGCTACTGAAAGAGGATAGATTTATGAAATGCTTTAGTTAATACCACCCGCCTTCCACTGGCCGATCCATAAGAATAGGCATTCTGCCAGACTCCATGACTCGGGTTAGGTTCATAAGCTCCACTCCCTATGCTATTGCTATGCTCGAGCCTGATCGCTCATATGAGGACTTCCACTTTGCATCGGCCGGGAAGAGTTTTGTCTTACCCTAGTAATTGCCCGAAACCAACCTTGAAAGGAATAGTTGGACCTAATAGCCTGTTTCCCAACAAAAGTCGGGTAGGGCAGGGAATGCCAATGCCTTTGATCAGAGTCATTCAATCTCCTCCCACTTACAATGCTACTCGCCCTTTGTGTCTTTATCATTAGGCAGCGACCCTTGTCAAGGTCTTCCTCTGTACTTTTGACTATTAGGATTACTATGCCCCCCCACACTGGTTACTTGATTTCTAACCACAAATGGGATCAAGGGCATCATTTATTTACATCGGCAACAAATTCCCTGCGATAGACACTTTCCAATCGGATATGTTTTGGATAAGAGAAGACTATCTTTGCTCACGGTATCACCTCCGTGCTTGCCCATAAGGCGGTTCGGCCTGGACTTCTAATTTCGGGTGCCCTTTTGATCGATGGGAAGCGAGAAGACCCGAATGAGAGGATTGGCATGAGATCTGTTTGGTCTCTTAGGTGAGCTCCATCATCATTGCCCAATAGCTGCTCTTTCCTTGGGGAGTAGAAAGGTGGGTGGTTCATATACCTGCCAGTACTTAAGTTCGGGTATTATAAGTTCTGGCACATCTCTTCCGCTACTCAATAGATCTGGTGTTCTGGCGATTATAGCGACCACCACGGACCTGACTGAATTCTTTCCTGCCGGCCTCCCAACCCAGGTGAGTAAGAACACAACTCTCGATGTTACACTCGGGTGAGTAAGAACACAACTCTCGATGTTACACTCGCGTAGGGTACGTTGCGTTCAGGAACAGTAGGTCTCAAAGGTATAATAATTGGATACTCGCCGCTACTAGTACCAACTTCCCTTAAATAATGGTTCCCTATCTGTGTGTAGCCCCGGTCAATAGGCAAAATAGAGAAAAAAGAAGCACTTTAGAGCGTCATTTGGATGTCCAATCCCTACGCAGCAGAAATGGTACACTCTCGATCCAAGCCGGTTATTATAAGTTTAAGATGAGATGGACTATAAGAAAGATGTGGCACTCTCTTTTACCTTTTTTTCGAAGTAGTAGCTATGATAGAAAGGATTGGTTCACCCTGAGGGAATGGTACCATATATGCTTTAGCCTGTGCTTACCGACCGTCTTAAGTGCTTTAGCCTGTGCTTACCGACCGTCTTAAGGCCGACATTTCCTTCGTGTCTTAGGACAGGACAGGACCTTTGTCAAGGTCTTCGTACGTGTGTCTCAAGGCCTTATCAAGGCTTTCTACGTTGGTGGTTGGACTGGAAAAGGTCAATGGCCTCCTTTACTGGGCCCTAAATTCGTTACCAAAGCAAAACTCAAGCATTCGGGTAAAAAGACATCAACAGAGAAGAGATTGCTTGCTCAGTATGGGCAGTGAAATCGTTAATGAGATGGGATTTCTATTCTTTCTTTTGAAATCATTAATGAGATGGGCATTCTTTTAGCCAAAGGGAATCCGTCCTTGTTGACTTCCACCGGCAATCCAATCTACCGGTTACGGACATTCCTTTACTAATCAGGATAGTCTATCTCTGTATATGGTGCAACTCGTTTTTCAAAGATCAAGATAGGCAGGAGTGACTTTTTGATCGACATATAGCAGCAAACGTCCTTAATTAGAAATAAGTGAGACAGGGCGGACAATCCAGCAATAAGCAATAGAAGCAATGCCCCAGCTTTTGAACTAAACCAGTAATAAATAGATTGCCTAGTAACAGCAATGCCTGTAAAAGACAGAAGTCAAGTTGGAATTATAAGTCCAGTACTTCTAATTTCTGGTCATTGCATTGCTATCTGCCAGTACTTATCATTTTTGGAAACCTTCTAACTATTATCACATATAGAAGAATGCTGCTATTCGGACAATCTTCTTCTAGCGAGTCAATGTCGGATAATCTAGCAAGAGCTTATAGCGCAAGGTGCTGAAAGCCTGATAGAGCTTATAAACAAGTAGGAATCAAGACAGCAACAAGTCCCATGTTGAATGAGATCGCTTTTGAATCTTCCAATCTTTCTGAGCTATGAAGTTGAATAGCAAGTAAGTGTAAGGCTTCCATGTCACTCGGAAGGCAGATCAAGGTACATGAACCACTACCAGGCCTTAGGAGTTAGCTGCGACCCGCTCCATACTTGACTTTGTACCCTCACTTACGCCCTTGCATCTTGTTCCGTTGTTTCACCTATCACTCCTTCTTTTTCCGTTGCTTCTTTAACTCTAAGCTCTCAAACTTCTTATTGCTGACTTACTGTTTGACTTTGAAAGCCTAAATGCCTTAGCAATGCAGGTAAGGCGGTGAATAATCTAATCAATGAGTCTAGTCTAATCAATGAGTCTAATCAATGAGAATGACTCTCAGGTATATGTTTCTAAGCTCAAATGCATTGACGCCTATCATCTTTGCGCTGAAGCAATGCAGTCAAATCATTAACTGACACTGACCATTGATTCTAGTGCGCAAATACAAAAACCTTGGAACGGGCAATTCTTCACGACTGCACTCGTACTCAACTGAGCTTTCTTTTCTGAACGTCTTGCTCCGGCAAACTCACTATCCTAATGTAGTGGGCATTCTGGAAGAGCGGGATCTCCTTGAAAACTCCCCTTTAGACTCGGGAAAGCTGTCAATCAGGCCCAAAGAGTCGTTGAACAGAGGGTAAACATAGCTCATGGCAAATTCCCTATGTGCCACCTAAAAGCTCTTCTCTTAAAGTTAGAAGATTCATTTAGTGTTCATTGTACCAAACCTAAACTCTTGGCTTCTTTCCCCCGGCCCTTTCCCTTTCACTCAGGATCCCTCGCTTCACAGGCGCAGGTAACCACTCTTATCAACATCAGTTTTCTACTTCGGAACATCAACCCTTTTTGGAAGGATGGGTAGTTTATCCCCTGCCACGATAAGAAGACTCATTTCTAAAGAAAGCCCTTTGAACCTGATGCCGTGGTTTGTTTGTGCGAGAGGCCGAATTCCAAAGTTTCCTAGCCACTTCATCTGCACCTCTTCAAGTTTCCAGGTATATTCCCACTTTCTATTGTTTTTTCTTTATCTATATAGTTCATCCTTTATCTATAGAGTTCATCCCATATTTCCAACAAGGTAAGTCCCTAAACCAATACATCCAAATCCTTAATTGCAAGGTGCAGTCGAAGGGAAAAAGAAAACCTCTAGCTGAAGTCAGAGTACCTATCTCAGATTCTCAAACAAAGGGAGCCCAGATATGGCTAAGCCTTAGGGTACATAGTGGATGGACGTACCGAATCCAAGCAACAACTACTTATTACGACCGGAATGTGCTTCAAAAGTCAAAGGTAGAAAGGGGTAACCTGGGGAACTCCCAAAGAATGAAAGTACCCCCATGGACAAAGAGAATAGAATGTGGCTTTATGGGCTGCTAGTAGGTGCTATTCCACCATAATCAATGAGGGCTTTCGAAGGCGCTTGGAAGGCTAATGGCAAACTTCTACATAAAGTCGAGTCCTCCCACAATCCTTCTTTTTACATAATTGGGACCTGCAATACAGGCTATGGACTAAAGGTTTGCATGGACCGATGGAAGACTTCACTTGGACCGGCTTGGAAGAGAGCTTACTTAAGAAATCAAATCAATGAATTGAACTTATTAATCCGGGTCGGCAGTTCCAAATTCTCCAGCAAAAGAAAGCTAGACCAATAGGGAAAGAAGGGGCTCTAGGCTAGACCAATAGGGAAAGAAGGGGCCAATACAATCAATGCTAGACTACCAAGCAGAAATAGATTCCAGCTCTGCTCCAGCGTACGAGATCGCTTCAAGAAGCCGCCACTACAGGATCTGCAATATATATCTACGAATGATGAAAGCAAGTTATTTTGTATTCATGCCGATAGAATCACTGCTCCGAATGCGACTGGCGTGGGTACGTAGGACAAAGAGAGCATGTGGCATAAGGCTTGTAACCGGCTGTGTTGCTGTCTGTGGAATTATAAGTACTGGGAAACGAATAGCTATGCTATGGTTTTTTACCTTACCTTATTAGAAAGTCAATAGTGGGCGCCTTTTACTTAGCTTCAGTTCCCGACCCGAATAGAAAGGATCTCTGCTTGCTTTCTAAGGATATATGTCAGGCCAGAACTTCTAATAACGGGAAGTGCTTCCTTTCAAGCACATTCCTTAGGGAGTTCAAGATCATAGGGATAATAGATCTCTTAGGCTTTTCTCTTTCTTTTGGTTCGGAGAAATAACCAAGTCTTCGTCCACCCTTTCCTTTATCTAAACAGATCCATGCCTGGGGAGTCCAAAAAGCATTATTACATTTCGAATTACTACTTATCATCTAGAATTAGAAGTTATTCTATGCTATGGCCGGCATTCACATTTGTGGTTTTTTTATTCCTTCCCATGAGCTGGGTTTTAGCTCTTTCCTATTGACCTGATCCTTTCTTTAGTGTTGGAAGGAAAGAAGCAACTTCAACTAGATCGCAGCGAACTTTATTGCTGGGAACTTACACAGGGGATTAACACAAAGGCAGAAGAAAAGGATGGGCTTAAAACAGCAACACTGCCAGTAAGTTAACTGGAAAAAAGCCATCTATTAACAGGTTAGAAGAGTTACGGAGGAAATTCGAAGAGTTACGGAGGAAATAAAACAACTTGATCATTTTCGAATTCCTGCTTGCTCGTGGAAAGACTCCTTATTGCCTTGCCCATATTTATGGGTTAGATAAGAGTACAACAACTACCAGATAAGAGGGGATAGGTTCACTTACTTTATCAATAACTGGATTGCTCACTGAATAGCTTGCACGGAGAGATTACCCTTGGCTGTTTGGTGGACGTAACCAAACTTTCACTGGTTTTAGGGGCTTATTGGATTCCATCAGATAATGCTTGATCACTGGATTTGACTTGCGAAGAGACTAGCCTTTAACCCTATCAAAGGTTATCGACCTTGACCTTTGCCTGAGACCATAATGGAACTTCGAAAAGGTTATCGACCTTGACCTTTGCCTGAGACCGTAATGGAACTTCGAGAGCATGCTATGCCAGAATCCACAAAGAGGTTTTATTACACCCCGGAAAAGGGCGTGCGAATCCTAGAGCCGGTTTGATAACTTGCTTTTCTCACTGATAAATACAAGACAGAAGGCGGCCCCCACTCAAGCAGGCTGGAAGAAAAGAAAAGAGACTCCTATATAGCAAAAACTATCAATTCTTACTTATTTATACTCTTACTCGTTTAGATCTTTGGATCGGTTCGTTTTGTTACGCTTGTTAGGTTTTGAATTACCTTATTTTTGGAAGCTATTAGAATTGCAAGGGATTAGTAAGGGTAGAGATAAGGACAGGTATAGTGAAAGATTCGAATCAAAGGCACTTAGCACTTATTACTGTACTGACATCTAGGGAAACTTCAGAAAAGGAAACAGCTCACAATTGGAGAGGAGAGGACCAGAGAATCCTATGTTGGTGCTAGGGTGGAAACATCGTATATGCGTCATCAGCTGATATGCGCTAATCAAGAGAAGAGCGAAAAAGCATTTGCTACTCTGACTCTGCTATAGTATAGGATTTCTAGTTGAAGCTAAAGACACGGATTTTGTACCTAGAAATGATTCTAATAGTTCTGGGCTAATGGGCACAGTTTTCTAGTTATTGGCTGAGACCTTGTAGCGGGGAAAGTGTCAACATAGTTATTCCCCCTGTCTGATTTTGATGAGACTTCCCTTTCTGGAACTAGTATAGCTCAATTCCCTTAAAAGCTCCCCGTCACCAAAGAAAGAATAGTAATGTAGCGTTGGTCCTTTTTCAATCATCGACATACATGTAAGCAAAGTTCTCCCGGCAAGGGATAATCCAAGAGTAGCTAGAAGTAGAAGATGAAGTCTCTGTCAGAGTAAAGACGGGGGACACTGGGGTTTGACTCCTTTATGACACTGTAAATCCTATAATAGGTGCCGTATACCCTATTTCTTATTAGAAGGAGCATCCCTTCACTTTGATCTACAACAGAGAAGTCAAAGCAAACTAGTGCCTTCCACCCTTCTAAATGATATTGAAATGACATGACTGCTAGGATAGAAACCTATACCTCTAACATAGGAAAGCACAGAAATCGAAAATATGTATCAAAACCCGTGCTGGGGGGGTCTTCGGAAACTAGAAGGGGGCTGTTATTACAATGCAAAAGGAAGGGAACAATCTGAGGTTCCGCTATAACTAAGTCAAAGGGTTTTTTCACTTTCCCCCATACCATAAGAGTTTGTGCGCAACATCTCTTCTCTTCCTTCGTCTTAGAAAGTAGCTTGAGCCCCAAGTAAGTCCTCGAAGCAGTACGATAAGTACCAGCTGAATGTCCCGATAGATGAGTTACATACACAACCTTTTTGACATTTGATGGCTACATCCGGAGATTGAAAGATACAAGCTTGCGCTAATCATTGGCGGACTCAATACTCTTTTGATATCCTCTGTAGCTCTATAAAAATGACTCTTTGTTTTTCTATTTGAAGTTCAAATCAAGCGAAAGAACTTTGATTTATATAAAACGCGACATTGTAGGTCTAGTTTTCCACAAGGCATGCAAGCGAGTATGGCTCTCCTCTGTGGAAGAAATCAAACAGTAGGCACTCGACAACAACAAGAGAAAGGCCAGGAACACCAAACCCAATCCCACCGGGGAACCCATGTATTCAATTAGAAAAACCTTCCTGCTTTGATACTCCAATCACTTCCAACTACCAAAAGGAAACTAGTGGTAGAAGGTGAGTGACTTTGTGAATTTATGAAATGTGAACCTTGCTTCAGGGGGCTAAGAAGACGTGCTCGGCTAGCCATACCAAAACAGATATGGATTTTTGAACGAAGCTAAAAACACATCGCCGTTGTGGGGGGCGCCTGCTAAGCCTTTTGGTAGTCGATGAAGCTACCGCATAAGGCGTCGCAGGTCAGTATATCTTTCTCTTAGTACATGACTCAGGGGCAGAGAGCAAATACAACCTATCTTGCTGCTATACGAGTGCCTACTCAATAGCCGATTCTTTTCTACTAATATAATTGATCTCGGTAATCCACATCAAGTGGAAGACAAGGGTGAATCTAATCAGAGGACGAGACCCCGGAGAAATATGGAATTGTTGAGGCAGATCTGTCGACCATCTCTTTCTGAGCCCACCAAGCCGATGCTCTGGATTTCGGAGTCTATGGAAAGGTCTTCTCTCTTTATTATTATTATTATTTGCCTACCTCCCTATACCTATACAGGGATTTGGAAGCAGCTCCTTTGAATTACCTAGCTATTTCACTTGCTTTTTGACTAAGTCCTCGGATATTCTTGCAGGAGGCAGATTTTAGGAAGGAAAAGGTACGCGAGAATCCTTTGGAAAAGGCGGTTAATTGACCCCCTCCTGGTCATTCGACCAATAAAGCTATTTGATATGGATCGACTCGAAGAAGCAACCTGACGCACTCCGGCTTGAAAGCCTACGTTTGCTGGAATGACTGATCTGATTCCAAGGCGCGTGACAGATTGGCACTGATTCCGCTTCCCTCCGATTTCGATATGCTAGCCTCTCATTCCTATACTCTATTTGGCGGCCAAGCAAGCGAGAAGGGTAGCCCACCCATTTGTTGCTCGATGAAACGATCCAGATGACCAATTAATAAGTTCTGGGTTTTATTACTCTATTCCTGTAAACTAGTGTCTCGAGTAGGGTACAGAGGCCTGACCCCGTGAGGGACACAGGAACGGACAGCTCTGAAGGTGGTTTAGTGGAGATACCTCCTATAAAAGGACACGTTTCACATTGCTTGAAATAAAGCACCCGCCTTACTTTTCTCTCCAGGGAGTGGGAATAGAATAGAGAGTTGGGGCGACTCGAGAGGCAGAGCAAGTCCTGTGTTCTTTTACATTGGAATGTCTGATTTGCCATAAGAAGAGTTTCACCCATGTTAAACAACGAGAAAAGCGCAAAGTTAAGGTCTCCTGGGAGTTCCAGGGTGCGAGCTTTGAGGATAGTATCTTTGTGTGCGAGTTAAAGCACAAGTGCTATTCTCATAATTTCATCATTTTCATGGTAGGAATGCGAAGACTCTCCTCTGTCAATTTCATATCTATCTTTATCATATATATTGTTTGTAGGAATTACCCCAACTCACTCTACCTGTTTACTTTACTCGACACTCAATAGATTCTAGGAGAGCTTAACTTATATTTTAGATTATACTCGCACCGAATCTCTCACTACAATGACACTCACTCCCCAAGAGACTCCTGTGGGAAACAACTCTGTATAGCTATTTGGAAGTTTAGGGGTGTGGGGGTACCCAATTTCTCATCTCTAACGGACAAAGCTCGAACGTCACTTGGAAACGTCACTTTCATAATCGCTTGCTGCTTATGGAACTCCATTTAACCTCGCTTTATAAGGTTGGGCAAATAGGGCTTTTACTTCGGATTGAGAGTTTAGGGCTTCAGCAACAAATACTGGATTCTTTCTTTCCCTTGCCCCGAGTCAATCTTTTATGGTGCCTCTTTCTTTTATTATTATGATTCTCTGGTCGCTGAAACAAGGAATTCCACTAGTTTTTTTCGGGAGCTAAACTAAGTAGTCTACTTTCTTTTAGAGTTAGGGGGGCATTATCTAATCCATCTGAAGCTTCCAATCCAGTTCCTACTCCTTATCTATCTACCTTAAGATTCTACTTCCTTGCTCTAAGTGTAAAGAATTGAACCACTCACTACTGACTCTCTACATTAAGATCATCTTGCTGTCAAAGATCTTAGCGCCGAAGAACCCTAATGGAGAGTACTTATGGGTGTTGGCTCTAAACTAGGATTTATGTCCCGGGAGACTCCTCCTTGAAACTGCTTCTTTCTTTTAGACTTCTCTTCTGGAACGGAACTCGCAAGTCGATATTTCTGCACTGAGTCTTGCTTATCCGAGTAAAGCTGTTCAACAAATACAACATGGAATCCTTCGAGTACTAAATACAAGCGATCTGAAGTCAACAAAGAATTATGCAACGTGTTTAATAAGTAAACCTGTTGATTACCCAACGATTCTATACCCTTACTTGACTTGCTCATAACTCTCCAAAAGTTCTAGTAGTTGCTTGGAATTATAAGTACTGGTCCTAATTTAGCCCTGCTGGAAAGAATACCTATTACAACCGGCTCCCGTTAGCTCACTTAGTCTTTCTTTATGAACTAATCTCTCTCCAACTTAATAATACTCTCTTCTACTCCTTGTTGGATTGGATCCTATCCCCTGGTTCATTCTTATATATCTATCTTTCGCAGTTTCATTCTTTGTATTTATTGTAAGCACTCTTTTTGTATGCCTCCACTTACTTGTTTCATTCTTTTTAGTTGTTGTCGTTTCCTTCACTCCATTCTTAAAGTTTGAAGTAAACGAATTAATAGTCTGGCACTCTATTCTTTAGTATAGGACCCTATCTTCTTAACGGATCACTATATAAAAGAGAACTCTACTTAAAGGATAACTATCTAAAGGAGCACTTTTCAGAACTTCAGGGCTCCTCTCGTTGGCCCAAACTTCCTCGGTACGTATAAACTTTTGCACTCCCAGAGAAGTAAAGCACCATAAGTAAAGCACCATAGAGCTCACATTGCCTCAATTTCTCTTTAAGATAACATCCTCACTGACTTTTGTAGCTGCTACCTCAGAGGAATCCACGCTTTCGGGTTTGGTTAGCCAATCCGCGGGCTGCAATCTCCCACCCTCCTTCGTATATGATAGACTCATACTGTTAGCCACCCCGAAGCCACTAATATAAGCTTGAAGGGGCAAGAACTATACTTTCGGCAGCATATGTAACCTCTTCGTCCAGCAGCCTTTTCATATGATTTACAGCTGTATCCTTGCCTATATGTTCCCATTGATGGGGTGTTATCACAGTCTTTCTGCTGCAGCACCCCTAGAGTAAATGGTCTCTACTGCTTATAAACGGTATGGAACTGTTCCCAACGCACCAGTTGATCCCTTATCCTTTCCATGAGGTTTTTTGTTTGGGGCTTACTTCTGACTTGAATACTGGGTAGTTGGTTGAGTTCTTACGGATGTGTTTCACTCTGACTTTCTCACTTTCGAGGATAGGTGGTTTCGGGAGCCAGAGAGAGTTAAAGGTGTTGGCTAAGGTACCTAATGTGCTAGCAATTATTTACTAGGGCCCCCAATTCCATATCTTATCTTTGACTTATAGCTTCCTATACTTGACTTTCTTTCTGTCTTTCCTTCCCGCTTCAGAAGGAATTTCTTCTTCAACTTATAATACCTCGCCTCTCCTTCTGCCCTATGATAAAGTACATAGCTTCTCTTGTCTCCTCCTTCTGCCCTATTCTTAAGTACGCAGCTTCCAAGGATTCTTATCTGTTAGACCTAACTTGAACTGTTGATTCTCTCTCTCTACGACTAGAAGATGAAAACGCCCCCCAGGCCTATTAGATGAAAGTGATAATTCCACTCTTTCTTGCCCAACCCGCTTCACTTAGCTAACCTTAGCAACGGACCAATTGTTTTCAATCTGATCGGCTTGGCATCCCTTTTGCCTCGACCTCGACTCTACTAGATGCGCTAGCAATTATGTATTAGGGGTCAGCTCGCCGGTTATTATAAGTTCTGGCCCAATTCAAATAGAATCTACAAATGCGCTAGCAATTATGTATTAGGGCCCTTATACCTTGCCTGCCTGTCGATGTCGAACAACTTCATTCAACAAGTAAGTAAACCAGGCCTAACCGGAGACAAAGTAAGTGAGCTGCTCGCAACAAGTCAAGTTTTTGGCAACAAGTTTAGTCGACCAGAGAAGAGAGAGAATCTTCAGTGTGTTTGTATGCTGTAATTGAAAGTAGAGTGAGAAAGCAAGAATAAGACAAGATAGTATTAGTTACTAAGTGAAATACCAAGTCAGTAATAGACAAGATAGTCAAAGAATAAGATAAGATAGTCAAAGAATAAGATAAGATAGTCATAGTAATAGAATAGGGATAGCTTACCCCACATATAACATTTCATTGAGTATACCGAGCACATGGTGGGTGGTTACTTCTTTCTTTAATAAAGAGCTCATTCTTCTTTTACTCGATCTTGCTTCTCGACTCGCTTGCAGCTTACTTGATACTTATGCATTCGCTAAGAGATTCTCCTCATGATGAAACAGGGCTTGAAGAAGCACCCAAAGAAACAAGACTGGAAGGGCACTTTCCGCTTGCACCAACAACACTGGGATCGGGAGTACTTGAGTAAAAATTCTTCAATGAAAAGCTTGAACTCCATGATTATTCTTAAAGGAGCAACCAAGCAGAAAAGCCACTAACTACTCGTCCTGTAACTAGGTAAGGAAACTCCATTCTGAAAGGCAGGAGCACGAGCACTAGACAATACTCGACTCGTACCCAAAGAGCCCTTGACTATATTCCAGACTTTCTTTAATGAAGCTAGAAAAGATACCAAGTAGTTGACTTTCACAACTTCCTAATGCGCCGAGGAAACTAATTCCATTCTTTTCTTTTTTGCCATAGTTATCAATTCCATTATCAGGTATTTCACTAATACTTATATTTCACTCAGATATTTCACTAGAAGTCCTTGCATACCTCTGTTCCTTGGTTCAAGATTAGACCTTGCTTGCCTACCAAAAGTCAGTGGTCAAAAGAAAGCAAACCGGTGAAGAATAGGATTGAGCTCCGTATGTATGTGTATGATAGAGGATTTAGCTCCGTATGTGATATAAAGAATAGGATAGATTGCTCTGAACTGCACCAACCTAGTGCTCTCCGCTCGAAAGGAAGAATGAAAGTTAGCCATAGCATAGGAGAAAGGGTCGTGGTTCACTTTCATAGAGAGAGGAGGGGTTCACTCAAAGGTAAATAATGGAACTAAGTAGACATAGGATAGGATTAAGTGCTTGTGTTAGTTGGTTGCCATTACCAAGTAGTGCTTTAGTTGCTTGTCTCTTTTACTCGACTTGTAATATGACTTACGAGTATATAGCCGGGAGCTTTAGTGTCTAATTTCTCTCTCGGTTAGGTTGATTGACTCAAAGCTCTCCTAAAGTGACCGAACAAGTCATAGCTTCATATAGGTCTAAGTTCCCTCCAATAACAGCTTCATATAGATCTAAGTTCCCTCCAATAACTTGTATTCGTCTTCGTCGTTCATCTTTCCTTTCTTGCGCTTCAGCAACTAATCCAGTCATCTTTTTTGCCCGTAATCTTTCTTTAATTCGAGGGAAAACAACTAAATGTATCCTTCCATAAGGCATGGGTAACTATATGCGGGTATATCATGAAAGAGGACCCCTGACCCATATACTTGGGGTAAACACAACCTACACCATATGAGGGAGGATGTAAAAGCAAGTGATATGCACAAGAAAATGCCGGATAGAAACCAAAAGATCATTCAAAAGCTAAGAAGCATCGATGAATGGGAGAAGGTATATGAGGAGCCTGAGATTGTCAAAAGGATCTTAACCTCTTACTGTGCACTAAAAGCGGTTTTTGAAGACATAAGGATCCTAAAAAAGAAAGAGAGTCGTTTACATGAAAGATTTGTGAGCTACTTGGAAAAGCGGGGGTGGCAAGAGAAGTAGACCATACAGCTGTTTCAAGAGAATATATCTTATTTACTGAAATATCTCTTATTAGACTAGCGTGCAATCAATATGCTCTTTGGAGAAGGCCCATCAAAACCAAACAGCAGCTGCTTTATGGGGAACCCTGTATGCAAAAAACACTCATTTTGAAAATGCTTAATTAAGTTATGAATAAAAGAGAGACCTATACCCTAAGGAAGCACCCTATAACAAGGGATAAAATAATGATATGGATAAGAAAAAGAGGAGAGAGTACTGAGAGAAGAAGATAATGTAGAAGAACAGCTAGTACTCGGGGATAGGGGAATCATCAAAATAGCAAAAGAACAGAAGAGAAAAGTAGTGGTTGCTAGTAGGATAGAGAGGCATAGGTACATAGCACATGAATACATCCACTTCAATGCCCAAATGCATGTGGAGCAGGTATGCAAAAAAAGCAGAGGAGAGGGGAGTGATTTAATATTAAAGGATGAGGTATTCTTAACTCATGGAATTAGCTTTGATACTCCTAAAGCCGAAGCAGCAGCTACGGACAGATCAGGGGAAAGAGGAGTTCTTAAAATGGGAGCAGCTAAATACCTTCGAGAAGCAATGGAGGACTTTTGTTGTGGGCGTGCTCATAAAGAATTAGGATGGGAAGCGGTAAAGCGGGAAAGACATATATGAAGAAGATGTTACTGAAGAGAGAGATTAGCACAATAAAGAAGTTGCATTATGCCGCGGGGCCCATACAAGCCTATTAAAAGGATTATCAATTTCAAATGCTATCGCCCTTACTTATACGCACAAAGAAGATTGGAAGCCAGAAGAGAGAGAGAGTGGGTATGGGAAAATGAGAGAAGGGAGAACTCCATTAAAAAAAGAGAGGTCATTCGAGAGGTCACCCTTCAAATCCATGGTCTACGTTGCTTCTAGTCTTGGCTGGTAACTTTGAACTCACACCCGAACCACCGAACTAAAGGTAAGAATTCCTTCTTGCTTATTATCTTTCTTGGACTCCTGATCCAGTATCTAATTAATCTTATGATCCTTATCTTACTCTAGCTTATGCTTCAAAACCAGTACCTTGCTCGCACTTAAGAATTTCACGGCCCAACACAGAGACCTGAGCCCAACAAGCGTTAGTTAGTTTGTGCCAGCAGTAAAGTAGGATAAGATGTTTTGCTAGGTTTACAATAAGTTATAATATAAGAAGTTCTATAATAGATTGGTTCAATATCCGTAGATTGGTTAACTATCAGCTCTCGGGGCGCTAACGCTTACTTACCCTAATGCTTACTTACCAGGGTATAACAACCGGCATTAATAATTGGGGCTTGATACTTATGGTTTAGGGAGGTTCTTTGTTGGCAACGAGATGAGAAGTAGAGCCGAGATGAAACAGTGTTGAACGACTAGACTCAGTTAGCACACCTTTCACCCTTTGCTTATCGAGCTGGATCAGATGAGTAAGCTGTTAGAGTGAGCTACTATTAAGCCCTTAAGTTAATGGGTGAGTGAAAAAGGAAACGATTTCTTAGACTTAACGAGCACAAGAACTAGAGCACTTAAACTACACTTTCTACTTTACCTCTCCGATACTACTAATCCTGTAGTTGGCGAGAGAGAGAACAAGAATAGAGTCTAATAGTCGACGGAATACTTACTCCAGCTTCTTTATACAGCTCTAACACCTTCCTTTCGAACAGAACCACTTGCTGCTGACTCACCAGCTCCATCTTCTTTACCGGTTTCCATACTATACTTGCTTCCTTTCTCTGGCATCTGATCTTATAGATTCAACAAGAACAGGCCAATCAACTACTACAAAGGAAAAGAGAGGAGACAATTCCATACCATAGGATAGGATTAAGTGCTTATGTTAAACAATGAGAAATATGACACTAATTCCATTCATAACTTACAGGAGAGGCAGGGTATTATTGTAAGTTCGCTAAGCAAGACTACTCAATTCCTGCCCACGAGACCCTGATTTCACCTCAAACTCTAGTTCTAGGTCAAGGTCATTGATAAACAATTTATAAACAAAGATGAGCCAAGACACAGATAGACAAGCAGAAAAGTAGGAAAGTCATTCAGGTACTATACTATTCTATTGGCTATCCAATAACAATAATAACAGAAGCATAAGCATCCGCAGGTGAGTAAGCAGTTTTCTTATGAATTTCTCTCGCTCAAGTAAGCTAACGCCAAGCGAACGAACTCACTCAAGGCCATATCATCCTATTCCATGAATTCTATTCTGGTTAAAAGCTCCTATTAGAACTTTTGAACAAGCAAGGGAACGAAACTACCTTGAGCGTGGAGCTACAGTGGTACCCGTGAAAACTTGACTTGCACCTGTCACTCGAACTGCTGATTCTGGGCTTCCATCTACTTCAAGACTTGTACCTTAAACTATACTTGAATCTGGAACAAGAGTATCTTTTCCTCGCGAACTGAAAGAGACTCAACTAAAGCCTTTCACTCCTATGTCTACCTTGCTTCAGCAGATGAGCATTCTTTATTCTATTTAGAAATTCCAGTATCCCCCCGCCAGAGTGCAAGTATTGTTTTCATCGGCATAGTGCTTACGTGAGTATTTGTCAGCAGTAATGGATGTTTTGTCATTAATTAACATAATAGGTGCCTCCTCTTTTGCTTACGGAAGCTCTCGGGGCGCTAACGCTTATTGTGTGTTGGGCTATAAGGTTTTGTATTTGTAGTTCAGGATATGGCATTTCAACTGTATACATAATCTCTGCATTCGATTCGAGATTCTCTTCTACTTCTGTATCTGTGTAAGATACAACTCTGACTGCTGATTCTATTACTGCGGACTTCTATTCATTGCTTGGCAAGAGGTATAGTTACCATAGGTAGATGAGATGAAATAGTCTCCAGAGATTCCATCGGGCAAGCGTATACTACAAACTCGACTGACACTTATGCTCCGGGCCAAGCCCAGCTACGTAAGCAACAAGACCGGATAAAGGTACTAGAAATAGCAGATATCTTGACTAACAGAATGAGGCTCATCTAACTCAATAAAGATACTTGCAATTATTTAAAGCTTTTGAATCTCTAACAACACCGTATTCTTCTTAGTGGTAGTCCCCTTCTTTGACTTTGTAGTCCCTTTCTTTTACTGAGGTTAGCTTGATGAGTGTCTTTCTCTTTCTGTTCTTGTTGCATCCTATATAGAGAAAAAGGGTTCTTACTGAATCAGAGATTGAGGCCGACAGGCGTGTGACAAGCAGACAATAACTATTCTATGACAAAGGCAAAGAGAGGACAAGCAAAGCAGCGTTAATAAGTGCAAGCAACTATAAGCAGTAGCCATAAGCGCAGGAAAGAAAGGTGCTGTCGACAAGATAATCCGCAGATGTTAGAGAATCAGCATTGGGAGTTGCAAGTGGCAAAGCTACTTGAATCTTATATCACTCTTGCTCTAGTAGTAGCTTGCCCTGTTACAGTTCTTGTTTAATACCTGTAGTTGTAGTAAATTACTATAAGGTCGAGTGATAGTGTCATCCGTTATCCTACTAATTCAGAGAAGGTAGTCAAGACAGACGCGAACACTAGCGGCCCTCCTTAATTCGGTATACCTCTTATCCGCCCTTATATACAAGTACTACTGAGTTCTACATTCTTGAATTCTACCTTGTGAGAAAGAGTACTTTATTCTATTCCTATTGATAAAGGAGGAGTTCTCGTGCTGGGTAAACTATATTCTTAAAGGACAGAGCCATAGGTTAGTTACCCCATATCTATTATACCCCGTAGTGTCTTGTAGGCTTGGCTTTAGTAGTGACTTGGTGACTGAAAGTAACGAGTAGGTCCTCCGTGATGCTAGATCATACTTACTTATACAGAGTTTGGTTCCATGCCTCCACACTTATTCTTGTTGCTGGTGCTCTTATACCTATTCCTACTAGTTGATGCGCGGGACCACACATACCCTAGGCTATTGACTCTTACCTTTCTTCTTATTTGTCATATAAAAACTATATCTATGCTCTACATATGCGTCTCTCTGCGTGACACATGCTATTCCCGTCCATTCTCTACCGGACCCACACACGTACTGGTTATTTGATCTCTATTCTATTCCCTACCTATACTGGTTATTTGATCTCTATTTCCTATTCGTACCTAGGATTTCATGTTATCATAATAAGAGATAGATCAATAGCGAACAGGAACGAACTAGAATGGATTTGAGTATATAAGCTTGCCCACACAGGGATTGATTGAAGTAAGCCCATAAGCTTTCCTGCATGACCTCCCCCTATAGCTCGAGCCCTTACATGGACAACACCGGATTAGAGACATCAGCCGAGCAACTACTCTTATACAATACCAGAGTCTAGGTAAGTAAACTCAATTCTTAGAGGAGCAACCAGGCAACTACTAATTAGTAGCGACAGGAGCCCGTTGAAAGTCTAGTAGGTTGAGAAGCAAGAGAAGGAGAATCATCTGGTAACTTCAACTTACTAGAAGTGCCTCATGAAGGGAACTTTCGAAACCATTAGCAATAGGTATTCTAGTAGCCAGCTGCAATCGGGCCCTTATAGTAAGTCTTGTTTGTAGAGTTAGAGTTTCAGACCGGAGGAGTTGAATGAAATACAGGCGCCTGTGTTGGGGAGTTATATTCAATACAGTTGCTTGTCACGCTCTGTCCGCTTGTCTGCTCATATCTCTTTGCTTTGAGTTCAATAATGACTGCTTGTCTCTTGCTCTAGTACTGTTGCTTGTTGGACAATCAGACACCATTCACTTTTATCGCTCGCTTAACCGAGATCATACTTAACCGAGATTTCTTAAAGGAAGGAGTACACGGTTGGTTACCAACATCCATTATAGGGAGCGGTCTTCAACTCAGGACTAATACAATGAGGCTCAGCTAACTCAGGATATACCTCTTCTGACCCTATACCCCTATCTGGTCTCTCCTCCTCTCTGGCTTCGATACCTATGTCAACAAATTCTTCTTTCTTATTAATACTCCGAGCCTTACTATTAAGCTTCCAACTAGCCAAGTCACTACTTCAGAAACATCACTTATTTTGTTTGATGGTAAATCCTATCATTGAAACTCATCAACTTGCCAACGAATGCATTTTCACCAAATATCTTAGTTACATTAATTTAGTAAGGGCACTGGACAAAGATCTTCAAGCAAGGGAACAAGCCCCGAGACTCATAAATATAAGCGCACCAAGGTAGTTATAGGTGTATAAGCGGAAGTGCACCAAGAGAGTTATGGGTGTTTTGAAGCAAAGCAATAAGTTCATCAGGAGTAAAGAAGCAATGCTGCTAATTGATATGTCCTAATTCCGTCATGTCGGAAGGAGCTCAAGCCTACTATACTAATGTCAAACTCTTATCCTTTCCTTATAAAGAGCCAGATCTTGTAACTGCTCGATTCTGTTGATAAAGCTTCCTCACCCGGATCTTGCTTAGTTTAGTAATTAATAGTCATTTATATAGTTTCATCCGTTCTATTATATAAGTCAGTTAGTGCTAGAGCCAGAGGCGAGGTAAAGTACTGGCTTTGTTGCGGGAAGTAGTGAGTCTACCATTAATTATAAGGGCAGAGGCAAGATCAGAGGCAATGACATGATTCACTGATAGTCGAGTTCGGGTCTGGTCTTCAAGGGAAGTTTAGGGTGCCCACACTAGTACCTAATTATTTAAGGAAGGAGCACGAGCACGAGGGAACAAGCAATGTCACCAAGCAATCAAAGAGACTCGTAGAATAAAGTAAATAGAGACTCGTAGAATCAAATCAATATAGTTGTATGTTATTAAGGGAAGCAATAAGCATTCTATAAATCAATAGGAAATAGGGAGTTCGTGTTCATTAGGGAAAGCATAGAGTAAGGGAGTTTCGTTAAGAATTTCCAGAATGTGATGTGTCAACTACTAAGATTCTGAAAGCAAGAGCAATAATACTTGAAAGCTTCAGGAAAGAATGAAAAGGAGTTGAGGTTAGGAAGCAATGCAACTGGCGTAGGAAGAAGCAAGGCTATATAGCTTTTTCTCGGGTCGGGTTTAGAAAGAACTAACTAACAAGCGGTTAACTTGTCTACTTGTTCGGCACCATACCACATAAAGCGACTTGGACCACTACTCTCTCTTGAAAGCTGTCAATCAGGCAAAGGGAAAGCAAAGTTTCAAGGAAGGGTGATGCGATCAGAGGTTGTCTTAGAGAGTCATTTACCCTATATCAGAGTCATTTACCCTAAATCTATATGTGGATTGGATAGCTAGATTCAATAAGTGTAAGTGAGTAAGCAATTCAGTTACTAAATACCTAAATACATTATCTACTAAGTACATTATATAAAAAAGAGTAAGGAGATGGATTCCACTAAGTACATTATATAACAAACTGTAAGGCGCTCTAGATTCCAATTCTTTTGCAGCACCATCTTCTCCTCTCCTCTCTCTCCACGTAGTCTTAATCCGAGTTCAACTCGCCAGACGCTTGTTTAGTGCTCTCTTCACCAACCCTGTAGGTGCTCAATTCAGAAATGGAATATGGAAGGATTTCCCTATTTATTTGATACCTGAATTAGGCTCTCTTCTCTTCTTGCCAGTCAATAGGACATAGTGAAGCTCTTCTGAACCCATACTCTGTTCCGGACTCCTTTACTAGTGATTGCTTGTTGGACAATAAGTTGAGTTACCGCTCTTTGCGTTTAAGGATTTCCCAGGTTGCTTGGTTGTTGACAGTGAAGGTTCCGTTTAAGGGTCAGGGATCGTTTTTTCATTCTTTGTTTCAAGTGTTGTTCCAGCTCCAACAAGTAGTGGTCAAGGTACAAGTCTGTCTTGGGAGCTACCTCTGGCAAGAATTCTGAATTGAATCTCTCTTGCACAATATTGAAGTGAGTAGGTTGCTTGGTTGTTGACAGTGAAGGTTCCGTTTAAGGGTCAGGGATCGTTTTTTCATTCTTTGTTTCAAGTGTTGTTCCAGCTCCAACAAGTAGTGGTCAAGGTACAAGTCTGTCTTGGGAGCTACCTCTGGCAAGAATTCTGAATTGAATCTCTCTTGCACAATATTGAAGTGAGTAACTTTACCTTCCTTATAGTACTGAAGTTTCGAATTGCTATTGAAAAACACGGGGCCAAGTCTACAAGCTGCTAGGCGCCAGACAAGCAACATAGTAAGGCACGGTATAGTGAGCTATAAACAAGGAATATTACGTTAGTGAGCTTTATAGAATGATACAAGCATATAAATGTCTCAGAAACATGCTATGGGCGGTAGATGATCCTCATTCCGTTAGTAAAGATATCTTATATTTTGAGTACCTATAGTATAGTCAATAATTAACTACATTCCGAGCAGTACTGAGTGAAGCCTACAACTATCCAACATCCGCCCGGAACTCACTAGCATCAGTCTTAGAAGCACTAGCAGCAGTTCCATTCCCTAGCTACCCGGCATCAGGACTTGGAAGCACTAACATCAGGCTTGGAGGCAGTGGCTCCATTCTATGCCTTGCCTAACCTCGACTCTGGTCTGGCTCTTGCTCTTTTCACTCAGGTTCTTTTCTATCTCCTTATGATATTCTTTCTTGATTTCTTTATTGAGAGCGCTAGGAACAGTCCCCTTGCCAACCTCTATTTGAATGAAAACAGATAGGAGAACGGATTCAGGGATATTCAACAAGGGTCGATGTAATTGAGCTAGAACAAGAACTTGACTTCACTTTCAACCGACACTCTAAACTCACTAAAGCACCCCGCAACTAACTCTCGCAAACGAGGAGTGCGTTTGTCACTACGGTTAAGCTCACTGACGCTTAGGACTTTCTTGCCGGCTTGGCTCTTCTATAAAAACTTTGTCCACTAACTACGTTGTTTGCCAGGTTGCGCAAAGACAGGTTCAATGCTGTTGTTTTCTACTTGACGGTTTTCTGCTGAGCTATCAAGTAAGACCTTATTCTGAGTATTGGCTATAAGTAGGGCATCGGTAGTCAATTCCTTTACTCGATCGATTAAGTATCTGATCTAGCTCCCCTGCTTCTATCTCATACCACACCTATCTACCTCATTCTGTTTATTCTGTTTATAGTTTCATTCTTTCCTATCCTCTGGCTCTGGCTTCGATACCGACTTAATAGAAGGGCAACTTGAATCCGGCTCCCATACCTCCGGCTCATATAACTCTGGCTGCTTGCCCACTTGCTATGTGCTCGGTTGCCAGCTGCTTGTTAGGGATCTTTCTTATAAGAACTCAACTCACAAGTAGGAAAGTAGGAATGCAACTCTTTCTTGCCAAACCCAGTAGTGCTTCTTCACAAACTACCCTAGCCGAGTCACAGAAGTACACTACTAACTGACTTCGGGCTTACTCTAGAGTCTCAACTATTAACTTCCAAGCCTTAATAAGTAGGGGCTTCCTAGCCTAGTCAAAGAATGAAACAAGTAAGTCAACTACCCTTAAGTCAACCACCCTACCCGAGCCTTATCATAGAATGCAACAACTTTCCCTGTGTTTGGGCAAACTTACAATAAGGGCCCGAACTAACTCCATTTGACTTGCTGACCTCAGTTAGAGATTACTTCACATTTGGCTGTTATAACTCATTATGCCGTGTTTATTACGAGTTATGCCTTTGTAGTAGTCGAACTAAGGTACGAGATCCGGATCGGTACACTGAGCATCTGGTGAATACAATCTGTAAAAAAATAGATAGGTTTTGAGTGATGGTAATGCGAATCTCTTGCAATTGGTCTATGGCAAAGGGTCATCCGTCCATAGGTCCCATAAAGGTGGATCCGTGTCCTCGAGTAAGGATAAGCCATAGGTCCCATAAAGGTGGATTATTCTGCTCTCTTGCCTTGCTTCTCCGAGTACCGATCACTCCTTTTCATGCGACGGATCCCACTTTCAACCGAGGTAGTTGCTCCTTGACTTTGTGGAATGAATGAATGATTTCATGGGTGTTTCAAGTCCATTGTATTCATCATGGTCGATAAGAAAAAAGGACGCACGAACCGTAGTCGAGACCGTTGTAAGTCGAGCTTATTGAATTACCTCGTTGGCGTTTGGGCTAGCCCCCCAGAATTCCAATCTGGAGGACCGGGGAAGCAGGAAGCAAATGCTTTTTCTTTTCGATGGTAACGCCGAAAGTGGGGATCCAGGCCTATGATTGCTTTTGTAAGAAATAGGTAAAGAGGAAAGAACAACAACTATACTTGATGCATAGTGCCTAGCCTGCTTTGTGAATACAGATGTGTTTGAAACATAAGACTTGGCCTTTGGCTCGGGAGAACGAAGCTGCTTCCATCTTTCGGTGGGCGATAAAGCGGCTTACTCCTATTCCAGATATATGCTTGAAGTTCCTAGTTTGCGTTGCACCGATCACTTTTGTAAGTGAACGGCCAGGCCACTGCTTTCCTTTGTGTTACATGAAATGAGGGCCCCCGACTGCTTTCCTTTGTGTTACATGAAATGAGGGCCCCCGTAGTACACTTAAGGGGCTTCCCTACTAACCTGCTTCCCCGTTGGCAAAGAACCCCCTATCACCTGAAGTGCAGCAATCAATTGAGCTTCGCGGATAGTTTACATGCAATGGAAAATTCCATACATAAGTAAGCCAACAAAGAAAGCAAACGGAGTATAGCGCGAAGAAAGCGGAGCAGCAAGCAAGCAAAAAAACTCTCTAAGCCCAGCTTCCCTTTTTACCAAGTTCACTTAGGAGCCGTAAGTATCATGCCTTCTGTCTCTGTATTTATCTAACTAAGCCAACAATGGGATCGATATACCCAAGAGTATGATTATCCAAGAATGAGAATATAGAAAGCGAATATAGAAAGCAGTGGCGGCGCACCCCTTTGATCGATCACGGCCACCTATGGATATAACTACAGTTGGCCCATTTGCTCTTTCTTTTAATGGCTTTGGATCTACTTTTTCCTTCTTTTGTGGTTAACATTGGATCTACTTTTTCCTTCTTTTGTTGTTAACAATATAACATAAGAGAACACAGATGATTGGGTCTGGAAACGCCATGCTATAACCATAACCATGCTAGGACACCGATCTGAAAACATCATGCCATAGGTGTGGTCATGCTGGAAGGCTACATTCTTTATCCGAGAATGCAAGGGCTGCAGAGTTCTCACAGTAGATCTGAAGCGGTCATAGTCACCCCCGCTGCAAACGTTCTTTGCTTTAAAGCTTTGAAGTCGTCCCCGCCACTCCTTCCCTATTTGGTTAGTATTGCAACCAACCTTTGATAAGAAAACAGCTAAGCAAAGATTCATAGTTTCTGTCGCTGCGGAAGAGGAGTCTTCATCCATTGTCAATCCAGAGATAGGTCCATTGTCAATCCAGAGATAGGTGTTCTCCACGGCCTTCTCCTATTCCTTACTGATATTAGATTGGATTCCGAGGAAGCAATCAATCCGACTCCTAATCTTTGTGTCAATCTTAAGGGCATCTTACTATCAATCTCAATCTATTGTTTGCCGAGATGCGATATGCCCCCCAAGCACATACCTCTGAGAAACACATACCTCTTCTAAAGGAGCTTAGAGCCAAGAGATGCTCAAACCGCAGCCAAGTGTTCTTCTTCGATCCGGAATTCCCATAAAATCCATTGGTTCATGGTATCGAATTGCTCGTCTTAAACTAGAGAAGGAGCGCAGCTAACAACCTAGAAGAAATGGTATCGAATTGCTCAGCTAAGACTGAACAATGCCCCTCACTCTCTCCTATCTAGCTATGTCTAAAATCTCTCTCACTGTCTATAGTATCGATCTTAATCTTAATTAAGAATAAGTAAAGCCGCCGAGTTGTCCCCGCCAGCAATATAGCAAACTAACTTCAACAACGAGCGATTGTTCACTTCGACGACGCCATGGCGATCATATCAAACCATAGGGAAAGAGCGAAAAACAGCACGTGTCGCGTCAGTGCAGTGTCTCGGTAGGCTCAGTCAGAGCAAGATCTGTGGCATAACTCGATTCGATCACAATACAATAAACAAACCTTCCGTTTCCCTCATAGCGCTATCCGACTTAGCTTAGAGAGAAGTTTCTCATCACTCACTTTCTGAGTTACCTTTTCGTTTTTCATAGAAATACCATACTGCGAAAGGGACTATGTAAGTGCCAAGAGATAGAATCAGAGTTGAAACCATTAATGACAATGTTATCATCTTCCAGCTTTGTTTATTCTCTATTTGTTGCTGGGGGTCAAAGGAATCTAGCTAAAAGAGTTCAATAGTCGTTTTCTTGAGTGGCTCCCCGCGCATGGGCTAATCACTGGGTGCTGCGTGGCCCCCCGCATTCGCATGGGCTAATCACTGGGTGTACAAATATTAGAAACATAAGCATCTTGTATCCCATTTATCTACATACCTTCTTTGCTAGAAAAGTGTATTTCTATATGCGGGCATCTCCGTTTATTGATCAAACTCAGTCTTTAGTTACAACTATAGAGCCTGTTTACATCTCTTTCTTTTTACCAGCAGCTCCAGGAAGCCACCAACCAACAATGGTTTTTTGAGCAAAGAGTCGAATTAAGGCAATAGGTTCCCCGGAGCCTTCGATTCTTGCGCAAGTAGGAAAGCCTTCTTATGGGTTTTGGAATGGGCTAACATTCATTCTAAGAGGGCACAAAATGAGAAGACATCGCATAACATATCCTCTTATATGGAAAGCTATGAATTGAGCCTGCTAAGTAACAAGAAAACGGTAGTTGTACTATACCTGTGAGTGAAAGAAGCTCGGCGGAACGGAACTAAGGTTTCACACTCAGATAGAGCCTAAAGTCAAGCAAACCCTAGGGATTCTTTGAATAGCACCGACGCTTTAATGGATTAGAGATCAAAGTAAACGATTGAAAACGAAAAGTCAACGATTTCAAGCATAGTGAAGCGTAGAGATGTATTTTCAACATTCTCTCATTGATTAGCTATCTCACGGCTGTCTGCTCTTTTTTGGTTGTAAAGGCAGCCGGCATGAGAGAACAGCAAGCACCCCTTATGGGTAAGCAGCATCTTTGAACTTTCGTTACTAGGCAAATTCTTCTCAGCACTCGCAGCTTCACTGCAGGAGCAGCCTCAACAAAGGTGTAGGTAAGATAGGGAGGAACAGCACGGCATTCTGATTTTGATGAAACTAGCCTGTAGACATCTGAACATAGGCTCATTGGGATATAAACCTAAGTGCCAAACGGAATGGAACAGCCGATTGAGAGGGAGAAGATCAGAGGTCCCTTAACCTAAACCTATTAAGAAAGAAAGGGATTTGGAAAGGGCCGCAGCTGCATCAACGACGGGACTGACACTTGGAAAGCCGGCTTATTCCTGAAAGCAAGGGAAGGGAGGGAATAAGTTCAAGAAGTCGTGACATGTGATCTCACCCACCTTATCTGATCTGATGTCTTCGAGGGCATTGAGGAAAAGGCACAACATACCAATTCAAAGAGAAACTCGCTCATATATATATACGAGATCATTTCACTTTAAAGTAGTGCTTGATTGAGGGACCCGCATCCTTACACTTTCCGGTACTATGCCTACACCCTTTTCCTCTTTCAAGTGGGTTTCACTCCTTCTAAGGCACAAAAGGTGAAAGCAGACAGATCTCATATATGGAACTTAAAAGAAAGCTAGGAAAGAAAAGAAAAACGAAATCCCATCATAACGAACGGATTTTTCTTGCATTACGTCATTCACGTCTAGCTCACCCAATAACTATAGCCTGAGAGGGAAATGCCTTGACAGTGCCCACCATTACTGATTATTCATAATACCCTTTTCTACTTAAGTTGGAGTTGATGAATTGGCCTACATCGGATTGCACTAAAAAACTCAATGGAAATCGGCAAGAAATAGCTACTTTTTGGCCTAAATTCAAGTGACTTATACCTAGAGTAATGAGATTTGGGATAGAATCCAATATTCTAGAAAGCATCAAGCTATGCATGCTTACCTAACTCTCCGGGTCTCCAGGAACAAGATCACATGTTAAATTGTATGGAATGTCTGGAATTAACCAATGCCAACTGTATGGAATGTCTGGAATTAACCAATGCCAACTGCACTTTCATTCGAAACTAGGTTATACTACAGTAGTGGATTGTTGGGATGAAAGATATTTCTACTCAAGCTCCCCAACCGGCCAAGCTTATACTAGTTATGGGTACGCTCTAGCTGATTTAAGTAAATACGTAGACTCAACTCTAACTGCGGACTGCTTTCCTGGGGCACAGTTTACTTATTTTGAGAACCACTTGCTGTTCGTATTCTTCTCCTACTGATTATCTTGTAACTGCTTCATCTCTTAACCCCGAAAACTATAAGTTAGGACAGGACAGGCGAACACAGAAACACACTTTAGCGTCACAAGGCACCTATGGAATTTCTGAATGTGTCATCTAGCTCATAGGGGTTTTTTAGAGAAATGTCACTGGAGAGTTGACTCCTGAGCCTCGAAAGTAAAGAAGAGAATAGCCAAGTGCACAGTGGAATCGATCGTATAAAGAATAAATAGTCCGCAAGGTGTGAGTCAGCAGCGGAAAGTTGATGAGAGAGATTAAGGCAAGACTAAGTGCATCAATGTAAGGGAAAGCTCTTGAATATTAATGTTTTACTTAGCGCTCGAAAGCATCAAGAAGGGTTTTTGTTTACGACACTCCTGTGATTGACTTATCCGCTATACTGGGGCTCACAACAAATCATTCTTCAATTGCTCTCCCTATCGCCTTGACAAGCGCCAACACCGCTTGCTACTGGACTTGAGACCCTTGCTTGTACCGAGTACATTAGCTTCAGAAGCACCTTGCCCTCCACCACTACTTTAAGTTAGTTGGTCTGTAAACAGAGTGTTTTAAGCCATGGGAATCAAATAGTAATAATTGTTAGGATAAAGAAACAAAGATCATTCTATTTAGTTGGCATTGGCAAGCCTCATCCTTTAACTACTACAGGATCCGGATCAGTGCTAGGAAATGATGTTTATGTTCGAAAGTAAGATGTTTTGTCGACTAGGAGGAACCGACAACAAAGAAAGAAATATTTATATAGACTTGTTAATAACACCGGTGAACAAAGCACTTGCTTATAACTCCTTTCTAATTCATTTATGTAGTTGTCTTATCTTATCCGCTTTCTTATTCCAAAACCCCTAGTAGGCAGTAATGGATTCTTCTTCGTTCATTTCCCTCACCCCTTCTTATTGTCCTTCGCCGAACTACCATCAGCACTAACTCAACAAACAACAGAGCACCCAAGCAAGCACAATAAAGGCGTAACAACCCTGCTTTAAATATAAGTAGCAAACCCTTAATACAGAGAAATGACATACCTGAGGATCAGAATAGAGTCAACAGAGTCTTAGGTTAGCGAGAAAGAGTTCAATTCAATTCTTAGAGCTCAGGAGGTTGGTTATCTTCTTCTGATTCCATTATACCCAGAAAATCCTCTTATTACTGCTACTGCTAACTTTCCTTACTGGGCTCTGCTAACTTTCCTTACTGGGCTCTGCTCTACCTGATTGATAGGGGGAAGGAACAGCACGTTGCTTGGTGGCTTCAATACCTTACTTGCGAACAGTATCTTATCTCTACGGCTTAACTCAAATAGGGCATGAAAAAGCAGACTGTTTTATGTCTTATGATCCTTTATGAGAGGGTTCGAACTCAACTCTATTCGTATTCTTCAAGGAGCCAAACGCAAAGCAAGTAATAGACTCATATAAATACGTTCTATAATGAATTATTACAAGTCCAGCTTTTACATGTGTTTAGGGCGGTTGGGCTTCTCTTTTCTCCTTTAATGGCAAATTCCAAACCTATGTTGCTCCCTATTAGCTATGATAATTCATTCTTTTCTTTCTCAATTTCTATCCCGCTGCGCTTACTTTCTCACTAAGGATTCTGTTGTTTGTTCCGTTGAGATATGTTTTCCCCAACTTCCTTTCAATCCCACATCGGAAAATGGAGGCTTTCTATAAAGGAAGTAATAAAAGGAGGAATGCGCATATGCTGGTTCGCTAAGCCAAGGAAAAACGACCACCGCTTGCTTGGTTTTGACACTCAAGCGACCCGCCCTGCCAAACATCGATGCAAAGGTTGAACCACCTCTATCTACCCAACGAGTCCTATTTGATCTACTAAAAGAGAGAGAAGTCAAAGAAAACTCGATAAACTTGTTATCCCCCAGGAAAACCCTATATCTCCAAGCCCCTTTACTTTACTAGGTTGCGAAAGCTGGGATGCCCCTACTCCCACCCAACAATCAAAAGGTCGGTATCATAGAACTATACCTCGAAGAAGTCAGTAAGCTGGTCCTTATTTGGTAATAAGGATTCTCGTGCTTTTCTTCTTAGGTCAGGCCGGGGGTTACCCGCGATTGGTAATGCCACAACCAGAATATAGGGGTCGTGGAGACAGGGTTACTGGGTAGCGCAGCGCATCTGTTTCGGGTACAGAGGCGACGAGGGGTGCCTATATCCGTTTTGAAAGCAATGCCTATAGTTAGTTACTCCACTCTATATAATGTGTGTTTACTTATACGAATATTGTTCTCGATAAATCCAATGTATGCACACTGAGATCCCCTTAAGCTTATGAAGCACTGAATTAGACTCTTTGTTAGATTGCATTTCATCATCACTTCCACCCCGGCCTTCTCAAGCACCCAAAACAAAGAAAGAGACGAGACCTTATTGCCGACCTAACTGCTTCTGATCTTGTAACTGCAATTGACTTAAGGGCAGGCACTCGTATTGAATAATAAGTGAGGAGCAAATAAGGCTTTCACACCATCATCTTGAGAGTGGAATCTACCTTATAAGGACTCGCGTAAGATACTTTTTCTACCGCACAACTTCACTTTGCTCTCGTAAACTTGAAGTTCAGCTGACCCCAAAACCGCTTAGTTGGTAGTTTCTCACTTTCATTCGCGTGGACAAACGGATTCAACTTATTCACTTAGCGCTGACTCCACATTCTGCTTACCTCTGACTTTTTCCTGTTTCCTCGGATTGATTCCTAAGTAAGTAAGACAGATCTTAGTCAAACTCCAGTTGGCGCATAAAGAAAGTAAAAGTAGTGGACCTCGGCAAAAGAGTGGGTCGGTCAAGAAACAAAACCATCATTCCATTCCATTCCCTCACTAAATCTGCTTAGTTAGCCAATCCCGATACAAGCCTGCCGGATGAGCCTACGCAATGCTTTCGAATCTTACTTATTCTATTGACTTTTTGTTTGCTGCTATCATCATATCGAAATAGAAGTAGAAGATCGCAACGCCCCTTATGCTAGTTCCATCACCGAGGGGAGAGAGCAAGTGGTATATGCCATCATTCTTATCTTCATACAGGCAATGTCAGGAAATGAAGAACAAAAAACTACATTACAGTAGCTTGGTTAGCAGCAGTGGACGAGTCAGTGTAAGAGCCGAGTATTTATAAGTAGCAAGAGCTGCGATTCTCCCATTTCTAACTTGATTCTTAAGATGAATGACCGGACACTGCCCCAATTATTGTTGTTAGCGTATATAATCTCGGTTGGAGCTCTCCTCGGTTAAAGCAAAGGCTATGATGAAAGTTCAGATCGGTTTACTTCCTAGCGTACCGAATTGATTCAAGTTTGAGCTTAGACAACGGGTTAAGATTCCTAGTGCTATAACGGAAACTGCCCTTAACACGCAAATGCAAGCCTTCACAACAGCCACTCGATACCTTCATTCCCACTTATGGTAGTGGATAAAGAGATCCATCTGAGACCTAATTTGTATATATTGGCTTCGTCGCCGTAAGTACTATGATCTCGAAATGTATTGGATGTGTGGGGGGGCCTGTCTCATTCCTTTCTTTCATAACGTGCCCGCTTCTCCTCGTGAAAGAGCTAGGCTAGGCGAGAGCACTCCGCTCCTATTCTTTCATGCCAGTACTTATAATTCCAGGCACTGCAGGAGATGTTTCGATCATCAGTGTTCACCCTCCATTCTCTTCTCGTTGTGGTATGGATATAAGGGAAGAGCCCGTGCTTTGCTACTCTCCAGTAATCTGTGTAATAGCAATCAAAGAGCCACTCTAGCCAAAACTTATTAGTTTGAAGACCCCTTAAATGTTATATCATTAGGGGATATCGTTTCTGTATACTTCTCTATTTACCTTTTTCTACATAGCGTGGAATGAGAACACCGAGATAAATTGAGTAATCTATTGTAATGTAAGTATGTGTGATTGGCCTGATACCTAATGCAGACGAGGAAAACCACATCCAATAACCGACATCCGAAATGCTTGGGAATTTGGTTTGGATATATTGGATATACAAAAAGGAGAGCTTTACTCAGCAAGAAATACCATAGGGGGCGCTCGCTCCGGGATGCTTTTTCAAAGCTATTTGAACGAGGTCGATCGATTTCGTGACGTGACCAGAAAGAGCAGAAAAAGGTGCATTCATTCTTGCGCTCATCGATCTTTGCTTAGGTCTTACAGTAAGTAGGGCTCGTTCCGTTTCATAGGTAAAGTAGTCTTGCCGGGATATTATTATTATAGCGTGTGAAAGCAAGTTCAAACCTTTATTGGTTTGCCAGTGAGCTAGAATAATCTACTAATTTCCGCTTCTTTCAAGACATATTGGTTTGCCAGTGAGCTAGAATAATCTACTAATTTCCGCTTCTTTCAAGACATCATAAGAAAAGGGAAGGAATAGGGGCATATGGGTGCCATGTGTTATAGGTTCCAAGCAATCTATACCTTCCATTCCTAAAGATACAGATCTAAGTCAAGGGCGATGGAGAGAATACCAAAATATGCTCTATAGGGTAATATAATATGCTTTAGGTACATTCCTATACTCTATACTATAGGTTTTGGAGCACTCCTAGCCTGCCGGGTTTCCGCCTCTCTGCCAATTTCCATTGGAAGTAGCTTTTCGATGCTAAGCCATGTTTCTATTGGTAATGTCTTTCTTCTTCCTTTCTTTCCTTCTGTAGAAGTCAAGTTTCCGTTATAGTTGCTTTTGCTGTCGATCCAGCCACTAGGTAAGGTTCAGAAGAGAAGAGCTGTTCCTCTAAGTGGAGTCACTCTCCTCACGGCAGTTCGTTTTCAAGCGTAGGTAAGGTTCTTTTTCGTTGAGGGCCTAATAACAAACTTATCATTCTCCAGCGGAAGGGAAGCTTAAGCCTTCTATCTTATCCTTCGATTTTCGATCCAATTAAAGTCTAAGGCCTTTCCAGCCAATGCCAGTTCGTAGGCTAGTATCAGAGTGTATTACTTTCTCTAGTATGATCGGCCTCTTTGTTGGCCTTCTCCCCCATCCTGTATATAGCCCTTCTTTCGCCTTCCATTCCTTACGCGTTGGACTCCTGAATTAGCAATTGATTATATGGAGTCAGGGCTTATTCAAATGAATAGTGCTCCATTTAGGTGTATGTTAGCTTCATTTGAGGATAGCGGATACGTTTTCACGCCTTTACTTTACCGGGGAGAATAAATAAAGTATCAACACTTGTTATTGCAGTAGTCGTCCCTTCCAGCGAGTGCTATTTACCATTCCCCATATCCAAGTTCTATTTTCGTTTGTTTGTGCAAGTAGGCTGTTTATACTTTCTAGATAATACAAGAGCTAATTCAAAGGCTAAGTCAAGGGATAGAGATGCAAAAAGTGAGTGTAAAAGGTTAATTACCACTCCCGATCCCGAACGTAGGGGGCTGCTAAGAGCCTAACTGTGCTAACATTTCCGATCTCTGAAAAGTTTCCTTCCATAGTGTTGCATAGGTCATACCTTTTCTTAGGAACCCTTTCTTTTTGTTACTCGGTCTATACTCTAACTTGACTTCGAGCAGAAAGAAGAGAATGAAGCTATCCACAATGTATAGAGAAAAAGTGAACAAAGAGCATTGCTTCGTTTAATCATGAATATGGGGGCGCACTGTTATTATATACTCTCTACCTACTTACTATATACTCTATTTACTGAATTACGTACTCTTAAGGAATGACGCTGTAAGGGTCTCATCTCTTTTCTCATGATGAGGTGTTGTATAAGGGAGGGGCTGCTAAGACAACAAAGTCCATCAGTGGCATCGTATCCAGAATATCATCTCTTTTCAAATGCCCCCTGACACATAAATAGTGGTTAATAACAAAAACCGATACTTAAGGATAGGATCGTGCTACAGGTGCTGAAAGGCCATAGGTCTTACCTACCACATAAAGATTAATGGAAAAAGCAGTCATTAAGCTCATTGCCAATACGAAACGACAACACAAGCAACATAAAGAGATGATTGATCTTCACGAGAAAACTCGCACCACCTTAACAACAAAACCAGAAGTAAGCTAAACCCAATCTATCCAAGAGTTGCCTTTTGCATTGTTTAAGACATGTTCAATGAATTTGATGGGTAAATTCCTATGTTACCTACCCGACTGCTCTTAGAATGTGTTTTTACTGAGAAGATAGCCCTGAAGAGTAGTATCTCTCTTATCTTATTTCCAGCCCCTCCCTTACCAGCATTCCCTTTAGCAATAGTCTGGACTGGAGCTGGCTAACGCACCACTCACTACAGCGCACTTTAGGTCCTTTGTTTGGTTACCTACATCCCAACTAATGAATAGCATTGAGAGCAATAGCATTGAGAGCTGAGCGAGCTGATGGTGGAATTACATTGAGAGCTGATGGTGCACAACTGTATAGAAATACATAGAAGTAATCTAACACTGAATAAGCAACGAACTCGACTTCAAGTTCTTAACTGTTAACTGTCACAACCGTATAATAACCATAGCAGGAGCCAGAACTTATAATAACAAGCACCTGAACCTCCTTCTAAAGATTATTTCTCTTGTCGAAAAAAACAGGAACTTCCGCTGGAGATACTCTACTTGAAGAAGCACCTTAACTCGGTTTATTAACTTCACTTTCTCGTATTATTATTAACTCCTTATCCTTAAGTATCATTAATACAATTATGAAGATGTAGAATATTACAGCAGCTGATTCTCCCGCTTCTCATCTTTATTCTGCTTCATCTCTTTCTTATGCGGATTCTCTGGTATACTTCCCACTTGCAACCAGATACTTAATGAGCACTTCGGATTCTCTCGAAACAGCTTATTTGATTCTTGAGTATAATTTCCTCGAACAGAACCGCCTAAGATATAAGGGCACCTGAACCTCTCTCGTAGACAACTTGAACATCCGACACCCCAAACTATTCTCTACTTTCTGCTCTAACTGCTGATTCTCTGTATTCTGCTCTAACTGCTTACTTTCCTTCTTTAGCTTCTGCTCCTTCTGATGATCCAGTTGTAACTCGCTTTCGCGCACCAATACTTTATTATTCCAGGAACTACACTTGCAGACGAAAACTTGACTTGTTAAGTGTCATCTCCGATGTAAGCTCTGTTCAACTCATTTTATAGGTAATCTCTCATTTCAGTGATAAATATGAGCTATGTTCAACTCATTTGCCTTAATTTATATAGGCTGGACTTCTTGCGCTGACTCTAAGTACTTGACTTATTTCCGATGTTTCTTGACCACATGTTCTTGCTAGTTTCGTGCTAGTGAGTTTCGAAGCAATACAGATTATTTACCGTTGAGATACCTTCTACTTAGTACAACAACTAACAAAGTGTTCCTGCCATTGCTTGTTCCCTTGCTCATTTGCGTAAGCTTTCTCATTTTTACTTTAGTTGAGGGTGATCTTTCTGCTTTTCCTGTTCCGTATCCAACACCAGTTCCTTATCTTTATTCTACACCTGCTTATTTAGCAAACTCTGATTCTAATCCTTCATAAACTCACTTGAATCTTGAACTCGGGATTCCGTAAGAACAGGACATTCTCTAGCTCCAGATCTCTAAGATGAAACTAGAACGGCAAAAGATTATTGATTATACTTCTTATCCTTCTCTTTATTCTAATGCTTCTTATCCTTCTCTTTATTCTAATGCATCTGAGGATCCTGCATCAAATGTGGAATCGTTAATTTAAACGAGAACTCTCTTTGAAGAACCGATTGTTGTTGACTGACTTTCTTCGCATTCAAAAGGTTGACTATACTTTACGTGAAGAATTGAATCCATCGAAGTGCAGAATCAGAAACAGAAGCATAAGCATCAGATCTTTTCTCTAACTCTTCGCAACAAACAAAGAATGATGAAATATGGAATTTCACATATGTGCTCTATAACTAACATAGGCATCTTTTAGCTCACTGACCCTAACTTTCTTTCTCCGTTAAGCACCTAGGAAAACAAAGAAAGAATGAATTGAATCATCTTGCGGGCGCAGAAATCCATATTACTGCATGCTCTAGATATTAGGAATTGACACCCCTCGCTGATGCACTTAGTTTCAGTACTCAAGCTTATTATTCGTTGCTTGTTCCCCAGGAATTGATTTTAGTGCGGAGTCTCCACTCATGAATTTCCTTCTATTCTAGTAAACTTATCACTTTTACCGCTTTCAACTTCCTTTCCGTGTTTGCTACTGACTCTCTTTGGGCGCTAAGGGACAAAGTGGTTTCTTATTTTTGTACTCATTATGTTAGATTTGACCCTTCACTGCCTATTCCAAACTTGCTCACGTTAGCTTAATCCATCTTTCTTGCTTCGAGTGTAAACTAGGAGGACTGTCATCTTCCCCTTCAGCCACGAGTAAGAGCACCCCCTATTAGTTTATACTAATTAACAAGAAACACCAGAATTGCATCTCCCCACCAGCTTTTAAAGCTTTGAATCTTGAGGGCGCTAGTAACTCGACTCAGGGTGTTTGTTTACTTTACTGTTGGGGTAAGTTAGCTCCTCTCGATTCCTTAATCATATCTATAGGCACATCAGTTCCATATTGAAATTGGAATCCTGCGCTTCAGTGTAAGTGTTCGACTTCACTTTCTTTCCTATGTATTATCCTATTTTAAAGTAAGTAAATGGAGATCCTATTAGTAAGTAAATAGATATGGATTTCTAAATCATTTTCTTTCCTATGTATCCTATTATAAAGTAAGTAAATAGTTGATCTTCGACTAGCAGCTTTTTCGTGGAAATCATATTTTCGGTAATGGCTTTCTTTGACGTTTAGCAAGGCTGAAAGAAGGAAGCCCTCCTCGGGGCCATGAGGCTTGTCTAGGTCCATTTTATTAACCACCTGCTCGACCTCTTTCGCTGTAACCTCTTATAGGTACCTTATGAAGCGCCAAGTACTGAATGTAGTATCTAACTGTGCCTCTTGCCTATGTCCTCCAATGTCCAAAGTGTTATAGGGTTCGGAACAAGCAAACAATCATATCTAAGTCTGCTTACCCGGGAATACAGATAAGAAGCGTAGGCTAATGGATACAATACAAGGTAGGTTGGCTTGCTGGCCGAGTTTACTTTGTCTAATCTCACCTGAGCCGACGTTACGACCTCTGTCCGTCCTTCTTGTTTTCGATTATTCGATTTGTTTTTGCTCGTCTGAGCGCTTTTTCATATCTAGTTTTTTGCTCGATGTACGAGATCTCCTGTGATGAGCCTTGTACAAACAAGGGTTTCGACCTAAATTCAATGTTGTTGATAGATAAGGATGTATAGCTAAAGTTATTAGGGAATCAGAGGTGAACTTCCAATGTTGATTTCCTATTTGTGAGTAATTCCACCGACCCGGGAGTAATAGGCGTTCCCTTGTGTGATATTAGTTGCATCAAAATCGAATCCTTGTGCCCTACGTTCTGGGTATCCCGACAAAGAGTTTAGGGATAGCTAGTTCTAGATAAGAATCAATATTAGATTGGGTCGCGGAGCTATGTCCCTATCGTGCTCAATCAAATCAACGAAGAGCTCCATATATGTGAAAACCTATCAAAAAGAACTTTCGAGGGGAAATGGTGGAATGGAAAAAAGGTGGAGTTGCCTGTAGCTACAGAAAAGAAGTCAAAAGTCAAGTGTAAGGTGCTAGGGCAATAGAAGTCACAAGGCCTGTATCTCGTCATCAAGTTTCAAGTATCATATCTGGGTTTTGAACCCTTATTGTAAGTAGTATAGTAGACCGGCTCGGCTCTATCTAATAGTAGTAGACGCGTTACTGTGTTTATTAATCTCTCTTTCTTATAGAGTAAGTAGGAAGGCGCATTCCATTCATAATCCACTAAGGTAGCAAGACGTTCTTAAAGTGTTGGCGATTCATAAAGTCGAGTTGAAGTTCCAGTTAAAGTTTAAGTAGGTGCATGATTACGTTTTGGGCAATCATATAAGCTGGCTGTTGCTCAGCGTTACAGTCTCATCGTGTTCAAGTCGAGGTGAGGAAGGGCGATAAGAGCAAGAAGGATTCCTAGTTGACTAGGCGAAAGTTAAGGCGATAGGTAGCTGCCCGGAAGTAAGGTTTGAACCCTTATTGTTTAGTGAGGAAATTCAAGTGAATCCGTTTTGGGCTTGGGCTTTACCAAATACTCTAATAGAATACAATAATGGGAGAGCCTCAAATTCCATAAGCAAGTAGAAGCTGGTGCCAACATTCTATTCTTTTGCACTCACATTCAACAAGCACTCGACTAACGCGTATAAGCACAAAGAAAGGTGCCTTTATTCAACAAGCAAAAGAACCTAGACTAAACAAGCAAAGTCAGAGAGACTCCACTTCCATGAAAGAAAGTACACACTGCGCTGAGGAAGGACAGAAACGGAAAGGCTTGAAGCACCCTATACGTCAAGCCAATAACGGAGCTCACTTAATAAAGGGCTTTCTCAATAAGCAAGGGGGCCCTGAGGTTGTCCTGGAGAGTGTTTTAGATATTATTCTATAGAACAAGCAAGAAGGGCTAGAATTCCATACTATACTTGAGTCTAGCGTTATACAGGCAGAATAAAGGAAGCAAGTGATGTGACTTCTTTCTATAATGGGAGAGCACTCTATAATGGGGGAGCACTCCATTAGTTCTTCAAGTCATTCGGGTTCTTAGTAATTCGGGGGGCGCCTATTCCTTCTTTAAGTAAGGAGTCAGGTGTAAAGGAAGGAGTCAGGTGTAAAGGAAGGAGTCAGGTGTCTTGTTACTCTGCTTCTATATATAAGGGTAGAAAGAAAGTCAAGTATAGAGAACAAGTAACGGAACAAGCAATCTAACAAGTTATGAAAGATGGTTTCAATTCTATACATATGCAAGATAGTTGAAATGAGTGGTTGACTTCAAACAGTCCTAAAGTTCGGAAGAATAGAAGAAAAGATGGTGCACAACTTAGCCTATGCCTATGTCCTGCAAGTGCTTAGTCTGCCTATGTCCTATGAGTAAAGGGTTAAGGTTTCATTCTTATATTTACGAATTACAATAAGGGGCAGCTTTCTAATCTACTTCTCCTATTGCTACAAATACTTCCTCTCCCTCAAAGTTAAGCTATTCCTGGGCAAAGCTACTACTGGACTTACCTAAACTCTGAGATCCTATACCTCCGGCTCTGGCTCTTTGAACTCTTTCTAACTATACTTTCTTTATTTCCTTCCCCAGCCTTACCCTTACTTGAGAAATGGCAACTTACTAGAAGGGCAGATTCTGAATCTGGCTACTCGTATACTAGTTGAAGGGTCAAACTATACCTACACTCTTGCTACTAATAGATTAGGGTTTCAAGGCATATGGTCCCTTCCTACTTAACTGGGGGTTCTTCATAGCCTTATACTGACTTGTTGAATTCTTCCATTCCTCTTACTACTACTACTGATGAAACTACTCGTATCTACTGATGAAACTACTCGTATACTAGTTTGGGCAAGAACTAGTGGGGAGGAGATGGGTTAAGATTGGACCACTACTTTAAGGAGCTGGACCTGGACTACTACTTGTCATGGAACTAGAATAGTACTACTACTACTAGTATTCAACCAGAACAGGACCTTCTAGTAAT
This sequence comes from Musa itinerans, assembly GCA_001649415.1. Classification (NCBI taxonomy): domain Eukaryota; kingdom Viridiplantae; phylum Streptophyta; class Magnoliopsida; order Zingiberales; family Musaceae; genus Musa; species Musa itinerans. The sequence goes on from LVTN01000164.1 coordinate 160,422, forward strand.
TTGGATTCCACAACTAATGAATCCGTTCTCCTATAATAAGTATATAATTAGTTTTACTAAAATCAGTATATATAGGCATTTCACTTTTCTACTAAAACAATGACTTTCGAACACTTAACTTGGGCAACGAATACTTCTTGAAAGCGTTAATATAAGGGCCAGTATCTTTCCCTACCTGAGTTACTGAGCAATAGGGTGCAAATGTAGGAGGATATAAATGCAAATGTAGGAGGATATAAAGATGTTAGGCGAAAATGCACTATTTCGGTAACACCCAGTACTTAAGTTCGGGCGAAATTAGGTGAACTCAGGACTTGTCTAGTAGTGTCTTGTTGGAGAGCCCCTGAGAGCAGGGCAATTTCTTACTTACCTAGCTTGCCTACTTTCTATATGTTTGTTTGCCGGAGTGTAGCCGGAGCATTCCTTTGATATATATTATACCAAAAAACAGTTGAAAGAGCCTCTAACTAACGCCCGTACCCGCTCCCCTAGTAGCTAATGTATCTAATGCGGTTGTTACTCGGATCTCAATCTGGTCTTCAAGCCTGAAACTATCCATAAGGTCTTCTACTCAGCATCGCCATCACTAAGACTAAGCATACAATACAGGGTATTTCATATAAGAGTCGATGAGAAAAGCTGCCCAGTTCAAGTTCTTGGGAAGTATCCAGTTTCAGAAAGATCGGAAGCAAGATCTGGCTTTGAAGCGGGGGAATAGAAGCTGTGCATTGAATCCCTAGTTTCATCCGTGGTTAGCGAGTCTAGCCCCAACTAGTAGTCAAATTAGTAGAGTTGTTAGGTATCCTATGTTTTATCCAATCCGCCTCTACTTTCTTTCTTTGCCAGCAAATAAGGATGAAACTTATTGTATTGACCGAACTCTTGTTTCAACTGATTGACTAGTAGCTACAGATATGACTTGTTGTTAAGGTAGCTCAGGAGTTAAGTCATTATTTCTTCCCTTTAGCCGAGTCAACTACTATAAGATTCAAGAGCTGTTTCCATTCTAAAGCAATAATCTCTTTCGGAGCGTATTGATCTGTCCTTTCCCAGTGCTCTTATAAAGAAACCCAGTCACTCACTCGCATTCAAAGAAATAGTAGAAGCTGGATATCGCTCTTTTGCCTATGATGATACTGATCCTGTAGATTTGTTGTAGGCTTCCCACCCCACTGGAAGCTGAGCGCCTTCCTGCACATTCCATTCTTTCATATATGTGCGCCGTTCCAAAGAGTTCAGTCAAGTTTTGAGCATTATATAAGAGTTTATGATCTACCTGTTGCTTCTGCTGATACTTACTTACTGATGCGGAATATGGTTCATACACCCAATTACTTAAGGGCAGGGGCAAGCCACTCAGCCGCCACTACTCGTTTTTAAAGAGCTAGACTCCTTTTCTATTTCCTACCAACTTACTAGAAGATCAGGACAGGACTCGTTACTAACTGCTAGAGCATAGAGAGTTAGCTTCAACTCGGGCGGGCAAGAGAAGGGATGCCTACATCAATCCTATATTACATGGGTGAGTCAAATACGGGCAATGGAACCACGACTACTCGAGTCAAAGACTGAAACCACTACCAATCTATTGTATGTCCATATCTAATATGAAAGTGATAATTGACCTCCTTCTCCCCGACCCGAACAAGAAATTGAGTTCACCCAGAGCAAGCAACACAACATATCTTTTAGTTAAGTGCGAAGAAAGGAGTTAAGCGCGAAGAAAGTATACTAAATTGAAGCAACAGTCAAAAAGCAAGAACCAAGCCCCAAAACTCATAACTGGGCCGCACCTACTAAGCACTGCGAGCCTGTACTAGATTCTATTCCCAACACCTAACTTTCCAGGTAATTCTACACTCCCAGCTTTCCAGGTAATTCTACACTCCCAGCTTCCAATGACACTTTAGACCCTAATTGTGATATACTATAGAATGCATTTAAAGCCTATATCTTTAGGGCATTAATCAAGGGCCTTGTAATTAAGTGCACTGGACTTGGTAATTGATGACTCCCGAGGTATCTGATAGCTAGAGTTTAGGGTTCCAGTAGTAGTAGCTTGGCTTTTTCTGTCTTCTTAGCTTCTGCCTCTGGTTCCTGTTTCTTATGAATATCCTTCTCAGGTCTGCAACTCTGCAACTTACTATAGGGCTGTCTCAAAGAACTCAGGCTAATCCACAATTCCATATCTCTATTCTTGAGCACCTGGTAAAGAATGTTGTTACCTAACAGCTTACCTTGCCGACCTGACCTCGTATTGAAGGGCACTTTCGCCAACTAACACAGATAAAACTAGGGATTCCACTCGGGATGAAACAAGCCAAGCACCCGAAACTGACAATAAGGGCCTAAACTCTCAAGGGGGAATTCCAGAATTCCACTAAGTAGTCAAAGAATGAACTCAGGCCTAGGACTAAGTCATTTCAGAATGACACAAGTGATTCAACTTGAAGTCAAACAAACTTACTAGAAGGGCCCGAGCTCTAGTGTTAACCCCGACCCGAACTCTTTTCTTTAGTTTGCCGAGTCATATTCTTCTCCTTCTCCAGCTTCTGTATCAAAGTAGGAATTCCAGAATAGAGTTTACTTACAAGTAGTAGTCCAGGTAGTCCTGTTCGAGTTATCTAGTTAGGCACTGGAAGCTATGAAAGGAGTTGGAAAGCAAGAAAGAAACTAGTACTACCTAAACTAAGGCTCACACAGGACTTTTCAGGTGCTTTAGGAGGGAAAAGGACGAAGCTATCAGCCAAGTAACTACGTAAGACCAAGCAACATAGTCAGTTGCCACTTAAGTAATTGGGCGAGTCCTTAAAGTAATTGCGCGGCAGCGTTGTTTCCCGGGTTTCGATGAAAATGAATTCAATAGATTCCCTTTCCGCCCTTGCCGACCCACTCCTAGTTATACTACTTTCACTGACTATAAGGACCTCAACTCTGGCTACTAATCCAGGGCTACAAACACTGATGAAACAGGAGCACTACTTGTTATGGCTCTGGACTACTATATAAGATATAAACAAGAGTTCAAAGAGCCGAATTCAGGTATCAAACTTATCATCTCACTACGGGGGTTTAGTCAACTGAACTTGTTGTTGCTAAGGTTCACTTCTCATCTCACTACGGGCATTTGTAGCAGTTGCTCGGCCCCGCTTTAAAGCCTGTATTTAGTAGAGTCCTTTCCTAGAGACCCCTATGTGGCATTCAATGTTAGTAATGGCTTTGGGGGTAGTTGTTTCATTCTATGACAAGGGTAGGGTAGGGTAGTGGACTGACTTTGTTTACTTACTTGTGGAATTCTGATACTTCCGTGTTGCATTCTCACCTTTCCGACTTGTAAGTTCCATTCTTGAATTCCCCCTTTCCTATTTGTGAGTGAAATTCTGTATTTGACTACTGAGTTTTATTACCTCATTGGCAGCCTCAGCTACAGATGAAACAGGACTACGAAACTAAACCTCCGGCAACTAACTATACCTCTCCTCTGGCAACAAATGATTGTACTGCTGGCTCATCTCTGCTAACAGAATTAGGCTAGGCTCCTCTAATCTACCTCTGCCAACTAGACTCCTCCTCCGGCTAACTAATAAAGTGGTTGCTCCCGAGCACATAGAAAGTAAGAAATCAATCAATTCTAATGGAATAACCAGTTAAGTAAGAAATCAATCAATTCTAATGGAATAACCAGTTGCAGATATATAAGTGGCACAGCACTAAAAAACAGGTGAATACAGGACCTGGCTAATGAGTCAGTTTCTTCCGACTTAATAAGTAAGGGCAAGTGCTTTGCACTTAATTAATTGGGTTGCGCGGCAGTTGTTTGTTCTTGTTATAACGAGTTATGACCAAGTCCTTTTTCCGCCATCATCTCTTCTTGTTTATCGGGAGAGTGCTTTCCGAGCTGGAGATTTCACTGCCCCTGTTATGGTTCTTGTTTAATACCCCTGTTCTGGTTCTTGTTTAATACCTTTTGTACTTGTTACTTCTAGTAGTTGTAGTACAGCTCAATAAGTATTTGTTTTCTTAGTTGCCCTTATTTAAGTCGTTAGATGAGCTATAGTTATTCAAGAAGCAAGTAAGAAGGAAGGGAAGGGGGATTAGCCTCATTCAGTTATAAGAGATGAGCAAGAGAGGGTTCAATGATGAGTAGCAATAGGGGAAGCCGAGAAACAGGCAATTACTAGTTCTAAGGTAGAAAACTCCTTAAGCAGGTAAGATCTAGCGCAAGGTAGTATAAGTAAGAAATAGAATAGGGGCCAATCAACTACGGAAGATAAGATTGGTAATAACCATACTTTCGAACAGGAACAGGAGTAGTAAGTAGAGCAGGAGTGGAAATAGAAATCAAAGGAGTATTTGTTTCCTCGGCGCTAACGGTAAGGAATGTAGAGTTAGGGTGGAATTATTAAGTGCTAGTAGTGGTAGCTCGGGCATAACCTGTTCTGTGTGGAATCAAATTACTATAAGTCCAGCTCTTAAGTTAATGGTTCTAGTTTAATACCAAGTTTCCAGCCCCAACTAATAATATAAGTATTATTCAGAGTAGGCAAGCAGCTTTAATATAAGTTCAAGTAACAACTACTACTAGGGGTGAGTTCAAAGATACAGTTCTTGTTATGGGTGCCCAGCCGGAAGGGGAGAGAGTTATGAGCAAGTGAAGTGTGAAACTGGCAAGGAAGCACTAACGGGAGCAAGAGGCGAGAGATGGAAGTTACCTTAAAGTAGAGGTCGTGGTGCTAGGCAAGAGAGATCCATTCTTTATTAGTAGCAATAGGTGTATACGAGTGGTCCAGGAAACAACTCAACTACAAGCGGAGGAACAAGTAATTAATGAGTGAGAATAGAAGTGAGTCAAGTATTCGCCCTTCAACTAGTAGTAGTCCAAGTAGTTGTGCTATTGAATCCGTATTTGTTGACTTGGTATCAGGGAAGGGAGATGATCCGGGAGTTCTTGTTTCAAGTGAGAATTTCACTAAGGCCTAATATATAATTCAAGCTTGAGTGGAGGTCGGCGAGTAGTAAGGGTATAAAGTAGTAAGGGTATCTAGTAGTACAGGCGAACACGGGACTTTCAGTTAAGAATTGAACTATCCTAGGGCTCCTAGTATACGCTTGCCGGGTACTTCAACTTATGCTCTTTCTGCTCTTGTTGAATGAAAGTTTTAAGTAGAAGCCTTCAAGCAGCAATCAGAATTCCACCCCTTATTATAATTCGTCAAAGAATGGAACTTAACTCTGAACTAATCTACTATTGGCTATGAAAAAACCCCAGTTTCTTCAAAAAGGAGATGCACACTAGCGCCTTTCTCTGGCTCTTTCAACTCTATAGTAGCTTGGACTTGTTCCTGTTCTTGTTCTAGTCTTCATCCCTAGTTTCATCCTAGTCGACTCTTGAATCAATCTCTACACTAGGCGCTTTAGCAGTGCGGTATCCAGGTGTTGGCGAAAGTCAGTCAGCATCCTCAGGGACAGGTTGAGTCTGGTGGCCCCTTAGAAATAAGAACAAGCAGTGTATTTACTTAGATCTGATCTATATCGGACTTGCTCATAAATGGATAAGATAGAAAAGGGAGAACTAATATAGGAAATAGTATAAGAGCAGAGAATAGGTAATTAATAGAACAAATAGAGTTGGCGCAAGTACTTTAAGTAGTCACGAGATGCTTCACCGAGATACTGCACAGCTTCTGATCCTTAACAAGCAATAAGGAAGGCTTCATTCTCATCGACAAACGGATTCTCGTCGACAACACAAGAACAATCTCATCCGGCAATTACACACGATACTTAACAAGCACTGCTTAAGATCCTGTTTGTTCCCTTGCATCACTTGTTTCTTCTGCTTCCGGACTGGCTGCTGATATTTCAACTAACTCGAACGTTAACTTACGGAACTCTCTGACGCTACTTAGTATTGTGTTTAGCCTGTGAACTCGCAGGAATTGATCTAGAAACTCTCTGTAAGCACTTGTTCTTATCCTAACTCGTTTCACTTTCCACTTTCCTTCCTGCGCTTGCAGCTTACTTGCTCCCAGGCCATTCTGCTGTTGACCTCTTACTTTCACCACAACCTGATTGATGAGAGTCTACAAGTTACTACTAGACAAGCAGGCAAGTATACAAGCAACTACGCCCCCAAGGGCCAAGCAACTACAACACCCATTAGCGCTGAATTCTATTTCAATTGACACTACCTTCCTTTTAGCGCCAAGTCCACTCAAATCAGCATTTCTTAACTCAGTCCTTGAATCAGGTAGGTTTACAAGGTTCTATAAACTACATTCCACTCTAACAGATGTATTCTACTATGACAACACTCGCACAGACAGATATAGATCAGTATCAAATAAATGGCTTGTTCCGGCGAACTCAGTTAGTTCAGATACATTTCACTTCTTTTCTTTTCTCTCTCTTGCGCCTATAAGATATAATGTGAAATGGGTGTATTTGTCAGTATCTAAGATTGTCTCTCTCTTTGCACATGGAGCATAGAAAGAATGATGTAAAGACACACAAGATAAGCAACTAAGGGGCTCGCTTAAAGGAGCTTAGCTTCATAAGTCAAGTAAAATAAGGCTGTCAATATGGAGAGTCGACAAGAACTGGAACATCAATAGATTCAAGGACATAAGCGTTTGCAGCTTCATTCGATCCTACAAATTCTTCTGCCGTAAGGGGGTAACTTTTATAAACAAACTTAACTTCAACTTGCTTCTTCTGCTTACTTTATAACTCCCGAAACCAGACTTGCTCTTAACTCGTAATAACGCCTTATGTGAGGAGGGAATAATATCTGGCCTTTCTATTCTTTCTTTTGTATACTAAGCTTGTTGGTTCGTTGTTGTCGACGGGTCTCCTTCAGTTCTTTAAAAAGGAATGGACGATACTTTCAAAAAACTACTTACTTATATACGGGGTCGGGTCGGCAAGGGGTGAACTCAAAGGTAAGAGATTGGACTCAAAGCAAAGAGACAAGCCAATACAAGAAGTAACAAACTCCGTAAGAGAATTGCTAGGTACAGTTACTAGATCGGAAGAAACAGAATCAGGCCAGGGCAGCTAGTGCCAGGCAACTACATTTCCTACTCCCAAAACACAAGACTGGAATTGCTATCAGCCAAGCTACTACTAGACAAGTACAGGAACAGGAACTATACTTAATCTGGCTCCCTACTTTCCAACTGAGTTCCCGAACCCAGGACTTGGTCGACTGGCAAACAAAGCACTTGGTCAAGAACCAGAACAGGACAACTATGAAAGGTATTAAACTAGCACCAGAACAGGACAACTACGAAAGGTATTCAACAAGAACCAGAACTGGAACTGGAGTTACTATTGAATACAATAACTCTGGACTCCTATACTAGATGCGGACCAAGTCACTACTTTCTTTCTTTCCCGCTTCACCAACTTACTAGAAGGGCTCTTATCCTCTACCTCTGTAAACTACTACTTCTTAGAGTGAAGACTGGTTATCAGTGGTTTCATTCTCACTTTACTACTTATAGGTCGTTGCTTGGCTTATAGGTTGTTGCTTGGCCTTTGACTCCCTTGTCTCAGTCTTTGCCCTAGTGGATTGGTTCTTTAACTCGGGTTGGGTAGAAATTAAGTTTAAGTAAAGGCACTCCCTTATAATCAAAAGAGATGAATACAACTTCTCATAATGGAACTAGTAAGTCCAAGCCCAACCTCCCATTCTTTCTATGATGAAATCCAAGAATAGAACCTGGGCTTTCGCTATCGATATAAAACCGGACTTTCATGGTATCTTAGCTTACGTCTTCTGCCTGTTAGTCTATTACTCCTTCACTCAAGCCCTACTCCCAGTTGGATTCCCATTAGGGGTTGTAGAATTACTAGCTCCCCCATGAAATGAGAAAATGACGTAGATCAATCAAGTTAAAGCTCTGTAAGCACTAGTTCAATTCTTTAGTGACCCTTTCACTCTTGTAACCTGGAATCCTTATTCTTACTTCTAAGTTGAGTTCTTGCCTTCTAAGTTGAGTTCTTGCACTCCTTTCTTTAATGCCTAGTCCCGGTTGAGTTCGATCGAGTGTTGGCATAAGTTCCAGGTCCAGTATTGTTGGCGGGTTAGCACATTATTGTTGTCAGAAGCTAAGCTAACAGTAGGGAGTCGGGCGAAGAAGCTACCAGTATTTAGTTTGTTGGATGAAGCTACTTTCAAGTGACCTTTTTCTTTTACACTCTCAATTGACAAGCTCATGAGGGAATCCAGACACTCGGGAAGTAACCTTTGAGTGGCTCCCCTAAAACTAAACAACTAAGATCCTCCTTGAAAGCTGCCTGCTGTAGGGTCCGGGCCCTTCGGGTGGAGGCGCAGGGAACCAACTCCAAAAAGAACTACTATTCTCAAGATCTGAGGTGGGAACCCGTGAAATGGCTGTTCTAGATGACCAATCCCACTATGGATGAAAACTGGAACAAGCTAAACCAAAACAACTCGTTCTTAGAGAAGTAAGGTTTCTGATTGCTTTTGGTGTACTATTGTCTCCTTGAAACATTGCAGCGGGGAAGAATATGATCTTAACGAGCAAAAAAACCGCTATTTTGTTACTTTATTTGAGACCTGACTTTCTATTTGATACGAGTGAGCTTAATTTCATGGACTTGGAACTTGATACTGCTCCTGCTTATACTGACTGACTTTCTAATGCTTCTGCTTAATAAAGAAGCCTCTGCGGAAGATCCAGATCCTGAAAAGTGCTAGTTCCCAGCCCGAATTCCATACAATACAATAAGTTTTGTTTGTTGCACCCTTCCTTTGCTTTGTTCTCTAAGGAATTGAGTGAAAAAGAAAATAAGATAGCTATCCACTTATAGACAAAAGTAAACAACCAGCATTGCTTGCATAAAGAACGAATATTGGCACCACTCATGTAAGCGCAACAATAGAAAACTGGAATTGTACTAACTTATACGACCGGGAGTTATTTAGGAGTTATATTAAATACAATACCTGTGTTCGGGAGTTAAGGCTTGCTGGTTCAGGTTCAGCTACCAATACTCTTTGGCCACCTATTCTTGCTTGATAAGCCTTATTGTCTCCAGTTACTTGGCTCCTACTAAATTCATTCTTATTCTTTATATAGGAGCACGTTTAGAAAGAGACAAGCTCCCCTTCTGAAGGAAAGCACTCTCAATCCGGTGTTCCAGCTGGTAAAGAATCATAGGATTGAGCTCGAGACGATAGTCCAATTGAAATGAAACAAGATGTTGCGCAAGGGAAGAGAGGATCAAACATTGGAGTTGCAGAGTGCTATTTGCTCGTAAGAAAGAGGAGTGCTATGATGAGGAAGCGCAGAGGCTGAGTTTAGGCTATGTTAGAGAAAGCCGGCGAAAGCCTTACAACAAGATATTGCTTAATCTTTTGCTTCATATCCTCCACTTTCTTCTCTCATTGACAAAACAAGAACACGAAACAGGTCATTCTTATGCTAACTTTGGCACTGCAGACTCCTTTACTCGACCAGCTTTTGATCAGGATATTGATTCTAATCCATAGATATAAAGGGAGTTACGGAGTAGGAATAATCATAATAACACAAGGGCGAGGGTATATAGATGAAAAGTAACCAAAGGGAAGGGATAAGTCGCTTGAAGATAAAAGTAAGAAATCAATTGAAGAAAGTAGAGGTAAGGAAGAACTCGGCTCTAAGTAATTGCGCGGCAGGAGCTAGAAGCAACACTAAGTGCGTTAGTACGAGTTATAATGCAACCCAAGTGAACGCCTCATTTTCTGGCGTTAGTGAGCTTTGGGTCTAGATTTGTTGAAATACACTGCATCCCTTCCGGCAAACAAACTATCCTCGCTACGTGGGTATGATAACTTTGACTTTAATGTCTATATAGAAGAATATGAGAAAGCTGAAGCAGCAGCAGGTGCGTTCCCGTTCGAGTTTCTAATTATTTGCATGCAGCGCCGTATAGCATTTGTGAGCTTTGGGGTAAGGAGTAAGCTAAGCAGTTAGGTTTCAAGCCAAGTCAGCAGTAAGTGATAAGTCAGCAGCAAGCGCACTCACTGAAGTAGGGTATATTTCTGCTGAAGTAGGGTATATTTCTGTTCGTGACTTAATATAAGGGCCACTTGACTTTCCAATCTATACCTTGTGCAAGATGGAGCAATAGATATTCTTAAACCTGGTTGTATCATAAGCTAGATAGATTCCATTCATGAGAAGAAAGCAAGGAGAGTTGCCCTGGAATTATAAGTACTGGGGAGCGTGACACATCTATAAGAAGAAAGAGGTGCTCTGCGGTTAAGGAACCACATATGATATAAGCGCATTGTTACCTCTTCCGTTTTCGTCGTCCAGCAAACACATCTGTACTGGAGTATCCTTCCGTTAAGTAAGAGACAAGCGTATACTAATAGGTACTGTGTTTGTGAGGTATACTATAGTGATGAATTCATCAAGTCATAATTCCGTTATAGGAGCCGATCTCTTAATGACTCTAGGAGTTGCGGAGTTTATCATTTCATTCAATACCTTAACCTGGTAGTTCATTACTTGTAGTTCGTTACTTGCTTTGCCTTTGGATACGTTGCTTGCCTGGTTCACTTGACTAGACTAGCCAATTACTAGAAGGGGGTTCCCTTTCCACTGACTACGTTGCTTGGATCTATGCTTTTGTATACTAAGCTCGGTGGACTTGGTTATAACAAAGCCCATACAAAACAGGTGTTGTTTGCTTTGCGCTGGTCCTACTGGTCTAGAACATTCTATTCTTCCCTTCAAAGCAAGCCCGTACTTTCTTACTCTTCCTCGAACTCAACACCTTTCTTTCCTGTACCACACCTCGATGAAGCTGATTCTAGGCATGAGGCTTACATATATCTGAGTCTTGCTCCAACCTATTCTCCTTAACTTTAACTGTCAACTCGAAACTCCCCTACACGCACTGCTGATTCTGGAGGAGACCTTACTCGCACAGCAGATTCTATCATATACAACTATGGTAAAGCCAATCAATCACCTTTAAGAACAAATAGGAGCATACCGTACTACACCAGCTTCAGTGCACCTACCGGATCTGTGTCTTGGCGATTTGAAATAAAGCATTTCTTCCTATCATATTGATAGTTCCTTCCCTTGTTGTAGAGATAGAGTTTATTGTCCTGTTCACTTGTATATAAGGGGGTGTTTTAGAGTTCTTATTTATTTATTACTTGCTCTGTGTTCGGGAGCCGCATTGAGTTAGATTCGATGGATAGGTATAGTAGCCTGAGTTAGTGGTGAGTGACGTGACTTACTCAAAGGTATCTCCCTGACTGAGAGGGGAAAGCTGCCTTAATAGAAGTAAGGGGCGAAAGAAAGAGGTGGAATCCTTATTTGTTGGTTACTCAGATACATAAGTAGTGCTAAGAGAAGAGGTTGGCAAAGAGATCATCTACTGGATCAGACGGGTATCGGAGTAGTGGTCAGTCAAGCAAAGCAATGAAATCAGTACTTACAATTCCAATTCATTCTTCTCTTTCTAGCAGAAGCATAGAAACAGGCAATTACAACTATAGGGCAGTACTGAATTGAACGTTTTCTACCTTCCGGTTTGTTTCTCTTTTTCTCAAGATTAACTAAAGTAGAAAGTGGTCTTTAGCGGGGTTCCAATGATGTCTAATTTCTCCTAGAGAAAAACCTAACATAAGAAGAGCTCCTGAGCTAGCAATCAAGGCAGACGCACAGATAACACTGCCGAGAGAAAGGGAGGGAAACTAAGGGAAGACTGAGAGATAAAGAAGCTCAGGAGAGTAGGGGAGCTAAGAAAAACATACCAAAAGGTAAGAAAGGTACGAGACACAAAGGGGGGAAACGAAAAGAAAGAGAAGGGCACTAAAACTATAGGAAGCACGCTGAAAAAAACAAAAAGCGGAAAGGAAAGGAGAGAGCTCAATATATGGCAAAGGAGTTCTATTGTCTTATATAGAATAGAACCAGCCAGAAAAGAAGCATTCGAAAGGATGTGGGAATACCAGCTCAGAAGGAAGGAAGATGGAAAAAATGAACCATACGACCGAAGGGAAGTTTCAGAAGTCCAAGCAAAGGATATAAACATCAGCTATAATGAAGAGAGAGCAAAGAGAAGAATGCGTGTAAAAAAAACCCACCTAAAATAACAAGGAAAGCGAGAAAGAACCTACGCTGGGAGAGATAGAAGGGCCACTGGAGCTAGGGGCTAGATTAATACTTTGCTAGAATAACCACGGAAAAAAAGAAACAAATGAAACATAGTACTAGCAAACAAAATACAGAAAAAAAGGTTCTATGCGCATGAGCACATACACTACAATAACAAGCGCATGTGTACAAAGAGGCGAGGAGAATAATATGTGGATAAAAGGAAAGAGGGGCAATTAATCAGTCACTCATGGAATTAGCATTTATACCCCTAAGAAAACCAAGGGGAATGGAAGCAGAGCAGCCAACTGGGGATGAGATTCTATTGAAGCAGATAAACACCTATGAGAAGAAGTGGAGACCCTTTACCATAGACCCGTGGAAAAAGAAATGAGCCACACACACAGATAGCGGCAGATAATAGAAGAAGATATTACCGAAGTAGAAGAGGAAGAGCGGGACACTGGGGCATATCATATTATGCAGCGTGGCCGATGCAAGCCTACATAGAAGGGTTCGCCATATCAAGCGCTATTGCCTTAACATACACCCATGAAGACACGTGGGAGATAGAATAGAAGAGTGGATAGCAAAGGAGGGGGAGATAAGCCAGCTAGGTAATGTGGCTGAGGTGGAAAAAAAGGTCACCTTTTCAAATCAATGGAGATACTCTAAAAGCAGAGGTGGTAGATATAAACCCAGCAAGCAAGAGTATAGCTTACAAGGAAGCGTGGGAAAAGGAGGAGGAATATCATGACAGAAAAACCGCTAAAGGACGACTTTAAGTGAAAACACTACCCGACCCACTACCCGGAGACAAAGTAAGTGAGCGTTGACTACTGAGCTATAGCTATAAAGAAAGAAAGAAGAAATATGAATAAAGAAAGAAGAAAGAAAGAAGAAATACTTGAGAAGTCAAACTAAAACAACCAAGCAACGTAAAAGACAAAGAAAGAGAGAAAGAAACAAATGGGGTATAGCCAGAGAAAAGGGGGCAATAAGGCTTACTTTATGTTCATTTTTGTTAAGGGTAGTAGAGTTGGGACAATCAGAGAGTAGCAACTGTAGGAGTGTAGTGAGGTGAACCAATTCTCAAGAGAATCACCGAAACAAGAGAAACCGAATGTAATGGCTCCTGAAACACAGTCCAAGCTACTGCCAAGCTACTACGAGTTTAATCCCGAGTTTCCTCTGTTTTCTAACGGAATTATTACTTGCTTCTTTAACTCCCGGCTCGGCTCCAGTGGAATTATTACTTGCCACTATCCTATGGCTCTGGCTACAAAGTCTTCCAACTCGATTCTTTAGTTCACTAACGGTAAGTCAACTCACCACTCCTCTGTAAACAAATACTGATTCGACTGGACTACTCGTATACTTTGCACTTTTGACCTCTATCCTAGACCTCTGGCTCACAAATACAGAGCAAGCCAACACACCTCATAGGCATTCGAAAGGAAGGAGATTGAGCTCCCGTTAACGCTATTCTTTACCTACTTATGATCAAAACTCCATAATATCCCTATCTCTAAGCCAACTCCCGATCCGCTCCTGCCTAGCAACTCACTACTAAGCTTGGCCCCGGGTTTCTTCCAAAAGATCATTGAAAACCACTACTTATCTATTTCATCATAGCTTCACACAAGCACCAACCCAGTACCGGTTTATTCCCCTTACTTTATATCTTAGTTTAGCTCCCGAAAACAGGACTCATTACTCACTCTTTTCTTTTCAACGAACCACTTTCTACTTCGAGCTGTATTAGGTCCTTCCTTAGCTTAGCTTCTTAGTCGCAGAATAGTTGATACAGGTACTACTTAGTTCCCCGCGCTTACTTCTCAATTGCAGCAGCTTCAGATCAAATCAATAGGAATAGTAGCCAAATCAGAGGAATCAGAGTCAAATCAATTGGAATAGTGAAATCAATGGGAATAGTACCCAAATCAGAGAATGTTGGCACACCCCCAAAAAGTAAGCTAATGCACAAGGGATTGATCTAGTGGCTGGGCCTCGAACACAGGTCTTTAAGTTAATAAATAAGTTCGTTATCACAGAGCTGCCCTGCCTAGCAACTCACTACAAAGCTTGGCTACTCCGAGACTCAAACTCACTGACGCCATATAATCAAGATGTTGCTTGGCCGTAATAACTAATTATTTGAGTGGAAAATGCAAGTGATTGTCGACTCTCAAGATGGTGTTCAAGCTAGATCAAGATATAGATCTGGAGCGGAAGCCGAAGCCGAAGCTAGATCATCAGCTGTGTTGTATCTGGGACGACGAGCGGTTCGGTTCAGAGAAGATAGTATTGTTCCAGCAGTAAGCAATGTCAGCAATAATAAGTAGAAGCTCTTTGTCAGTAATGAGTTGGGGGGGAATTATTAAGTCTAGGCCTCTTTTCAACAAGGTCAATTCATGTACGAGTTCCTGATTCCATACGAGTTCTCGTTTCATCAACGAGAGATCATCAGCAGAATCCACAGAAAGATCATAAGCCTCATCTGAATCCGAAGGAGATTCTCCACGGTAAACGGATCGGATACTCTACTTTCCACTGCTGACTTGATACCTCCTTATTGTATGTTTCGCAGTTTGTTCTTCTTCCGTTGGTTGTTCAACCTAGACTCGTAAGTGAAAGCCTTTTGGGCGAGATCCACTTGTTATGAAATTAGGAATTGACTGACCCAGAAAACTCACTTCTCAACTCATCATTAACTTCTTTATATAAAGTAAGATAGGATAAGACCTGACCTAAACTGTAAACTGGCCAAGCGTATACTATCGGATAAGGTTCATTCTTTGACAGTTTGTTTGACCAGTACCAGTCAAGTTTTTGCCCTGTCTCGGAGTCAGAGTAAGCATTTGTTTACAGAGCACTAGCAGCCCTGGTGTTGGTTCTTTAAATCGAGTTCGGTAAACTGGGCAATTCCATCAGTGTCATCTACTAACCCTACAAGTTGTATAAGTAGGAGCAGGTGACTCACCACTCCGCCAAGCAACTTTACAAGTCACTTCACTACTTTTGAATGAATTGTTGCTAAGGGTCAGTGAGCTAATGGGAAGGGAGTTTCGATCAATATAGAAATAGAAGTCAATAGGTTTACTTTTTGAGTTGCGCGTAATAAGCGCTAATGCACAAGGGCGCTAGTGAGCTTTGGAGGAAAGGAAGCAATCCAGTGATGCCTATATCTATTCGTTTGTATACTCACTAAATTCGTCATTCTTATTTGATTCGTAAAGCAAGAAATCCATGAAATAGCCATCAAACTCCTTCTAACTGCGGTCAACTGAACTGGACTCGTCGCCAACAACAGAGAAGGTAGTAGTAGCTTGGCCAAGTGTAGTTCGGGCAATCAGATAGTAAAGTTCTGGGGCAGAGGAGGAAAAGTAGACATAAGGTGGCAATAAATCTATAATTTGATGGAACCACTTCTTAAAGCCTAAGGTAGAAAACCCTTCTTTTGATATAGAGCCGGAGTTCTCTAAGTAATATTCTACAAAGTAAGTACGGGTAAGTCAAGATTCTACAAAGTAAGGGTAAGTCAAGGAAGCAGCAAGGAGTTTATTGCACCGGGAACTGATACTTACAGGCCCTTGGATAAGTAAGCTTAGTTAGCTATACCGCCAAGATCAAGATCACAGGAACAAAACGCAACGATCACAGGAACCAGAAATGAAAGAGACTCTCCTCAAGCTATAACCGCTTCGTGAACAGAACCACTGGAAACATACTTTCTTTAGCCACCGCCCTCACTCCCAGATAGAATAGCCCTTTCTTTTTCGTTGTTTAAGCCTTGTTCCACTCTGATTATGGCTTAGACCTTCGAGTCCGTTTCTTTAGTTGCCGTTGTTAGACCTTCGAGTCGTTTCTTTTCAGTAGTCGCCGTTGTGCTTACGTTTCATGAGTTTCTGTCTTCATTGTTGCAAGTGGAGTTATCTGATCTTCTGTGCTCAAATCCATTCCTGCCTCATAGCAAGCAAGTTCAATTACAGTTTTACTTCGAGATGGAGATACTAAGCAATCTTCTAGTGTGGGTCGGACTGTTCTATATATGAGATTTTTGATGCTATGATAGCTCAGCGAAAGAAAGATTCAATGAATTCTGAAGCGTTAAGTCATGCTTGCGCTGCAAGAGTTAGGATCAAATCTTATATGTGATGCTCTTAAAGCAAAGCCATCTTCATAGCTCTAATCTTTTCTTGTTTCTTTTTGACTTTAAGCTGAGTTATAAGTTGAAAGGAGAGTATAGGGCGGGTGTAACGCGGAAGCCAAGCATTCAAGTTCAAGCGGATTCAAAAGAAAGTGAAGCGTGGGTCAGCCCAATCTCTATTATGGATGCATTTCTCAAGTTCGTTATTACGGGTAGTTCCTACAAAGGCAAGTAATCAATCTGATTAGATTCTATTTATATTCTATTCCATAATCTGAGTGAACCCTCTGTTCAACGACTCTTTGGGCCTGATTTACTGCTTTCCGGAGTATACGAGTTGGGTCAATGTAATACAATCTTATTCTACAGTCTTCTGCCTCTGCTCCTGCTTGAGCCTCTAATCCTTCTTAGAAACTCTTCTTCCGGCGGGACAGTTACGTTTGGTGTGCAACCAACGTGAGCTTCAAGTAGTGAGTAAGCAGTAAGCGGATAATCTTCCAGACTTCAATCTTCTACAGCACTGCAATCAGATCTTATGCGCTCGACTCTCAATCAGGGTTCTGTTCTTCCGCTAACTTAGTTTCTGTAACATTCCTATCAATTCTATCACATGCAAAACAATGAAGAAGGTAGATTTATGTTTGACTCGAAGCTACAAGACTCAGTAGAGAGATGGGTGCTTCTTCAGTGGGCGATGCAGAGTTTGAATAGAACTGCTATATTACTCGAATATCACTTATATAACAAATATAACAGTAAGTGCAACAATCTGATAGAAAAAAGTAATTTAGTAACACATACTTTTCTTCAGCGCGTTCCTAATAGTGGAATAGAGCATCTCATCTCCTCAATCTAAAGTGGAATAGAGCATCTCATCTCCTCAATCAACAGAACAAGTAACTCGGGGCGGGGTGCTAAAGGAAAGTTTCCTCAATTCCTATATATGCACTGCACATATATGTTCAATTTCCATCTCATTCTGCCTGCACGATATGAGTTTGCCAGAATTAGAAACAGAACAAGCTGCGGAAGAAGGAAGCGTACCCGGAACAGTCAATCTGTCTGGCAGAGGAAGAGTGTTGTAGTATATCGAGGTTCTTATCCTTATCCTGATCGAGGTTCTTTACCGTATCCTTAAGTAGTAGATCGAGCTAGGTTCTTATTCTTATCGAGGTTATTATCTTTATAGTGATAGTGCTTTTCTTTCCCTTGTAGTGGTGCCAGTTCACGAAAACAGGACAGGACTTCTTGAGTAAAGTAACACAGAAAAAGATTGAAGCGCTGAAGCAAAAGAAGCAGTTAAGGCCGACTACATGCTTAAGTGTTAGCTCCTAGCGTAGAAAGAGGTGATTATGCTTGTTTCTAAGCTAAGGCTTTTGTTTCCAATATCGTTTCTAGCGTCGTTATGCTCCTTGTCATAGAGTTCCGTTCCGTTCTTGTGTTGTCGTAGATATCAGCCTCATCTCTTTTGAATGCTAAGATTAATACAAGGCCCGCTACAGGGTTAAGTGGAAAGCAAGTGTCTATACTAACTCGCCCTTTGTGCCTTACGTGGGTTTCTATTTCCATAGACGAAAGTGGAGACGATACCGCTTGCTTCTCTTAATCAACTGACTTTCCACGAGCAATAAATATAGTAGGTGAGCTATAGAGTCGGGAAATTACTATAAGTGACTTAAGTACTGGTCAATTGAATTGGGTGCTTTTGTTGCGATAAGTAAAGAAGAAGCTTCATAACAGTAGAAAGGTGAAGTGAAAGTGTTTGCTTACGGGAGGCATGAATTGAGTATCTGGATCTCGTATCTAGAAGAGAAGCCCACTACACGCTTGTTCAGTTCGGTTTCAAGGAACAGTATCGAGTGTAGTTTCTAGAAAAAGTAGATCTCATCTCGCCCAAACGAAAAGTGCCTTACGCGGGTTGAACAACCAGACTTGATACTCAACTTGATACGTGCTCGCATTAACAAGGCTGTAGGCATAGTTGGGCCTGCGAAAGAAACGGACTCTATAGGGGCAGAATCTCATTTAATGGAATATAACTCGCATATCATCTAGTCTAGGTCTAATTGAATCATTTCTCTATTATGTCAAACAGTTAATTGAACTGACAACATCTATAAGTGGTCTAGTAGCACTTGTCCATACGTAGCTTGTACCGGACTGGAAATTGTACTGTCTCCTGCCCGCCCTGTCTTCTTTCCCCGTCCATACGCCTTATGCTATAATCATTGAGTGAGAAAAGCTCCTTATACAATATATGTGTAAAACTCCGGAAACTAAACGATGATGACAGTAGTTGCACCACTTTAGCTGACAGAAGACAAGCGCTCTCTCTTCCTATTCCATTACTGAGTAGAACTTGCTGAGTAGAACTTGGATTGATTTTGTAGACCTTATACGGCTATTTATTTGTTTACTTTATCCCATATAGGGATGGGAGTGGAACTTCTATTTCTTTTATACCATACCGCCAAGGAATACATATTCAACGAGATGCTTTCACCACGATTGCTCTGCTCAACTGTTCTCTAAGTATAGTAGCCATATCGACCAGAACTTATAATAACCGGGGGAGTTTACTATATACTTTATCTAACGAGTCAGGAAATTTCTGGATTATTTGCTAGAATAAGTGAAAGTCAGGGTTGACGCTAAGGGCCTAGCTAGCCATATTCATATCCAATTAACCATACCGAGCTACGTAAGAAGCTTAGGTTAAGGTTTCAGCTTCTCGCGCCCTTCCATTTCCCGACAGCACAGGAAGAGGCGAAGACATTTCAAGTCATTTCTCAAGTGTGTTTAGTAGCGGATCACCTTGCCTTAGCTGATCAATCCTTCAGTGTCCTTTGGTGAACTAGAAGCTTCGTTGCCAGGGCCAGGATAAAGAAGTCAAGCAAGTCTCGGGATCAATCTCTTTCTTTAAAAGACGCATAAAGAAGTCAAGCAAGTCTCGGGTATAATCAATCTCTTTCTTTAGTTGTTCGAGCGAAAGCATCTAAGCCATCTGTTGCAGAGGTACCGAAGTCACAAAAGGGTAGAAATCGAAACCTGTATACTTGAAAAGTGATCGATCTGACTCTAGTCTTGTTCTTGTTAACTCCATTTCTCTCTGCGGGCAGTGCATGCCTTCTTTTTGAACCATGCTCGTGTGTCTTGGATGGCTATCATGATTAAGAGACTGCTGGACTAAATCAATCTCATGATCTCTAATTAACAGCGAAAGAAATAGCGATATCTGCTCCGGACCACTCGTGCTTATGCCGGAGGATCGGAATCAGCTGCGGAAGAGCTTCGATCGATATCATAACTAGCTCCCTATAACAATTAGAAGATCTATAATAATAACTATAAGATATAGTCAACTATAAGATATAGTCGTTTCTAAGATTCTAAAGGCATTGGATCAGGAGCCACTATCCAGAGTTTCATAGTCGTTTCTAAGATTCTAAAGGCATTGGATACAGGAGCCACTATCCAGAGTTTCGGTGCTACTAGCCCTTTGCTACTGATGCTACTACATCAATTTTGGAAGCGGAGTGCTGCTATCTTTCGTAAAGGTATGCAGTATCAAGGAACAAGCAAAACAGGCTCCTAACGGTGGAAACGTTTCGAATACATATCATACGAGCCTGACAGTAAGTTCGAACTAATCATTAGACTCGTCCAAGCAAAGATCATCCTCTTATCTTTTTTATACAGCGAGTGGAAATTCCATATAGTTATTCTAGAAGGTTCAATGAAATATCGTTCTTATAGAAGGTAGGGGATGCCTTCCTCTTACTAATGCCCGAGCCTAGTCCACCGGAACCCTACCCTATAGGAGCTTTCTACCTTTCATACCAAGCAGGACACTTGAACAGCCTATGGTCGAGCAACTCATATAAAGCCACGAGTTCCATTCGATACCGAACGCGGCTCGTGAGCTATCGACTCTATCATGACAGACTCTCCTATCAATGCCATCTGACCCACTCCATTGTATTGATCCGTCCTTTCCCGAGTCAACTGGAGTGGGCCCCCTTGTTTAGCACGAGAGTGAACTGGTGCTCTTGATCAAATCGGATTAATGCCTGATCTCACCTTAGCTTAATGTCCACAGGCTCTTTGGACGTAGGCCCTTTTCTGGGAAAATAATAACAGATCCACTCTACTTTGTGATATGCGTAATTCCATCCTTTTGCTCGAAGTCAAACTTTGTCGTACAGGAAAGGAAAAGCTACGAGACAAATACCATAGTTGCTTTGCGCAGAGGAAGTGAAAGAATCCATATGATGATTTATTAGGTGCCTATTGCTATTGCCCACGGAGCGGTAGTTAAGGGAATCAGATCAAGTATTTTGGGATCCTCCTTAATCTTTCTGGTAAGGAGTTGGGTCACTAAAATAGATGTAGTGCATCTCCACTTCGAAAGTAGGAAAGCAGGTAGGTCTCCCACTTACGGAAAGCTTTAACTACTATGTACTATGCCTCCTTGAAATAAGTCTAAGAAGTCTAAGAATATTGTCTCTTTTTCTCCTAAAGCAGATATAGGGGGGATTCTGAATTCATCTATTTATGTCCCTATTGCTATTGCCCACGGAGCGAGTGAGCGGTGTGTTAGTAGCTTCAGTGTTAAAGGGTCAGAGTTGTATCGTATCGGTTGAGGGTTGATGGCGAAGGTAATTCTCTTATTAGTGGCAATATCCAATAAGCAATCTTTATCCGAACTTGCAATATCCAATAAGCAATCTTTATCTGAACTGTTTGAAAGAGTATAGGCGCAATTAAGCTTCGGGGAGTATAGGCGCAACTAAGCTTCTGGGAGTATAGGGTTGATCTTTGTCGGCTGCTCCTAATATCTAGTATACAAAATCATTGTCATATTCCCTTATTGAAAGTGAGAATTGAATAATAACAAGGGCCAGGCTATATATAATGTAAGTAATACAGAATAGAGGTAGGCTAAGATAGTAATCAATAAGAGAGGTAGGGACAAGCAAGGGAACCAGACCCATAAGATGTTAGGCAAAAACGTATTCTAATAGCCGATGGGGATCTTCATACAGTGGATGACTTGCTTTTTCGAGTGAAGTATGGATAAAGGGCGATCAGAGGTTCGCGAGACGCTAAGAGAATAGCCTGCAGATGAAGAGTCTTTCCCTGGTATCTTTCCTCTTATCCGTATTATTATCTTGAAACTGAGCTAAGATCCTGATTCTTCTCTTGCTTCTGTCGCCTAAGTATTCTGGAGCCTCTTATTCTTCTTAGGAAATAGTAAGTAAGTCGGAAACTCTCACTTCGATTCCACTCACTCCCAGAACAAGGAGTATACCTTTCAACCGCGCACACTGCTAATTAAGAAGTCAATTACAGTCACGCTTCTGAAACTAGATCTTAGAAAATAGGGTGTCAAGGCCTTACTTAAACGATGAGAAATAGGGAGTCAAAGCCTTACTTAAACGATGAGAAATAGGGAGAACAGCCTTAAACAACGAGAACTCTCCGTTAGCGCTTTAGTGACTCACTGAATTTGAACTGTAAACCAAATCATTGATTCTCTGTTGATTACCATTCCTTGTGTCTATATTAAGCACAGCATCCCTTTTGCTTCCTTACTCTAAGCTAAACATTGCTTCCAACACGTTTCCTTACTCTTTACTCTCTAAGCTCATCAACTCTCTTACTAGTGACAAAAAAGAAGGACTTGCTCTTGACAACTTACCAACGCCTGGTTGCTTTTCTTTCGCCCAACCTTGTAGTGGGCATGAATGAGATTGGAGATTCGGCTTATGGTACTCTACACCTTACAGTGGTAAGTGAAGTAGGAAAACAGGAATGGAATTAGTAGAAAACACGGAATACTCTTCTTCTGGGTTAATACATCTTAGTTACCACCACTCAGCATATACTTCATATTAGTAGTTGACTTGTCCACTCTTAACTGCTATTAGTGCTAGGGAGTTCCAGTTTCAAAGTTCGAATTTGACTCAGTAGTTACACTTTAGCTGTTTCAGTCTTCAAGCTATAGGCCCGGAACAACGAATGCTCAAAGGTGTAGCCGGGGATTACAATTAGCCTCCGGATCCTTCCCTTCTTTCCCTACTTAGGCACGTTATAGCCTTTATGCTCCTATGGATAGAGCTACTGGGAATGCCATTACTTACACGAAAGCTGGTACATTCAATGGGACTTACCACTTCTACAGCTATTCCTAATTCTGGGACATCTACATCCACTGATATGGAATCTATTGGGACTCAAAAAGTAACTCAAGGGTGTTTTTCCATGGGGAGGGGTGAACTCAAAGGTAAGAATTGAACTCCAAGGTCAGAATAATAGGATTGAGCATTGGCAACGAGATCATAAGCAGCTACAGTCTCATCAGCTGGAGAATCGCCGGGTCTAGTTAGATCCATAAGATCATCTTCGTCGGTCAAAGTAAGCATAAGAATATCCTGTTCGAGAGGGTAAACAAGCTATGTCTTTACAAGGCTACATACTTGAAAGAAGCTGTATAAGCAGAATAAGGAGGTAAAGGCCCATACTAAGTTGAAAGATCAGTTGCCGGGTATTTGGATACCTTATTGCATCTTTTACTTACGCGCTAGCGAGTCTAGCGTTAATGAGCGGGCATGATACCACCCTTACTTTTCGGTAAAGAATAAGGATAGGAGTAAGGATTTGAAGCTGTGACTCAATAATGAGTAGTGCCAGGAAAACATTAGTAGTGACTTGTTGGGTAAAGAAAAGAATCAAGTACTCTGGGTTGGTTTGAAGCCGTAAGTGAATCAGTATCCGGGTGCGAATCCACCAGGGGAGAGGTGCTTGTTTTTATAAGTTCTGGCTCCTGCGCTGGTTTAGTCTTATCTTAAGGAACAGGTCAATTAGAATCATAAGTTCGAATGCCATGCCCACGAAGAAGAAGAGGTGTTGTCGACTCGAAATCAGGTGTTAAAGCTGGTAAAGAATAGTATTAGGATTGAGCTCGAGCACATGGGGTATAGTGGTCTATAAATTAATAAGTTGCACTACGCTAACAGAAAGTTGGAGCAACCAGATGTTATGCCTCAAATAAGTTCATTCTTTGACAGTTTGACCAGTCTCCCGGAGTATAATAAGTATATGGATCATAATATCTTACTTAAGGGGTGTAGCGGATAGAATGCCTACTACCCGGAGCGATATCCTCTAGCTTTAGGGAGAATTTCTTTGTGTGCGAGTGTTGTCAGCAGCAATTCCATTCTGTTCTTGTTATGATTGGGTTAGTTCAGAACTCAAAGTAGAGAGAGGAGAGGTCGACTAAAGGGATGCTTGTGCTTTTAAGTCAACTCGAGAAGCAGCACCAATAAAAGAATATAGAAAAGTATATGAAACAGAGGATCTAAAGAAGAATAATATGGATCTGGATCTGAAGCGAGGTGAAGAAGGAGTGGATTATTCTTGGAACCACTACATGGGCTATCCGAACGTAACTGAACTTGTAGAACCGTTTAAGGCTTAGGAGTTGAGAAGTCAGAAGAAATTCCATATCGGTTGTAAGTATCAGTTCCCAACTTAAGGTTCATTCTCGCAAGGGTAGCAAGACATCGTGGAGAGGATAGAGGTTTTAGTGTTGCAGTACCTTCATCAGCAGGATCATCATGTTAGTTAAAGTTCAATGACAGGTGTGTGTTGACGTTGTCGATTAGAATGAATCACCAGGAAACTATGTGAACCAGGATCCGATGCCGAAGATGCAAATGATGTATCTGTTCTCACAAGTGTAGTTCCAGATTCCAGTATAGTTCCAACTGAAGCTGTAGGAGCAGTATAAGAGGCAGGAACAGAGGCGTAAGTGAGCAGTGCGGTATCAAATAAAGGTTCAGTGCGCAAGGAAGCACCGGTTATTAGAAGTTCTGGTTTTCGCTCTTAACCCATTCCGTACTAAATTCCTCCAATCTTCCGCTTAGGGAGTTCTCTTCTCGGGAGCTCTGTGCAATAAAGAAGGATCCGGAGTTGTTGACCTGCAGCTTCTATAAGTGGAAAGATTCCATTACTGTTTGATTCGGTGATAGGTAGTTTGTAGCCGAGTCCAGTAGTCGTTCGAGGCGCAAGTTAGGGTTCGTTCAGTCTGGGCAGAAGAAACCGTTGGCAAGGAAGTGGTAAGTACTTAAGCAGGAGTGGGTATAGGCCCAATAGAATCATAAGTTATCATTTAGCATCTTATAAGTAAGCCGAATGCGAATGCCCACCACAAGGTTCAGTATAGAATGACCTGTTCCTGTTTTCAGTGGTAGCGAGTGACTCAAGCGCTGCTGATGGAGTTAACCCTTTGTCAGCAGCAATTCCATTCTGTTCTTGTGAATTATTGTGTTGGTTCAGAAATCGAAGTGCTAGTGGAATCCGTGTGAGTGCCGAGATAAGTATCAGGATCAGTATAATCAGGCCGGGTAAGAGATCGGTGTTATCGACTAGAGAGATTAAGGTGCAAGTGATGGAGGTCTATGTCCTATGTTATACGGCACAAATTCGTTATCCGGACAGGAAATGATTAAGTAGCTCCCAAAAACTGGACCAGTACTTAAGTTCGGGCGTTAGTAGTGTATTGTCTGCTTGACACGAGTATCAATGAGTCTTTTTCCCTATTAGCAACCTTGAACATAGCTTCAACTTAGAGAATAGCCTATATTAAAGCTTTACTTTATGTGGTATAGACTTATGCGCTTACAACTAAGGAACAAATTCTCACACTCCACTTCTTTTCCCGCTCCCGCTCGTATAGTTCCGTAAGCCGAATCGACTCTCTTTTCAAATGCTAGAGTTATTGTTGAATCTAGAAGATCATCTCTTTCTGTTCCAGTGGAATCTTAGAGAGAATCTGACGTTTCAAAGCGGTAAGCGGACCAATAAACAAGCTTAAGCTGCTTAGGTAGAGACAAAAGAGAAGGGTGTTCAAGAAGCTGGATCAAAAAGAGCTAAATCAGCAGTAAGTGTTTTTCTATAAGAGTAGTCGGCTAGTTTATTAGTTGAGTTCCAGTTTTCACAAGCAAAGAATCATATCATAGGTCCAGCGCCAAGCAAACAAGATCCGTATCAGGAACAAACAAAGGGTAGGTAGCTGAACCAACAAGGGCGTAAAGGTCAAAAGCCAATGAGTCAGTGGGAGATGGATATGAGGAAAGATCATCTGCTGGATCATAAAGATGAGAAAGATATTAAGCAGTTGTCAGTTCCATTGATATTACAGGTTTCCTAGGAGCTAACGGAGCTATGCGATCGAAGGATTCCGCGTTACTGAGTTTGGTTGGGTGGGGCAATCTTATAGACTCACTTCTGCACTCGATAGATTCCATTTAGTATTTGTAGCTTCTACGCTCGAAAGATTCCTTTTTCCAATAGAGGTGAAGGTTCAAGTGCTTGTGCATGATTAAGTTGGGCGAGGAAACTCCCACCGGGGAAGAAGTGAGGTTCACGAGGGAAAGTAGCAACGCAGCGAAAGTAAGCAATAAGGTATAGAATCGTTAAGATGAAAAACGATATTACTCCATTATATACTATGGAAAGAAAGAATCTACTCCCTCTGTAGCGCTAAGGTACGATTGATAATGTCCTGATTCTCTGTCCGTTCTTGTTAAGTATCCGAGATCATATGCTTGAGTAGAAGAAAGATTAGAAGCTTGAAAAGGATTAGGTAAGGAAGTAAGAGTAGATGAAAGAGCAGAGAACTGGAAATGACTTGTTAGGCAAAGGAAAAGAAAGTCAAAAGAAAGCTGCGTTAATAAGTGAAAGCAACTATATACTGAGTTGAGCTCCAGAAAACCATGAGCCCTAACAGTATTTGTTGACAAGTAGTGGTCCAGTTTCATCAGTAGTAGTTACTTTGCCACTAGTTGCTTTGACCCGGAATCAGAATCCTCATTATATCCCCCCCGAGTCTAAGAATCAGATGGCTGGCGGGGGTTCAGCTGTTCCTAGGCGATTTCCATCGAAGTTGCGAGTAGCATTCTGACTTGCTGGTGTACAATTCAATTCTAACTTATCAAATTAATGCACTAAATGACATAACGTACTTTAATAGGTAATTCCATAAATGTAGTGGCGGATAGGAGAGTAGCTCTATACTTGGTGCTCCAAATACTGAATGGAGCTTGCAAATACAAGATACAGGAATGGAAGAAGAAATACGATAAAGGAACAACAAACTCTTACAGTAGCGCCGAGAAAGCCATATCTGGAGTTGGAGAATAATAGGGAAAAGAGACTATTTCCAGAGGAGAAGATACTATATCAGGTGGAGTTGGTAAAGAATCTAGATTGAGTTGGCGTAGGAACAAGAACAAGACCTTCTAGTAATTCATAAGACTTAGTTGTAAAGAAATGAAGCAGTATTCGAAGCTGGTAAAGAGGAGGAAAAAGTAAGCTTAGAAGTAGCGAACAGGAACTCCATTCTACTACTTTGAGCGGGCCGGGCATTGACTTATCGCTTGCTGCTGAGGAAACAAATACTTCTTTCGGAGGCTTGAAGCACCAAGACTTGATTCTTCCCCGATAACTTACACTTGAAGAACTTGATTCTTCCCCGATAACTTACACTTGAAGAACCGATACAAGAACTCTCCTCTCCTGTGAAAAAATCCATAAAAGAGTCACTATCATCATTACATTCAGAAATTAGACTATCCGCTAAGTAGAGAAAGTCCGCGGGAGAGTGAGTAAGCGGGAAAGAATAGAGTGCGGTGTACCCACTATGTAAATAAGTAAGAACACTTTTTCCTGCGCGAATATTCACCTATTTCTATGGAAGAAAATAAGAACACTGCATTGCTTTTGACTAGAACCTTCTTGTTTTGTTCCTAAAAGGGACTCTCCTCCTATCTTCTTTCTCTGAGGGACTAGATTCTCTTTTATTCCAATAGCTACAGCAGCTCCCGCTGTTTTAGGTAGGTATGGATTAGAGTTTGCATAGCTAGGGCCCACTTTGATCGCATCAGTCAGATAAATATGAGAAATCCAGCTTAGATCAGATAGAAATCGAGATCAGTGTAAAACTGACTAGCTTTATCGCAGGAGGTAAACCGGCCGGAAGTTATAGCAGCAGCTTGGATACTGGATCACAGACCTCCCCATGGCTATAGCGCTTACATACAAGGAAGGACTCTTGGTCATTCTATTTGCTTTTCTTTCGCCAGTACTTATAATTCTGGCATTTCAAAAGAAGAAAGAGAAAGACGAGATAACTGGAGAAATGGGAACTGGAAGAAGCTATGCAACCATTGGCTCTGCTTCAGGTATGTTAGAAGAACTCGAGATAGGGAAAGGTTTGAATATAGCGATCCCTACCAATACGACTTTACAGCGTAAGCTCATTCTGACTCCTTAAAAACTCCTCTTTTTGGAAAGAGTGCTATCTAAGCTTTACTAAGAATAGTCTTCCACGCTTTAATTACTTGGCTATCCGAAGGGTGCCGGCCACACTCAGCTCACTTACGAAAAGCTGGCTTCAATCCAGAAGTAGGGTACAACGGATCACTCCCAGGCCACGCAGGTGAAAGCAAAGTTGGAGTCGGGAGCGGTTATTATAAGTTCTGGCTCCGAGATTCACTCTTCTCTATGTTCTACACTTGGGGCTTCCCACTCCCATGTCTATGCTCTGTATGGACTCTTACCCAGGACCCCTTGGAGGATATGCTCTGTATGGACTCTTACCCAGGACCCCTTGGTGGAAAGGAAGGGGAGTTAACATTATAAGCTGAAGTAGGACAAACATGCTTCAAAAAGCTGCTGAGCGATGCATACTCCGCTCTAATTCTCATAGCCTTTTGTGATGATGATGGCACCTGCGAGTTTCGCTTCTCTTCCACTGCCCGACGACACAGAGAGCGGTAGGCCCAATGTGCCTATTCATAAAGGATATGATAAGAAGGTAATAACCGCCGAAAGAGTCAACGCTAGGTAGATCTTGATGGTCAACAGTAGGTATATAGGGTATCCTTCCGAGTCATCTTTCTCCTATCCGACCTTGAAAGCCCCCCTTCGAGACAGGACTCCGGTGGATGATGCTACCCGGCGAGAGCCAAACTCCAATGATTTAAGCTTAACTGTCTCAATGCACTTTAGCCAGCTTTCTGGGACCAAGGGAGATTCCAAGTAATGTAGCTCATCTTCCCGGCCCCTCAAACACTCTCCACTCGACCCTATTTTTCCATAACTCTCCACTCGACCCTATTTTTTCCATAGTATAACACACGACTATGGTGAATAGGGATTTATTAGCTTAGTTTCATATTAAAGGAAGGATGGAAAAGAAAGAACGTGGTGGCAGCCACAGGAACGGTTGCATACAAACAATGAAAGAGTGGGCGGGGCATTCTACCCAAAAATGCAAGAGGGTCGACATCATTGAAAGCTCGACATTGTGGCCACTGGGTGACCCCAGTGATTCCCTTCCAATTGCTACGACCAAACCAACTATAGGCCTGGATCTCGAACATCACTATTTCTTTTGAATATTCGGGACCATCAACGACAACCCCAAGAAAAGAAAGAAAGAAGGGAGCCTGCAAGTGTACATTGCTTTATAGAGCGAGCGACTTCACCGAATAAGCTAGTCCCATCCCACTTCGGCAGAGCTACGACACGCTAACCTTTGTTCAAGATAGCACTGCACTTGTAGTCTATTATTACCTTTACCGAGTCTAAAGTAAGCGGAACCAATAGAAAAAGTACCGTGTGCCAAGTAGAGTCGTATAAGCGGGAAAAGCTGTCCACGCTGTTAAAGTCAAAGGTTGAACTAGTGTATGAGGGAAAGCAGAGCCAATCAGATACTTTACCGATCTGGAGTAGAGCAGAGGTATGAGGTCAGTGTGCTTAGGCTATTATCCGTTTTAACTATTAACCATTTCCACTTATTGGAGAAAATCTTAGAAGAACCTATCAGAGGGAATCCTGCCTTTAGATGTTTTCAAACAAATAAAGAAAAGAGAAAGCCTGCAAACGATCTTTGGCTATTATTCTTGTATCTGTCCCCCCCAACTAAGCACTTTTAAAAAACTACTGAGAGCGGCTGATACCCGGCATATCTTACCGTTACAAAGCAAGGCCAATAAATCCAGAAAGAAAATCAAAAAATAGAGAATCAAGAAAGAAAGAATGGAAAGAAATCAAGAAATAGAGAATGGAAAGAATAAAGAAATAAAGAAAGAAAGAATGGAAAGAATAAAGAAATCAAGAAATAGAGATATCATCCATTATGCATATTCATATGAATGAGCTTTATCCTAGAGTCTGTACGCAGCCTGAAGCCTATTTGTACCGGGATCGAATCATATCTTTCTGTCCTATCCTTGGTTAGATGAGACCTAAGCGCTATAATTACTTCCTTGGTTGGATGAGACCTAAGCCATAATTACTGCATAGATGAATGCCCCTTAGGAGCTCGTAGCACTCTTCCTTTTAACGCGGAAAGAGCAAAGGCGAGTCCATGTACAAAATGAATACATCGGCGGACTGGGCTAAAGGTGGATTCGATTTTCTTGAAAAGTCTCCCATAGACAGGCCAGATCTATACACCGGCAATCAAGACAGACCCAGGAATCAAAGGAAGTCCCTCCCTTCAAAGATCAAGCATAAGATTGGCAACAGCCCAGAAGGAGGAATAGAGAGATAGATGAACAACAGAGGAAGAAAGCGACTAATGACTGAGAGCTCAAAAGACTCAGAGAGAGCGCGCGACACGAGACCCATTTGTAAGGCAACTTACTTATGAGTTAGCACTTTTGACTCCAGCCACCATTAGTAAACGCGAGAGGAAGCCCCCCAGCGCCTTGATTTCTTGGCTACTTCCTACAAGTGGGCATTACAGCTCTATCAGCTCAGGCTACTAAAGCCGATAGTCAGTATTGCTGCTAAGGCTTGGAGTCAGTTGTGTCTTAATCCTACCTAAGGGAGTGAACACAAGATGGCACGCTTCTGAAGGGCCCGGAACTTATAATACCCGCGTTTATATCGTTGTGGAGAAAGAAAGAGTTGAGACGCCGTTATATCAGTAGATTCTTTAGTGGCTTATGCCTTCCTGGCTTTCGCACGAGTGTTGTATAAGAACCTATTACCCTGGGATGGCTACAATACAAGTAGCCTTGACCGCGACTACTGTGTTGTAGGACTTAATAACATTAGCAGCTTTGAAAAGCCTTTTCTTTCATTTGCTGGTAGAGGCGCAGCTGGACGTTGGGCAGACGTAAGAAGGAACCGCTGGATCCTAAATAGCCCCTTGACACTTGACCTTTAAGCTAAGAGACAATACTACTAGCTCACTCAGGCAGTAGTTATCGGGTAGCCAGCTTTAGCTGTTCGGCCACAAGAGAAGAAGCTCCAGATAGATTCGAAGCAGAGAAGCAGAAGATAGATATTAAGATGGATTAGCAGCAAGCATTGTATAGAAGCGTATTAGCTGCAAGCATTGTATAGAATAGAAGCTACAAAAACACAGAAAAGTTTATGAAACACGGGGCCAAGCAACTCCTGTTCTTTATCGAGATATGAAGCAGTCCGGTATTAAGGTAGGTGTTGGCTTAGAAAGGTTATCTTCCCATATGCGCTCAATAAGAAATGAGAAAAGGAATATGAAAGTGTAAAGAGTGGAGCTGCACCTAGCTAACGGCAAGTTACATTTAGTTGCTCGGAGTTCTTATAGCTACGTTGCTTGGCCCCTACTTTAGAGGTGAATTCCCACTTGGTAGTCGTTTCATTCTTACTTGAGAATAGAAGTTTGTAGAGAGGAGCCTCATGAAGGTCTAAAAGAAATTGAGTTATATGCAGGAGAGTTTTTCCATCAACCAGACTTGAAACTGCTCTGAGAAGTTGTGCCTGTACTGAACTCTGAACCAACCGAAGTGGGTGCTCTGAACCAAACTACTTGGCCGACCCCCCTCTTATCTCTAGACTAAACTAGCTCGCTCATAAGGAACCTATAGACTAAACTAGCCCCCCCAGTTTCCAGTTGATAGTTGACTTTCCTCTAGTAGTCCTGTTGAGTCTGCCAGATTATTAATCAGCCCTTATATTAAGTCGGAGTGAAAGGCGTACTTTATGGTAAGGATATAGGAGTTGGGGCAAAAGGGAAGCTATGAAAGGTGTTGGGGAAGAAACTGAATAAGGGGCGTTATCCGACTATGTGTTTTGGAGCAATGATTGTCTTTGTTGCAAGAGAGGAGCAAGGGTCTATCCATGGAGGAGCAAGAGGCTATCCAAAGCAATCTGTTAGAGCGGGAAGGTACCTATGAAAACAAAGAATGCATTTGATCTTATCTTCGAGATACCAGGCCTTCATGACTTAAAAGCACTATAGGGGCATTTCAACTAAAAAGAACTATGGAAGTCAGTAGGCAACATAGGTAATTTCCCAGAAAACATCAGTCCTTTGTGCAGTTATCCACCCTCGACCCGAACTCTGGTGTTAACCCCGACCTAAACTCTCAAGTAACTTAGGATATATCCCTTGCCCACCTCGGCTCTTCTCTTAAACTACTGAGTTGACTTCTGGTTTCCTATAGAAAGAGAATCTAGAATATAGTAAGGGAGAAGCCTCAAAATGAGATGGATTTGTTCTTTGCTTAACACATGCAAAAGAACTTACCTCTACGACTTAATATAAGGGCGACTTAGTCGGCTACTGATTCTACTAGGGGTGCCGCCCTCAACTCTCTATACTTGATCACTGGAACTAGCCCTTTTGCAAGAACAAGTAATGGCTTTCTTATATTATATTAGGGCGAGATCTACTTGTATATAAATGATGGTTCTCTTGGCTTAGCAACAGTATATATGAGTTCTGGTTCTCTTGGCTTGGCGTATTAAGTAAGTAGGTCCGCTCACTTGCTACGGATACTTTATCTTTACACTGCTCTACGTGGGCTATCAGAACTCTTATTCTTTAAAAGGAGTTACAGCGGTTACTACAGTTGTACAACGTCCTTGAACCATTAACAAAGGGAGAGAGAGCCTATTACGGAAGCACTAACAAAGGAAGAGAGAGCCTATTACGGAAGCACTAACACAATCACCTCTTCGCCAATGACCTCTTCTCTTCTATCGTAGACAACACAATCACCTCTTCGCCAAGAAACCCCTTCTATACCTACGACCGAACCGACGTCAAGCCAATCACCTCTCAGTCAATAACCTCTTCTCTATACCTACGACGTCAAGCCGACAATCAACTACAAACAGTGAGCTACAGGAGCAAGCCAAAGAAACCCTACTTCAGTACAAAGCGCTTACTTCATAAGGACATAAACAGAGACCAGAGCTGAACCCCTTATGTTAGTGAGTTTGCCGGCTGAAGCCTATGACTTCTACTTCCATTTGTTTAGGGGGTGCCCATATTTATGACTCTTTCGGGTTCGAGGTGCCTATACGGGTTAGGGGTGCCCATATTTATGACTTTCGGGTTGCGGATGCAGATATTTATGACTTTAGCGGGGAACAAGGTCTATCTTATCTTCTGGAAAGTATCAGCAGAGTCGAGTCAGGAGTTTTGTTACCGCCATAAGGAGTGTTTGACTCTATTTCTATATGTAACGCTCTCTTCAATTCCATTATGTTTCGTAAGGGTGTGCAGTAAGCAGTGTCTGTTTACTTGCTTCCATTTCTCTAGTCAGGGTGTGCAGTAAGCAGTCTTAGTTTACTTCATTCTATATGTGTCTATATGTGTCTATCAATCATTTCTTTATTCAAGAAGCAAGGGGCTTCAAGCCTTTTTCTTAGAGTATGGGAGTTAAGATTCATCAATTCTATTAGTTTAGAGTAAACAAGCAAACAAGCAACAAACTCGACTAACGCCAACTCTGCCTTATGGTCTCACTGCGAAAAAAGTGCTAACTCCAGTAGTCCTATATTAATTTCATACTAAACTTTTCACTGGCCCACAACTAACTCTGCCTTGTGTTTAATGCTAAAGCAGTCTAATATCTCGTTTCGTAGAAAGTAACCTCAAAAGAAAGGAAGCAACGGCGCCAATAGAAACTTAGATAACACGTTGTGCGCTGTGCTTTTCTTCCTAGTGGACAGTAGAAACTTAGATAACACGGTGTGCGCCCACATTGGTTGCAGGTTTCAAGTGAGAGAGTCTTTGAAGAAGCCAAGCCGGAGTTTAGAGAATTTATTTACGTTAGTGAGCTTTGGAGGAAAGCAAGCAACATAACACAAAAGTAAGCAGGCAGAGGAAGAGGAAGAGGAAGCAGTTATAGAATGGAGACAGCAGGAAGCAGTTTCGTTAGGGAAAGCATAGCTGTTGCGCAAGCCCTAATGTCTTTGTAAGGAAAGGAAGCAAGAGAAAAGCGGGGCAAAAAAGCCGTATCACACAAAGGCAATAAAAGTACTAGAGTCCAGCGTACAGAGCGCAGGGAAAAGACAGAATCTCTCCTCACTTAACTCAACAAGCAAAAAGAATAATCTCAGTAAACGCTACAGGAAATAGGAAGTAGGGCATCGAGCAACCGCGCTTCTGTAAGTTTCGTTCGAGGAATAAATAGAATCTGCTATAATTGGCAGCAAGTGGAATTATAAGTACTGGTCGAGTTTCATCTGCAATTCAATCAGTGGTTGGTGCCTTCCTCATTTATATATAGCATCAGTTCCATTGAGCAGTTCAGCATTATGTGGACATTCCTTTTATATGGAACATCATTGAATAAATTCATCTTTTCCTGAAGACTCAACTGTCTCAACAATCAAAAGTACGCTAACTGGAACGGAGTTGATAGGTGTGGGTGCCTTCCTTTAATAGAGAGCTGAAGTTCAATCATAATCCGGAGATGAAGAACGCTCAAAGACGGGTAAAGTTTTGTCAACAACATCTGAAGCTAGATCTGAGGCGGTATAAGGAGACGTATCTAAAGCCGTAAGGAGAGTTCTATATTAAAGTTGAGTGGAATCTGTGTTTGTTGGCGCAAGGAAAGGATACTCTACTAGACTCTTGGGGTGCCCCAGGAAAGTAGACCAGAGAATCATCCGAAGCAGGAGCTGAATGAGGATCTGTGCGAGAGGGGAGGGTTCACTCGATATGTCTTTACGTAATTCCATACCTTGTGCTCGAAATAAAGAATGGAATTGAAAACAGAACATATGAAGTGCCCTGAAAGTAGAAAAGATCCGATGCTTGAGAAATAGTAAGAGTAGGAACCATAGAAGATACGGGATCAGATTCTACTAACCATAGAAGATACGGGATCAGATTCTACTTAAGAATGATTGTTCCCACACGTTAGGTAGAATAGAGTGAGTAATAAAACCTAACTGTAATAGATGATTGCCAGACTTATTAATTCAACCCAGAAATCGTAATTAAGGATGAGGCTGCCACTAACATACGATTCTATTGCGGACACTGACACAAGAACTGGCCAAGTAACGTATAAACAAGCAACTACGCCAACAACTGGAACTGGCACTACTATAAGGGAAATCAAAGCATTATAAGGAAGGAGCCAGTACTTATAATTCCAGCACCTCTATCTCAACTTCATCTTGTTGGGCCTGGCATTACTTAACGCTTCATAATTAATTGAATCATTCTTATCGAGTCTAGAAGATGAATCTCTCTATCAAACATTAACCGCCTGGAACTCAATGGCTAATGTACTATGAAGAAATACAGAAAGATAGATCTGAGAGAGTAAGGGTCAAGCAATTTAGTCCTTAGGGCCAAGCAACGGGCCAAACAACGACGAGCCAGGGCCTAAAACGAAACTGGAATAAGAAAAGCACATATGAGTCTTTAGAGCCCTAGTAGAAAAAAGATGTAACTAGACACTCCCTTCCGCGCACTGAGTCTTGTTCCGAAGTCCACAACTACTTAATTTCCATCTTTCGATTCTGCTTCCTTTCCTTACAACACTGGCACATAAAGAGACTCCGTGTAGTTAACTCTGGCTTTATTAGTTCCACTACTAAACAACCCTTACCATCAAGCCAAGAACTTAAGTACTAGCACCCTTCTTTCGAGTCCAATGCTGGGAGTAAAGTAAACCCAACAAGTGACTTAAAGCGTTAGAAAAGTGACCTATGTGAAACTCATTTGATAGGGAATCTCTCATGGTAATCTACCAGTTGTTGAGTCAAGTCAAACTGGCATTTTCTCTTGTAGCGCATAAGCGGAATGCCCGAATCTCTCTTCTCGAACACTTTGTATAGATCTTAAGTAAATCAAAAACGAACCCTCTATTCTCGAACACTTTGTATAGATCTAAGTAAATACACTCAAAACCCTTATGATCTCGGAGACTTTACCCGTACTGCTGCATCCCTTTCTTTGGAATCTGATCGTTATCGGCTTGTTCCTGTAGATTCTCTAGGTTATGATCTTGCTGATGATCCTATTTACCTAGAAACGGAACTGTAAACTCCTCCAGTTAGCGCACTTACTCTTGTTGGTCCTGGGCCAGTTGAGTCTTCGTCTTCAGTCAAACCAACCAGTCATCTTTCTTGCTTAGCGAACTTACAATAAGGGAACAACGAATAAGGGGCTTTCAGTTCTGAATGCCATTGAACCGCTCCGACTCACTGCTTTGCTCTCTTCCTATGATTTCTTGTTCTGTTGTGCGATACGGCTTTTTGCTAGCGTTACTGACTCAGTGAACTTTTGTTTCAAATCATTTGCACTTACATTGATTGATATAAGAGCATAACATTACTACTAATATACGGTACTCACTGTTTGCCTTAATCACGAATAGAGGCACCGCACCCCTTACACCCCGGCGAACTAAACCTAAACTCGCTTGTTTTATTTAGTGCACCTATTCCTATTATAGAAAGGAGTAACTTCACTCGTACTTACATATGTTAGCCTTTAGCATCCCTAGTTTATTGTGGCGGTCGTGGTCCAGTCAAAGCATTAAGGTGAATAAACCCTTATTTTGAGTCTACTAACCTATGTTCAACAGAACTCATGGCAAATGACCCATGTTGTGCCCATCGAAAGGCTCTTCAAATGCATTGACGCCTAATAAGATATAAGATAGCCCTGATTACCTTAAAGCTGTGGTGCACCATCTTAAACAAGCAGCAGCGGGTAGATCGATAGCCTGCCTAATTGCATTAGTGAGGAGTGTTCGTCAAGAACAAGTCAAGTTTTCTAAACTCGAAAGAATGGAATAGAATCTCTGCTTCTTACTTTAGAACAGTAATTGCACTTTATGAACCGCCAACACCTTTGTCTTTGAAACAGCTTTTCTTTCTCATCTCGTTGACAACTTGCGAACTGGGGAACAACTCCACTAGTAGACTCAACTAGAACCAGTACTTAAGTTCGGGCATCACTCGTCAGTACAAGGAGCTACAGCACCGAACCTTGATTGAACTGGTACTGCTTAAGATCCTTATTCCTCACCTAATCCATCTCTATCTCGAAGTCAACCTGTAATGGAACTTGATTAGTGCCCCCGACCTCAACTCTAACTGCTGATTCTTGAGCCTCTTATTCTAGATACGATTCCACTCATTCACTTAGAGCTTCCGAAGTTGCCCAGTTAAGATAATCCTTCTTAACAACACCGCTCCATGAGCATTCGAAAGGAGCTTCTCTCGTGGACACAAGAAAGGTCAATCAAGCCAAGCGAAGTTATTGTGCACCGAACCTTGACTCTTTACCCTTACTTTCATTCCCCGAACCTGTATCCTTACCCTTACTTTATACAGCTAATTCAGTGACCGCCGAACCTCTATCGTAGCCAACACTCGCATCGCAAACGGAAATAGAATATATATCTTATTGAGCACCAAAAGGTAAAGATTGATGTTACCTAACTGCTTCCCTATCTTTTTCCATCTTACCGGCTTGGCACAGCTTCTAAATAGGATTCAACTCACACAGGAGCAGTAAAAGAATGGATTGAATATCTCTCCTCGCCTCGTGGGCTAAACTCCGTCACTTGTTCTTGTTGGGCCCGTATTAATGACTTATGATTACTTATGCGATGTTATATTCTAGAATGTTGATAGGAATCATAACTTGATACATGACCTCGAACGGATACCATAAATCATAGGGGCTATTCCACCTTACTTTACCGATAATGGGCGCTGTTAGCAACAGAGTGGAGGGCAAGTTCCAGTCCAGTTTTCTACATAAAGAGCTTGCTTTGAAAAGCAATAAGTCCTTCAGTCAAAAGGGCAGAAACACTATTCGTCTTATTGTTGCGGGATGCCTAGCCGAGTCCTTAAGGAAAGTAGAGTGCCCACCCATCTAAGTTATTAAAGAAAAGAGTTAGGAGCTAGTGTTGAAGCAAGGAGAATAAGAGTATGGAGCAGTTCCCATTCTAGGATCAGAAGCGGGGCCAAGCGATGTATTATAACCAATTAGAAACGAGTCTATTCCCAGGGGAGCCCCACCGTTCTTGTTGTTGGTGCTTGACCTCGTGGAGAGGATAGAGGTTCTTTTGTTACGGTTCAATAGTATAAGAAGCAAGCATAGTATAGAAAAGAAAAGAAAGGGTCTTATTCCTATCTTATATACAATGCGCTATAACTGTAGAAAGATGAGGAGCTAGGTCAATATAATAAGGAAGTAGCATGAAATATATCTGTTCGGTGCTTGCCCTGAAGTTAATGGTGTTGACAACGAGAAAGATGCCTTCCCTTCTTGCCTGTACTTGGAAATACGCCTTGCCTTCTTCCCCAGCTTACGGGAGTTTCTAGGTGCATTCCTTAGATATATAGCATCAATCAGTTCATAAATCAATCTTTGAGTTGAGCTCGATAGAATCAATTGGGTAGCAGAAGACTGTTGAGTTCAGAAAGACGTCGTCAGTAATATGTTTTCGAATTGATAGAGTTAGGGTTAGCCTGCCAATATAAGTTATGAAAGGAAGGAGTCAGGAGTGAGTTTAGAGTTCGCCATTATGCATTAGTCAGTTTCGGGCAACACTCAATCTCTCTAATCAAAGGAAAGAAAGAGCCGAGCCGAAAAAAGAAAGAAAAAGAACAGTTGTAACTAATCTCAGTGTAGCAGAGCCTGAGCCTGCTGTGAGGTGAGAGTGATGTGAGGAAAGGTTAACTCAGTTAGGAGTTTCTATGGGTAATTCACCAATCCTGTCAGTTTTCATTAGCTTACTCGAAAGGGTACGGCTTTGTCTGCTCTGCCTCAATTGTTTTCCAATATATTCTATTCTTTTGCACTCTATTATCTCTTGTGATAACGCTGACTTTTCAGTTGGTGCGGGTTTCCATATTCCATTTATTCAGTAACAACTATGATATGAATTTCTATTTACATGCGTTAGGAGTAGTTAAGCAGTAAGTAATGGGGTCTTAGGGTTATGAGAATCTATCTATAAGTGGTAGTGCACTCAATTATGGAATATGCTTTCTAATTCAATTCAAACAAGCAAGTGGGAGAGAACAAGAAACAAGGCAATAATCATCTTCCTTATTCAGAGCGCTAGGGAGTTAGTCTTACCTTAATTACATATTCTTTGACTTTACGGGGTACTTTTGAGGTAGGTGCTAATCTTAGCGAATTACTAAATAACTAGAAGGCCGGGGTCCAGAACTTATAATAACCGGGGTGCAGAGCAGATATGATATTCCTTAGAGTAAGCAGGAGAACAAGCAAGAAGGGACCAGAACTTATAATAACCGGTTTCAAGCAATGCTTTGTTTTGAAGCAAGTGGGAGAGCTCCAGAAGCGCGTTGTTCAGTCTTTGAAGTATAGAGAAAGTAACAAATTGGGAGAGAACAATTTAGGCAAGAGAAAAGAGGTAAAGTAAAAAAGCGTTAGGAAAGAGAAGAGATCAAATACAATAGTATAGGAAAGAGAGGAGATCAAGTCAAAAAGCGTTATGGTAGAAAGTCAAGTATCACAAGGTTGCAAGTCCCCAACGAGACAAAGTAGAAAGTTGCATCAACCCCGGGTAACTGCCATTAGTGTAACTACTTGTTCCATTACTTGTTCGAAGCAAAGCTGTGTTTTTACTAATTGACATTTACACAATCAATGGGTGGTGCAATGAAAGCTGTCAGCAAGCTGTAAGGCATAGAGCCAGAGGAAGCTGTTAGGTTACTTTCAAGGAGTGGGTGCGCTTACGTGAGCGAGTTTAGAATAGGCAGTGGGATTGGATTACCTCATTATAGAGTAGGAGAGCACTCAATTCCATTCTTTTATTCAATTAAGAAGAACAAGCTCCTTCTTATACCACATGTTAGCCAAAGAACAAGCTCCTTCTTATACCACATGTTAGCCAAAGAACAAGCTCCTTCTTATACCACATGTTAGTCCTTAGCATCCTTATTGTTGGATTGTTTGTTCCGTAGCTTGTTGAGTAAGGAGTTAGTTTGGAAGGCAGAATAGAGTAAGCAGTAAGCAGGTTGTTTACCTTCCTATAGTGTTTACCTTACTATCTTATATCTTCTAGTTAAACCTTAATATATCTTTGTTAGCGAGTGACTTCATCAGCATTAGCTTACTTTTCTCTTTTCAATTCTATTCCTCTTCTTGCCTCTGTAAACCCCCAATGCAATAGATGTACGGGCATGAGCCTTCTCTTCTTCATTCACTGCCGGGCCTTTCCATCCTTTGTTTTCAATAAAAAGATTGACTTCTGAACGGATGCTCTATCCATTAGGAATACATCTAGTCTATAAACTCCCTTCCCGCCCCTTACTTAACTGTTATCGGGCTGTGCCTGTTCCGAGAGACTTTCCAGTGCTAGGAGTCGGGTAAAGAATGAGTAGCTGGTTAGAGTGTAAGAGTCGGAGATAGAGATAATCCGTCAACTACTACAAACTGGCAATTCCATCAGTGTAATCTACTATTGGCCTTGCCCTCTCCATCTTGAGCATACCCGACCTAAACTCTACTTGAAGACAATGAAGACAGGAACTTATGAAACGTAAACACTACGGCGCTGGCAAACTCCCTTATTGAAAAGAGAGTGCGCACACCACTTATAGTCTCATAAAGTAAACAAACAGAACATAGCTTATAGAAAGAAAGTCAATAAATAGAACATAAAAGGTAAATAAATAGAACATAGCTTCGTTTCCTTGCTCAACTCCCCAACGCTCGCACCCGCTCCAACAAGAAGTTAACGTGCAAGTAAAACATTCCAATCCGCAGGAGCAGAGCAGTCAAAGATGTCCTGTTTTCGTCGAGCACTTGTGGTATAGAACTTAGTAAATACACTGGATTCCCTTTCACAGTTGACTTTAGCGCCAGGCACCCACTACGCTCGGCTCGAGAGAGTTTCCTTTTCTTTTCTTTTTTCTTTGATGAAGTATCTTTTGGCATCTTATTTGCTTAAGTAGAGTTTTGGAGTTGGTTGGGTGACTTTACTATCTTCAATATGTGGATAGCCCTATCAACGCACAACGTTGCTGTTGCTTAGTCTTTTCGATCCACCTCTTGCTTGTTAGACCTGAAAGTAAGACAAATCCTCTTTCCCGCCTTGCCTTACCCTTACCGAGATCCATACCTTATAGCAGCTGCGACAACACCTCTTCTTCAATAATTACCAAGATCTATATGAGACTCAACTCGAACAGGAACTCGTATGGAATCTGTCACAAGACCTTGAAACAAGGAATTATTCCACAACTCTCCCTGACACGGACATTGACGCACGACATCTTGCTCCGGCAAACTCAACTGCCTGAATGGAATCTTTCGCGAGCAACAAATCATTTCAGCATCTATCTCTAATTACCCTATTCTTCTATACATAATTAGATACTTACCGGTAAAGCAAGCCGTTGCGTTGCGCCTTAGAGTTAGTGAGTTTTGGAGTGTAAGGGCGGATCACGGATAGTTAGCTTTGGAGTGATGAGTCATATGTAAGTGAGTTATTCTACTCGTATCTTAGTTTGCTTGTTCCCACTGCTTTAAGAATAGAATATAAGCTTTATTAAGCCTGAAACAAGTGGTGAGCTTGTGTCTCAATCTGAATGCAAGTATAGTTCCAGTTCCGCTACCTTACGCGCAGAATTCGATTTCCTTGAAAGTATAAGAATAGTGATAGCTCTAATATCTAGTAATATCTAGTATAAGATAGTATTGGCCAGAATACATAACTTGCTAGCGCATTAGTGACTCATCCCATTGTTTGTTTGTTTCGCTTACGTTAGGGGAGCAACCCGACTCTTTCTCCTAAACTGTCAATAGGTATCGCATTGGAGTTTGGCCTGTCTGAAGTCAACCTTCAATTTCAAATGATTTAGTCGCCTCATATAGATTTAAGACTTATCTAAACACCAGCATACATATTACTTGTAGAACACAGCGTTACAGCATAGCTTCAAATCAAAGAAAACACATATTATAGGCGCCCCCCCGGAAAGTCAAAGAATATTCCCGGCCTTCTAGTTGTTGCTTGTAGGGCAAGAAATGTAACTGCAAGTAATTAAGTACCCGCTCTAGCTTCTGGAACTCTTGTATTGTGTATTTGAAAGGATGCTTTCGCGCTATGAAGGATAGGAAGGGCGCTAGTAACTAACTGCGAAACAAGACTCAGGGTGTTAGTTGACTTTACTGTTAGGTCAAGACTCAGGGTGTTAGTTGACTTGCCCAGTTGCTTGTCATATATAATAGGAATGCGACAGCCTTTCCGTTAGCGCTTTACCCGAAGAAGTCAGCGTTAGAAACAGAGTCTTCAGAATTCATGAAATCTTTGTCTCCGGGTAGCTTTTGCGTGTACTCTTACAAAGTTCGATACAAAATAAGCTTCTTTCCTTTCTTATTGCTTGTTCAATGTTTTACTACTCATTCTTTTGAACTCCATTCTCATATTCGATGAAAGTACTTTGTTTGAGCGGGCCCCCCGGGCTTACATTCTTTTCTTAAAGCGCCAAGCCCCTAATTACTTGTTTCTAACAATGCGAGTAGTTTCTTTATATCTATATCATCAACGTTCCATTCTTTAATGAAGAGCGAGAGCGCGGAGTTTACAGTTGACAGTGTCAGTGAAGGAGTGTACAGCTACTTTTCTAC
This sequence comes from Musa itinerans, assembly GCA_001649415.1. Classification (NCBI taxonomy): domain Eukaryota; kingdom Viridiplantae; phylum Streptophyta; class Magnoliopsida; order Zingiberales; family Musaceae; genus Musa; species Musa itinerans. The sequence goes on from LVTN01000164.1 coordinate 202,642, forward strand.
TATAAGGTGTATCGCTTACTGAGTTTTCCGGAGCAAGGCAAGAAAGACCTTGTGCTAACGGGAAGGAAGGGAGATGAGATGCGTTTACTATATGTTTTTCTAATAAATGATGGAACAAGTAAGCAAGCAAGGGAACAAGCGTAGTTAAGTTAGCCAGAGCCAGCAGTCATGGGTAATTCTATAGAACGAAGGTAGGGTCGGTCGCAAGTAAAGGGGAGCAGTCTGAGGTCACTTTCCGGGCTTTTGGTAAGTGAGTTGTCTTTTCAATTCCTCACTTATTTATATGAATTCAGTAATAAATGATTGTTTGACTTCCCCCCGCTTACTCCGTTTCAATTCCAGCGAGTGACAAAACCGCTAACTTAGTTTACAATTTCCATGAAACAAGGCGAGAAGACGCAAGTCCTGCTGTAGGAGTCAGAGAAGAAGCACAATACACTCATATGAATCAAAAGCGGAAGAAAGAGAATCTGCTTGTCTCTTACCTTAACCTCGAAACAATATACCACCAGCTCCAGATCAAGATCTTGCATTTACGTCTTTTTAGAGAGGTTCTGTTTACAATTAAGTCTATTCTTCCAGTTTCGTTTCCGTTGAATAGCTAGAGGACTCTTTAGGCTTAAATTCATTTCTACTGTCGATACGTTCCTTTACTGTAGGCTAGTCATAGAAGAGATATAAGACTAGGAATCATAATGGAATAAGGGCGAGCTAGGGTATATAGGAGCTAGTATAACCAAGTCCTTTGTTCGTCGTTAATAGCTAAAGTGAGTTATAAGAGTCAACCACCTTTTATGGAATCTTTCTTTCTCACGCATGTTCTATAAAAGAGGGGAATTGAACAGCCTTTCCTAATGCCCAAAGAAGTAAGCGTAAGCCACTTAGTCTTGATCCGAAGTAGGAATAGGTTAGCCTGCAGAGTCTTTTGCCTCTATCAAACTTATTATTCATCTTGAGCACTGCTTCTCTCTTATTAGATTCAAAGATTTTATACAATCAATGCTTGCAGCTTACTTTAGCGCTTAAGAAAAAAGAATAGGTTGATATATACTACATTCTATTAGAAGTGAATGAATAGGTTGATATACTACATTCTATTAGAAGTTACTATCTTCATCTTAAAAAAGCTTTAGGCGAAAGGTCAAGTCAGAATTGGGTCACTCTCTACGCTACGACAAACACAAGAACGGAAAGAGACAGACAATCAGGACTTGCTCAGGGCATTGAACTCGCAGACAAAGCTCGAACAAAACTTGTGGATTGGATCCGCTCTAACTGCCGACTTTCTATTTGATTTTGCACTTTACTTTTTGTAAGTGAATTGAAGCCATCTCTCGTCGACAACACTATAACTATACTTTCCGCGGGCAGCTTACTTTAGTGACTTTAGCCAACTTATAATATAGCTTGCGCCTTCGCATTCTTTCTTTTCTTTCTGTCTTTCTTTTCTTTCTGTCTTCCTATTTCTACAGGAGAAAAGTCAACAATAAGTGAATCTGATCTGCGCCTTAACCGATGAACTGTTGATTCTCTCGTAGACAACAAAGGTCAAGTGAAAAAAGGAATAGCAGCTGGGAACAATCACCCTATCTACGCTACGACAAACACAAGAACGGAAAGACACTCTCAAAAAGGCATCGCAGCTGACAAACAACCAATAAGGGCCTCGCTTCAATTGACGACTTGGATCTTAAAGCTACCTATCTCCTTGGTTATCTTCAACCTATATCCTAGAATTTACTACTTTATATACAAGAGTCACTATCAACTAGAAATGAATAAATGAAAACTGAACTTTCTAATTGCACTAGCGCCACAAGTCTTTATTTCTCCCGTACGCGCCTAAGCTTTTTCATGAATTGCACTTGTGAACTTACTTTCGCCGATGTTCTATATAAGATGGTAATTGACATACCCCTTTTGTTTTGCTTCAAAACTCTGTTTAATAGTCTCTCTTACATGTGATATAATAGCGTAACTTCACTCTACCTACGACTTGTTTGTTGGGTTCTCTTGCTTTCGCTGTGAGATACCTTCTACTTGGCTTTCAACCCTAGCTTTCGCCGTGGAGATACCTGAGACTTGACTTTCCACCCTTGCTTCTACTTTACTTGATTGATATCCCCCTGAATACAATACTCGAACCACTTTCGCCCTTGATACAATTCTATAACTAGGTAAACGTAAATAGACCAAAACCCAGGACTTGGACAGGACCTAGACCAGTTTCTTCTTTAAAGTCAACAAAGAATTCATCAACTTTACCCGCTTCTGCTTCAGGACTTAGCGCTTCATAAGTAAGTACGTCTACCCTGAACCCGAAAGGCTACGTCAGCCTAAGAAAATGGACCTACAGCTTGAAAGCAATGGTCATTCTGCACCTTTACTTTCTAAATCATCAATAGAATCTTCCTTTCCAGAAGCCCTTTCGAGTTCTGTTTCCGTTATAAATGAAAGTTGAGTTTCTGTGCTCAAATCCATTCCTGCCCCGATGATATCATTGACTTAACTCGGAAACTCCCCGAACCTTTGCTTTCCTTCTCGCTTCGTTTGCTGCTTATCCTTTCGATAAGCGGAAGATCCTGCTACTCGGGATTCTATTGGAACAGGCAATTCTGCTGCTGAAGATACTATACTGATCTAGTTTCTTATCTAACTCCAGCGGATGATCTGGTCGACTTCACCTCTTCTTCTGTAATTACCAGCGCTATAGGGAAACAAAACAAATACCCTCTTTCTTTCGAGCGAAACTCTAACATCAATTTGGAATTAGGCTAATCAATTAGGCCTTCTTTCCCTTCGCCTTCTACCATTGACCGAAAAGCTGTCAATAAGCCCATTCTCTAGGACAAACGGGGATGAAAGCTAAGTGAGCAACCCTAACTCGTATACCCTTAACATAAAGAAAGCAAAGCATCTATACTAGACTTTATTTCAAAACTAAAGCAAGCACACTGACCGTAAAAACTCACTATCTCCACTAAGCCCTTGCACTTGTTGCTTCTGGAACTGACGTTAGCGCTACTCATTAATAGGAATTGAACTATAGAGCATATGGTATAGAATTCAGTAAAGACTCACTACTGACTCTCGGGAGCATCCTTTCCTTACTTTGAATCTACAGCTGCAAATCCAGATCTAGCTTTTTCTCTTTATTAGGATCTTGAAACAGCTTCCAATCAATAGGAATCCGCTGAAACTGACTAGAAGGGCCCGAACTCAATAAGCGTTAGCACTTATGGCCCCGTTGCTTGTTCTCTAAACTCAATTGCTTGTTCTATTTTAGCTCCCAGAAAACAGGACTTGTGCTTATATACCATGTGCAAGAGAAGAGAGGAAGATAGATGAAATTCCATGATGCACTTAAAGTAGAGTATAGGTTGGGGCAGAATAAAGTACTGGTGCGCGGGCAAAGCAAGCAAGTTCAAGTACTCGGGGATGAAATAAATGATTTGTTTGTTGGCGGTTAAGAAAGGAGAGTTTTCGTTTTGTCAACTATAGAATCAGAGGTAGCTTTCCGAGGGAGTCCTTTCTTCATCGGGAGCTATGCCTCTAATTCCCTAATGACAAAGGGTCCATACAAGACAGAAACTCTTATTAGGTTTAGGTTCCCTTGAGCTCGCTTGAAACTTCCTTATCTGTAAGTAAGCATTCGATTCGGCTGAGGCTGATGATCCATCTTATGCTCCTGCTTATGGTTATCGTACACTTGCATCTTTTATCGGAGACTTCACTCGACCAGAAATTATAAGTCCAGTACTTATAAGTCCAGCAATCATCGAGTAGACAAGGGGACAATAGGCCCTTTTTGCGTCCTTTAAGACATGTTCAATGAATTTGATAGCTCCAATTCCATTCCCTATTAAGCCCCCCAGAAATGCTCTGATAATGCTTTCTGCCCTTCACCCTGCTTTCCTTACCTTAACTGCTACGCCAGTACTTGACTCTTTCTCAGAACAAGACCTTTCTGCTTGCTCCTTCCCTGCCTGTAAAGGATTCTTCCAAAAACTAAGCTAGGCCCCCCGAATCGAATTCTTCTGCTTTTGGATACAATTGTAAACTCCGTAACCCTAAGCTGAAGTCAAAGAATGAACTTAAACTGACCTTCCCGCTTACCGTACAATAACCGAACCATAGCAAACTGAAAGGAAAGTGGAGTTAGAGTGTGACCTACTAAAGAGAGAGCTGTTCTTGTTTTGTCAATAAGATCAGTAGCTGGATCTAAAGCTGTGGTAGAAGATTCTGTTCAAGAATCAAGATAGTAAGCCTAAGCCTCATCTCTTTTCTCTACTGCCCACAGAGAGCGGTAAGGTAAAGTATCAAGTCAAAAGTATCAAGTAAGTAGCGCAAGTCCAATCAAACAGAAAGAGAAATGGAACTGACAAATCAACGAAGACTCCTAAGGCGAGAAGAGAAGAACCAAATTCTTTGTACCACTTACTTAGTTCAGGCACCCTCGAGTCGGGCTCAATGTCCCTTCGAGTACTTTCACCCATCTCAACACCCATCTTGAGAGTAGCCTCTGCTCTACTCCGTTAAGGCTTATGAGCTCTAGGGGTTCCGATATTCTTCACTTGATTGTTATCTTTTTCCAACGGAAACTTCACTTGAAGAACCGACAACTGATCTTGTTCCTGCTCTACCTGCTTACTTTGCTTATTCCGTTGTTGCTTCTTGTGCTTTTGCCCTTGCTTCTTGTGCTTTTGCCCTTGCTTTCGATCTACCACTTGTTGCTTTGCTTGTTCCCGTCAAGAGATTCTTTCTCTGATCTAACTCCCTTTCCTGTTAGCTAAGAGGAAAACAATGAATTGTTGTAATATCCTGATCCCGCTCTGACTTTAGCCTCAGGTACTGTTACTTAGCTTGCATTCGGCTTATTATTCCTCTTCTTATCTTACTTCTATACTATACTTAATGATTTCATTTTACTGTTTGTATGATTTTTGTGTTCCTACTCCGGATACAGATAAGGCTTCCTTACCGGGGCGCAATGCAATCAATATGAATTCCTTCAAAGTGAAGTAGAAAGATGAAGGTGCAAGTTAGAGGTGAGCTGCAATCGAGTCTTAAAGTGTAGAGTAAGGAGTTAGTTTGGAATTCTTTGTTGACACCCCCAGAGAGAAGAAATGAATTATTTGTTAACTTCGGATCAACAGCTTCAGCAAGGTTCAGTGTGTACGTGGGTGGAGAATTGCCTGTTCTAGGTTAAGTATCCAGCCCCTTATTCGTTGTTCCCTTCTAGTAAGTTGCGGGAAAGTATACTCGATCAGATACGGGAGCAGGAGTCGAATCCTATAAGTAGGGAGCGAAGCTGGTAAAGAATTAGGAAAGCCTGCTATACTCAGAGGGAGAAAATGAGAATGATAATGCAAAGGAGTGAGCACCACGGATATAATAAAGTAATGATAATGCAAAGGAGTGAGCACCACGGATATAATAAAGTAAATACATATAGCTTTCTTATAATATTTATTGCGCCAACTTAGAATATTTTCTGTCTTCTTTTATCAAAAAATAGGAATTTGAATAAGTGCCATATCCATTAGATTAGGAATTGAGGAGCTCACTATCACTGTAAACTAAAAGATTGATTGGAGCACAGCATGCTCCATATACTAGCCTAGGAATTGAGCATATCCCTTACGCGCAACAGTCAGTCACTCTTTGAGCACTTATTCTTGTTGTGTTGGGGCAGAATCCAATATTGGTGGAGCGAATTAATAGTCGAAGGGCAGATGAAAGTTCAATTACAGGTGTTGTCGAAAGGGGAGTTCTTGTTTAATCTTAGAAATACATAGGTAACCACAAAGAGATAGATCACGAAATGAAACCAGCAGGGGAACTAGCGGAACCAGGAGAAGGATAAGAATACGGGGAACTATTAAAGGAATAATATAAGGATTTGGAGCTCTAAGGTAAGAAGAAGGGGATTGAGCTATAAGGTAAGGTAAGAAGAAGGGGATTGAGCTCTGTATCATAGAAGAAGTCACTCAACCAGTGCCTCTTAGATGCCAGTAATAATGAGACTCTCCAGTTAGAATTGCATAATAGAAGTTCAGACTTAAACTCGAAGGTCCGATCTAGCACATATTGTAATAGAAAAGAGGGAGCACTTCGTTCTCTTTCTATCAATTATGACTTATTAAGTGAAAGATCAGAGGCTGGCGAGGGAGTTGGATAATCAACTGTACCCAGAGTACGAGATCAAGAGGAAGCGGGAAGTGGAAGTTCAGTGGAAAAGTATTGTTTCGGGTGCAACTTACTATTGAGTTGTTGGAGATAGAAGCCGAGAAGAGGCTATCAAAAGAAAGGAATCCGTTAGAGCGGATCCAGCATAAGTCAAGTCAGCTGCTATGAGAGTTGTCTTTTCAATGAAAAACCTCTAAGTAGACGTTAGTTACCGCAACTCTGGCTATAGTCAACAAAGAAATACACTAGAATTCGACAGGAACACAAGTGCTCAAAAGTAAAGGGCCATATAGATAGTAATAATTCCACAAATAAGTAGGAAAGTAAGAATGTCAGAGGAGGGTCATAACCATAAGAATTCGCCATAGGTAGATGAGCAAGAGGTCAGAGTTAGATGAGCCCAAGAGGAGAGAGAAAAGAACTAGAAATTAGGACTCCCAAGAGACGAACACCCTGTATGAATCACAAGTTTCTATTCAATCCTTCTTTCTTTGTTGGCGCCGGGCAAGAATCAGGATATGAGGCAGAAGATAGATCCGGAGTATAATCAAGATATTAAGCTGGGGAAAGAGCTGGTAAGTGAATGAGTTCTTGTTAAGTAAACCATATCTGTATATGAGGATCTGAAGTCGAAGCAAGATAAGGCGAGGAAGCATGAGCAGTGCGAAAGACGCAATCAATACAATAAAGGTAGGTTTTGAGTATATCACTATATAGATTAGGGGCGTTCAATTCATTCGTTGGACTGTAGGATAGTTTCAATGATAAGATTTCCTTTCTTAGTTAACAGGCATTAAAAGACTCCAATTAGGGTTGACAGCCCACCTCGCCTTGTACTCTCGAAGCGAAGCAAGTTTAGTATAGAAACTGGATCATAAGCCTCAGATGGAGCAGAATCCATTTTGGAAGCAGTCTAAGAATAGAGTAATGGTTCGAGTGTTGTTGGTTAAGAAATAGAAGTCGAGTTAAGTTAGGATAGCCTACCAAAGAAGTCTTACACTTGCGGGTCGAACTAATTGCGTAGATAATCAAAGTGGCTATCGTACGTACTCTGAAACGGAGAGATAGGCTGTTTGCAGATATGGAGAGGATCGTTTTTACAGCTATGGAGGCAGCAGGTATCGTATAGTTAAATAAGGCAGCATTTCGGAATTGACCTTGTAACCTTACACTATGAATTTCATAATAGAAGAAATCAAGTAGCCTAGGGCGGATCCCAGATATGCCAGTTGATTGATTAGACGAAACTTTCCATATTTTGTTGTGTGTCAAGTGTACCCTACCGAAACCAAAAGTATAACTCGCTCGCCCCTAAACCAAAAGTATAACTCGCTCGCCTTCTCTCGGGACTCTAAGATCTTATATTTCCCTATGAATGCCTTATTGACCGAATGAATAGAGAAGTGAAGCAGGGATGGGTAGAAAGCTAATCTATATTCACTTGATTCCTTGAACAAATCCATCTTTACTCACGGAAAGCACACTTGTAACTCTAAGGCGGGCCACTTATTACTTGGTTCAAAGTGGAAAGTTCGATCCACGCACTCTTTCTTTCATTATACGAGTCAAGCGCAAAGACAGATTGTATTGGTTCCATGCCTTTACTGCCCGAATCCAGGACTTTCCCATGCCACTTACTCGTTCGAAGTGCCTTACTTGCCTTTCTTTAGAAAGTGGTTTGTTTTCAAGCCGATAAGTTAGCTAGAGTAGAATGAATCATTAATCGCACGTATATTGACTTGGTTTAAGGTCAACTTCCCTTGTTAATGTACGAGCTGGAGACTAGAATAAAGATGCCCACCATCAGATGCTATAGGAACTGCCAATACGTATATAAAGATCAGAAGCATGAAAGGGAGACCCTAATGCCCATATTAGCTAAATATTACTCAATAGGAAGAACTTCTACTTAGACTTGCCTCTATGGCTTCCCTGTATGGCTTGTGTTTCTAGTGGACTGAGAGAGCTCGCTCTAATCTCAATTCTTACTAATTTCTAACATACTCCATTCTGAATTTACTGTACGATCTTCAACTCCATTCTGAATTTACTGGTACGATCTTAGAATGGGGATGCCAAGAATCCACGATAAGAAATGTCCCTTAGACTCTCAAGATGGGACTCGTCTTCTTTCGTTCTTCTGAAACTTCAAAGGATTATATCTAATTCATTCTATTCGGATTCGGGGATCTTTAGTAAGGTAAACAAAAGGGCTAAGGACTTTAATAGGCTTGAAACCTACGACCGAAGTACTGGCTTGCTAAGTTTTGCGCACTGATTGGTTCCTCGTGGGAAGCAGGCATTCTATAATCCTACTAAATTACCACTTGCACTCTCGGATATGAGACCAGTAAGAGCGGATTCCATACTTGATTCTTTGGTTTCATACTTGATTCTTTGGTTGGACATCGGTTCCTCTCACGGGATCCGTTCAAGTCCTTCCGTTTCATCCCATCTCCTCCTATCCTGATGGTCTCGCATCTTCATATCCTCTTTACATAGAAAGTACCATCTCATATATCCTCTTTACATAGAAAGTACCATCTCATAAGGAAAGCTGCCCTAGCTTGGTTTCGGGGGATAAGGACTCAGGATCAGTCTAATGCCAAGATAGAGGAGCAAAGAATTATTTGCTGTTGTTTTTGAGTTGCCTGCCCTCGGGCTGAATTGCTGATTCTATAAATTCCTTATTCTGAATTGCTTACTCTATAAATTCCTTATTTCTGTTAAGAGGAGCCTAGCAAGACTCAAAAAGATCTCGCCTAGCGGTAAGGATTGCAGCTATATTATATACCAACGCATTCTCTCTATCAAAGAAGGAAAGTAGAATCGCAAGTCAAGGGTACGAAACATAGCTATTAAAAGAAATCCCATCCCCCCAATATAGCTGTCGGGTAAGGAAAAAACGCTTCTTCAACGGAAACTTCCTTCCTTTTTCACTAGTGACCTCTGATTCTTTTGATTCTGGATTCCTTCGTTTACCTGAGCGAATTCTTGACTTGCTTGCGAGCTCACTTGGCTTGGTGCCGGGAATGAAAGAACAGCAAGAAACAGGGCTAATGGTTTGTTCTGTATACTCGATTTTGGATGATTGATAGGCTCACTCACTTTGAGCTAACTGCCAAGAAGAGTGAACATTCCATTTCCTTACGTGCCCCCGAGAGGAATCGGACTTGATTCTTATTTCATCATTCCCATAGATTGCCTAATAGTGGAGTTCCATTCGTTCGCTTTAGAAAGGGTCTTTCTCACCTTGGGCTTGAGCCTGGTATTTCTTTATTATAGATAAGGCACGCACAGGTTAGATAAGGCACGCACAGGTGATCTAATTGTAGACTAGTGCTTATATCCAGTGAAGCACGAGAGCCTACCTTCTCTGGCATTCACTATAAGGTTCCAGAGTCACTCATCTAGGAGAAGAAAAGAGACTGGTTTTTCAGAAAACAAAACATATTCCATTACGATTGAAAGGAAAGAGTCATATGTAGCTCTTGGGGAGAAAACTCCGGATACAGTCAACTACTGCTAGCGAGGAAGGGAATGAGAAGTGGAAAAAGGATAAGCAAACAGAACTGCAAAGCTGCATGAGGATTTCGCGCACTAAGCAGAGTCTTATAGGCCCTAGCGCACAGAGCAATAGTCAGCTACTTGACTCGATAAGAAGAAAGACAGACGCTCTCTCTGGTTCTGGCTGGGTATTATTATCTTACATAAGAAGAAAGACAGACGCTCTCTCTGGTTCTGGCTGGGTATTATTATCTTACATAAGAAGACAGACGCTCGCTCTCTCTGGTTCTGTCTGGCTATTATTCTCTTACATTACAACAGCCCTTGCCACCTCTACTTCTCTAAGAGCAATCACAAGCGGAATGTCCAGTGTGAAATTGGATCATGATTGGGTGAGTCTTTCTTTTATGTAAATGTGATACTCCTGATTTTGGTCCCCGAAACTCTTATTTGGATAAGCCAAGGTTTTCAACAAAAAGAACAACTTTGAATTGTCTGGGGGCAGCCTCTATTCAATAGCTTCGAGCTAAGCTGTGATCTTATTCCTTTTTTTGTTTTTACTTTGGATATTCAGTGAAATAAGAACTCATTGGCAAACCAACCATCTTGGCTATAGCATTTCCCGCCCTAACCACCCCATATGAGTTAACAGATCAAGAGAGTGAGTTATTAGTTAACATATAAAGAGAGTGAGTTGGCGTACCCACAATGGAATTACCTGAGCGAGCCTAACCGTACTCTTACTCATACAGCTCGGGCCTGGCATAGTAGCATTACAAGTTTACAGGTAGATTTCACTAACTGAACCAGGATCGATAGCTTTCTTATCATGCGGCTCTTGGATCGAAAAGAGGCTGCTGGACCAAGGCTTCAACTGCCTGGCACGGACGAGCTAGCTGGGCTAAAAGAATCCTAATATCTTACAGGCTTGCTTTGAGGCACATCAATAAGTCAAAAGATATGAGTGTTCGGTAAAGTGTAAAGTTAGGGTTCCGGGCAGAACATATGGCGTAGCTGTTAAGGTCGAGGGGCATCATCCTGTACAGTTGAAGCGCGTAGTCAATCAGTATCCGGATCAGGGTTCAATTCAAGTATACCAGAGATAGAGGTATGAGTGAAGTCTTAGAGAGAATCATAAGGGCGCGAATTAAGGTCAAAGCCCATTTCCGTTCCAAAGTACAGGCTACGCGGGGTGTGGTCCAAGCATTAATGAAGTGTCATAAAGGAGAGTTCACCTTTTGAATTTCTTAATTTACGTTCATAGCTTTGTATGGATCTCAGTAACAGTATAGGGGGAAGGTTTTCACTCACTAAGGTAAGCCAGCAAACGGTTCATCAAGTATTGTTCCTTATTCAAGTGTCGTTCCTTTCCTATGGATCAAAGTGGTAGAGATAGGTTATTGGCAGAACTTGGTTTTCCCTTGCTTGTCGTGGAGAATAGAATGTTCGAAAATAATCCGTGTAAGCAGTTTCAAGAGCAGACTCCGTTTCCATATTATAAGAGAAAAGAAAAGGATCTGATTCCAAAGAAAGGAGAAGCAGTGTATTTACTTCCTTCTATACCAAGTGCTTGATAAACTCAATTAGAATCTTTTTCTGCTCTGGGAGTTAGAGGAGATCCAATCTTATCTGTGCTAACCGGGCGTTATGCATTAGGCAGTGCCAAGAGAATCAAAGAAGTAGTTTAAACAGAATGAAAAAGTCTGAGTGAAGTCTATCGGGCTAAAGTCGGCAGTTAAAGCAGAGTATTTATAAGTTGTGGATGTGTATTCCAAGTCCTGAAGTCGGCTACAATCGGTTAAGAAATCCCTGTGACTCGTTTGTCGTAGTACAATTGATGAATGGAATTGTTCACACCTCTAGAGCATTGAAACAAGTAATATGAAATACTGTAGTCCAAGTTGTGTTGCTTGGCTGAAGCGCTAAGGTACGATTGAGAATTCACTCCTGAAGCGCTAAGTCCTGAAACAGAGTCAAGATCAATAAGCTGGATCCGGATCTAAGGTAATAAGCCAGAGAGGAAGGGAAGCCTTAGGGCGAGGAAAGGAGACCAGAGAAAGATCTTCAGCAGTATCAAGAGAAGTGATTGTGTCGGTAAGTTATTCAGTGTCCAAGTCGTCAACAGATTGTCCCGCTTCACCCTCTGCCTTACCCGCTCGCCTAAAGTCTTCTGCCTTACCCGCGCTCGCCTAAAGTCTTCTGCCTTACCCCCGCTCACTCAACTTAGAAGTCTGTCTTACCTGCTAAAGTAATAAGTCCGTCTTATCTGCAAAAGTATCAATATGCATTCGATCAGCTCCGCCTTACCCGCAAAAGTAGAAATATGAATTCGATCAGTGCTTTCCCGATTAGCCCTACAGAGGCATAGGCACCAACCCCGTCTTATCGTTGTTTCTACTTTTGCCCTTGAGAGTACTCTTTCTTTTCGTTGTTTCTACTTTTGCCCTTGAGAGTACTCTTTCTTTTATTGCTTAACTCGCTAATGGAGCTCACTTGTCTCATTGAAGAAAAGAAGAATACAAGCAGCGTTAATAAGTTCAAGCAGACAGGAAGAAAGGTGGGCAAGGGGGACAATTCCATACAGTAGGTAGGCCAAGTAGTGCTTCAGAAGAATCAAGTACACCGAGTCACTTAACACTACGTAATAGGTATAATACAAAAGTAATAGATATAAGAGCCAAGTAACTACTAGCCAAGCCACTTCTAAGGTTCAGTTCAAGGAAAGTCTCCACAAGTGCTGTGCCACTTATATATTTTCCATTGTGAGGAGGTTCGTTTGTTTTTGAAGCAATGAGAATGATCAAAAAGGGAGTCTAGTGTATCATAAGTCATATTCTTTTAGTCTGTAAGATGTTAACTACTAAACAAGCAAACAAGTAGTCTAGTTTTCTTCCGCACTCATATTATGTGCACCAGATTCTATTCCTTCCTTAGAGTTTAGAATGGTTTGTTCCTTATTTAGATTCTATTAGTGGAGTTTCATTCAATTCAGAAATAGTGGCATTCAATGGAGAAAGTGAGAGTGTTTTGTTACCGAACAAGCAAACAAGCGCTGGTAGTACAACAGTATTTGAGAAAGCCCACTCCGCTCCAAGTATCGTAGACAGTTTAGTAGCCAGTTGCAATATCAGTATCTCGCGTAGTGTATAAAGTATTGTTTTGAAACCTCGGGTTAAGTCGCTCGTGTTAGCTCACAGTTTTTGGTGCTCTTTCAATTCATGGTCAATTGATCTGCGCTAATGGGAGTTACGCAAGGCTAGAAACAAGGGCAGAAAGTCTAGTGGAGTATCCCTGGTTGTTCAACCCCAAACCAATAAGCCTTAGCACCCCTGGTTGTTCAACCCCAAACCAATAAGCCTTAGCACCCCGAAATCAACTCGATAAATCAATCAATCAATAATTGAAGATAGAGCGCGCTCCTTTCCTCATATAGAATTTCGTTAAGTAACCGGAGAGCACCTATTCTTCCTTACTAGTAAGAGAGCACCTATTCTTCCTTACTCCTGACTTGACTCACTAGCGCCGGCAAAAGAAACTCTCCTTTCTGCAGAGACTGCTTATTCTTTAGTCAATTTAGTAAATGACAGCACCGCTTCTGATACATCGGATTCTCTTACAGCAGGAGCATACCGAGCTAGCAAACTCAAGCTCAAAAAAAGAGCCAGTTCATCTTGAGATTCCGGCGGTGAAGCAGACAGTGCAGTTCAGAGCTTAGGTTACTATCAGTGGTGCACTCACATTCCATACGCATAATGGAACTTTCACGTCAGTGTTTGGAATGAAGTCTGCAGTTCAGAGTTAGGTTACGAACTTCCACTTCTATAAGTTATTCCGTACAAAATGATAAGTTATTCCGTAACAAAATCCAATTCTCTTCCTTAGAGTGAGGGCAGTGCAGTGTCTTTACTCAATTCTATACAATTTCCACATTTATTACTTTCGTCTATTCGTCCAACATTGTACACGGCTGCTACTCACCTGTAGGGAAATTCAATAGGAAGAACAAATAGCAAGACTCAATACAATATAGCTTACGGAGTTCTTTCACACTGGGGAACCCTACTACTCTACTACAGCGAGCTACAAGTTCAAAGGACTAGAGGAGCAAAGAAAAGTGAAAGGGAGCTGCTGGGTGCTAAAGTAAACAGTGAGTTTCGGAGGTACCCCCTAAAAGAAAGAATAAAGGACAGAGGCAGAGTTGAGTTATGAGTTGTGCGTCAGCAGTAAACAGTGAGTTGAGAGTAACAAGCAAGGGCGAATGAGCAAGCTCTTGCACAAGCCGTTCAACAAGTGTTGTTAGTAAGGAGTAAGAGGTGTTGTTACTTTCATAGATTTTATTAGGTGCATACTCTTTGATTACTTTCTACGCGTGCCTATCTGAGTTCTTAAAGATAAAGAAAGCAAGGCTACTACTATACCTTAAAAGAAGCTATGAGTCAGCAGAACAAGCAAGGAGGCTAGTAATAAAAAGAAGCTATGAGTCAACGGAACAAGCAAGGGAAATGTACCGACATTCTATAAGCAAAAGAAACAGAACGGTGCCCACTCACGGTGCCGACATTCTATAAGCAAAAGAAACAGAACGGTGATGTTTTCTCCTCTTTTGAAACTGTTCCTATCATACTCTATTCTTTTGCCTATCTTCCATCTATAAGCAAGGTAACTCAATCTCACTCTACTTTTCTTTGTAGTTGCTTGTCTGGTATTATGAATGACATTACTATCCTAAGCTTAATAGACTCTCCCACATTCTTTCCATACTACGTAGTCGACCCTTTTCCGAAGGGGCAAAAGATCTTAATAAAACAATTGGAACTATTGAAAGCTCTCAGCTCACCCTATAGCCGATCTTGGATACGAAGATATCAAATGAATGGTATACATCAACAGGGGATTCTACAACCGGACTGTATTGTTGGATTCGGCACGAACATAGTCTAGTTACGGGTCAACACTGATGTTCTACCTTCATTTGGTTGCCATTTTCAGAGTTTCGGAGTGTGTAATATCCCGTGTCTTCCTTCTTAGAGTCAAAAGCTCTTTTCGACCTGTGGCAGAGTGAAATAGCCCCTGAGTGAGTCGGTGATCCTAAGTGTAAAATGTAATCCAGCTGGGCGAATCTAATAAATCAATATGTATTTTGATTGGAGAGCAAAAGGTATATTATTCATCTGGGCCAAGCCACTACGGCCAAGCTACTAAGCAAGCCGCTCAGCAACAACATAGATACGTTTATAACCGCCAAGCAACGACTAGTTTCATCCCGTGTTTCATCCGTTTGACCTGACCACGATAGAATAGATTATTGGAATTCTTTGTTTGACTTTGACTTGGTGTTCGAAAGGATTCTAGTAATGATAAGACTTATGCTCACTACTAGTAATGATAAGACTTATGCTCACTACTCGGTCGGTTAAGGCTTGAATACCAGGGGAGTAGATGGAGATAGTTTTAGGCGAGGTGGGCCAAGGAAAACAACCCACCTACTAGGCAAGTCACTACTACTGTGAGTTATGAGCAAGTCAAGGGAACTAAACTCGAAACTGGTGCCTATGAGCCTGTAGTTACTGATCCGATCTTTGCTTCCCTAGCTCGAAAACTAACACCCTTGTCTGAAAGCCCTACTACTTACTTGTATTCTGTAGCTGCCTTCTTTGAAACTTTAACAGTATCTATTCATTATGTAGCTACTGGTCCTGGGATCCTTACTTTGTGCCTACCTAAACCAGTCTTTGCTTGGTTTCAACCTATAACTACCTCTTCTATGAATGAGTGGGTGCACCGGGCCTGAGGGAAGCACACTAACTCGTCCACGCAAGGATCGAATCGTAGCATACAAGGCTGAAACGACTACCTTTTCACAATTGTTGACTACTGCCCCTGGTACCTAACAGTTGTGCCCGCGTTAAGTCAACATAATTCTTAGAAGTTAGCATAATTCTTCTTCTAGAGCGTGCCCTAGAACAGTCTCTTTCCTTTTGCGTTTCTTTCTTTGAACTCTACTACTGTTTCATCCCTTGTTTCATTGCATAGAATGCTAGATCCAGGAAGGGCATAAGAATCATCAAATACTTGCTGGTACTCTCCCAATACTCTAGCTGGTACTCTCCTTTCTACAGGTGATTATTCGACCCATAACCTTTCTTTTTCTCTTTGCTCTGCTTTTTACTTCCCCTTTACTTTACTTTCCAGGCCAAGGAGTAGTGATAGTGATGTTAGTGAATTGAATTATATTAGTTATGATATACTATTCTATTAAAGGCTATAAGGCTGGGATACAGAGGTCAAACTGAGAGAAATCTCCTCACAACAACAAGCAAAATCAAGGAATCCATCTTCTCTTGCAACAACAGTAGGACCTGCAAGCTAAAGCGCATCAGAAAGTGGAATTCCAGATTCCAGTTTTGTTCTCGCCCTTTATGTTAGCGCAAACAAGTAGAACTCATAGAAAAGGAGCTAGAGTAGAGCACCAACAACACAAGAACTACCGAAACCTGTAACTGCTCAAGACTCAATACTTTAAGAATCATCCTACCCTCTTTCATGCTTTGGGTTGGACCACTTAGCGCTGCAAAGCCTGTACTTTTCGATGACCCTTACTCGACTTGAAGACTCACAACACAGGGGAGATACATAGAACCTAGCTGGAACTACACTCACTCCCTAACAGAGACCCGAGGAAGTACACCTCGACTCAAAGAAATTATAAGTACTGGAACTCCACTTTATGAACCCAAACCAGAGCCTCTGATTCCATAATTACCACAATATCTAGACGAGACTCTCACGTGAGGGGAACCGCGGGCAGCTGATTCTCTTTCTTCCCGTTCAGCTACCCTTTACTCTTTTCTAGCATTTGTTGACTCTGACCTATACTATGCACGCTCAATTCGAATTCATGTGTCAGGTATTGTAAAGAAGAATAAGATAGGTAGCTTCACACTAAACCTACAGCTAAAAGTGGAAAGGTAAAGTAAGTCACAGCTGTTTCTTTCGCTTAAATACACTTGTGAGCGGGCGCTAACAGGAGCTTTAGAAGTACTCTCTTCTGCCCTTCCGAATACTGATACGCCAGTAGTATCTTCTTTACCAGAACACTTGACTTTCGAACGGAAACGACACTCGTTCGCGCACCCTACGACTTATCTTGGAGACTCTCGGGGCATTAGTGAATTCCCGTTGTGCTGCTTTTCATTCTTTTCATTAGGTATTCAATTAACTTATTTGTATTCATTATTCTTTTCCCATGTTATTGATTCTTCAGTTGACTTGTTAAGAGTATGACTCAAAAAAGGAATCCACTAGAAAGAAAAAAAGGATACAATCAAAAACCAGAAGAAGCAAACAAAGAAAAAAGGATCTCACTAACGCGAACCAACCTTGCCTTACTGACTAGAAATCTGTCGTTGCTTACTTTTATTCTATAACTATAGAGATCCGGATCCTTAGGCTTATGACCATAACAACTAACTATAGGGCTTAGGCAGCTTCCACTTCTTCTATGACTGAACCGTGAGAAAGGGAACCAACCTACAAAATAGGAAATCCACTACTAGTATAGGGAATTGAACTAGAGCTAACAATACCTTAACTCGAAACTAGGTGCTGAAAGCCTACTTCACAAACAATACAGAAACCCGAAAACGGTAATCCAAACACTGATAACAAGACTATAGCTGCTGACAACAAGACTTGAGCTCGGGCATCTAAGCCTCCCAGACCTTGATTTCATCCCCCCCACTGCTGACTTTGAGCCTAACCCACCTATCTTATATTCTTGTACTGCCGATCCGGATCCCCCCGCTTGCTAGTTAAAGAGAAACCAACAACTAATGATAAGAATGGAGCTTATAAGAGCAAAGCCAGTACTTATAATTCCGGGCCCCGAACTACCTTAACTTGGAACTAGGTCATTGAAGAAAGGAGCCTCTAAATAAGATTACTACAGATAAGGCAACACCCGTATACTAGCAGCATGGCGCACCCTAGCGGACTGAACCCACTACTGGAAAGAACCGAGCTACTCTAGCAGAAGCCGACTAAAACTATGAGAACAACCCTACTGCTATCAGAGTCAAACTAATACTCAAAGGGTCTAAGGCGTTAACCAAGGACACCCATATACTTCTACTAGAATCTAATAAGCCATAAAGAATATTAAGTGGTCAGCATCAGAATAAAAGGCATTTCAAGTGAGAATGACTCGTGTGGGGGCGAAGGCAGCATTAACCCCTATGTAAAGTTACGGAATGAGTTGTAAACCCACAAGAATGGAACGAATAACTTAGGGAACGAAACACCATATAGAGAGAGTGAAACCAGTGCTTCTCTTACTTGAAACTAATAGCTGGGAAGTCCACTACGGATAACACTCATGGAAGGGAATGAAACTGTTCACTAGTAGACTTTCAACCACTACCTTCTTGCCCCACCCTATCTCTTTTCCTTTCTTTTGTAAACCAACCCTAGGTATCTTTCTCAACAACCTATGCCTATTTATTTCAAGTAGTAAATACAGAATGAAATGATAAAGTCAAGATACTAAGCATGGGTGGTACTATGTAGTGCATCTAGAATAGAAGGAATCAAAAGAGGAGAACAACTCATATAACATATAGAAAAAAACTCATAAGAAAAAGAATGGAACTAAGCACTAACGAGACTTATGCCCAAAACTCATTCTTTAGCTGATGCCCTCGAACCCTGCGCTACATATGAGCAAGTATTTATTGCACTCCTTCGCTCACTGCCTAGTTTGTCTCTTACTCTCCTCGGGTTAAGTCTACTATTTCCTTATACCATTCTTTCCTTTTAGCGGACCTG
Source organism: Musa itinerans (assembly GCA_001649415.1). NCBI lineage: Eukaryota > Viridiplantae > Streptophyta > Magnoliopsida > Zingiberales > Musaceae > Musa > Musa itinerans. Next base: position 221,161 of record LVTN01000164.1, read on the forward strand.
AACCTTTCTATACTAGCTATAAGGCTTACTTTGCTGGGCACCAACCCTAACTTCTCTTCTGGAAATAAGAAATAGGATCCTGGCTTCCTTGCCTCTAAGGTGGCCTCTCCCCACTTAAAGTAGAAGTTCCCTTGCTTACAAACTAGCGCTACTGACCTAAAAGCGACCTCTCCTTGGGGGAATTCTATCACTGCTGAACTCGGATTAGAAGACTGATCCAGATATCCTGGCACCAATAAAGAGAAGAATAGAGCTACGGACAAACAGAATAGAGCTACTGTCTCCTAACCTACCCTCCTTACCTTACTTCCTTAGTTCGAGAGTGAGCCTGCCCCCGCCTATCTTGAAATCGGGGACTACTTTATAGAAGCCTGCGACTCCCACTTCTCTCATTCTAAATATCCCGGCTATCATTCTTACTACCCTAAATATATCAAACTAAAACAAGTGCCCCTATTTATTAAGTCTTTGGCTTTTCACCTGTCATAAAGAAGCCAACTACTGCTGTAGGGATTGAACTAACGACAACAAGACCTATGCTCGAAACTCACTCCTTCCCTACCGACCTAAACTCTTATGTGCCAATTGTTAGTCTTATACTTGCTTCCTTGCTTCTTAGATTGAGTCTATTTCTCCTTGCTCTCATTCTTTGTACGTTTACTTATATTCCTCAACTGACGCCTAAAAGAATGGAACTGGCAGCAAAAACACTTGCACTGGTGCTTTTCGTACTTTCACTCATGCCTATGAAGCCAGCTCTCCTACTTATAAGTATTTCTATGGGAACTCATTCCGTAACTCCCGATTCGGATCTTTGCCTTTCAACCCAACACTGTTGACTTTCGTTCTGTCACTAGTGCTTCTAATCCTTTTCACTTAGAATAAGGAAATGCACTCTACTTATAATATGTTAACTCGAAACATGGAATCCAACTAATAAGTCATATCTTACATCGTACCGGGAACAATGATATTGGCAATAAGGGGTTAAACAGCCAATTGTGTGCATCGAGTGTATATTACTACAAAAGGAAGGGTACTACTGAAGAGAGGAAAGAATCAGTGGAAAGGGGACAAGAATCGAAAGAAGTCTCAATAAGGAATGAAATATGCATGGGGCGAGGCTTTCGCTTTTGTTGTAAATAAAGGAATGAGAAATAGCCCACGCAGGAATACACCAACTCACAATTCAGAATTAGACTCTAAGAAGTGGCAACGGTACTCGTAAGTACAATAAGACTGCTATCGGAATAACCCAACTGCTAACACAAGACGTTAACTACTAACTAGAAGATAACGGAATCGGTACACTACCTAGAAAGAATGGAACTGGTGCATACGCGACTGGAATCGGGGGCTAACAAGAATAGATCGGAAAAGTGAGAATTTCAGTAGTGTGGTAGTTCTACTAATGCTAATGGTACCAGAGGACTCATAGGTATGCTATGACTTATAGGGCAAATGAAACCCGTAAGGCAAAGAATTGGTATCGGGGCAGAGGGAAAAAGTATAGTTCTGGAAGCTAGTAATTTAAGGTAGTCAAAAGAGAATCAAACAAAAAACAAGGAATCGAGCTCTAAACTATGAATTGCCCTAGGGCATACGAGACTGTAGCTATTGACCTAGAAGCTGCCCTTTCTTGCTATCGTTATTACTGTTCCTGGCATCCTGACTATCAAACTTCCCCTACTGAACTAGAACCCTGCTCCACTAGCAATGAGACTAGGATCTATCTAGTACTTAATCTAGTAGTAGCTTATGGGGCTAGCGCATACAGTCATATACTAGAAGTAGTATAGTAGTAAGCATCAGTAATATAGCAGTAAGCATCAGTCATAGAATAATAGGAGTAAGCATAAGAACCAAACAGGTCAATATAGCTTACAAGGTGAGTATACAGGCTCACAGGCGTAAGTCAAAGAATCTAAATAGTAAGCAAGAGAGCGCAGCACTACCCCGATAGACAGAAACAAGAGCAAAGGAACTCAACTAAAAACCGGGAACTAAACTATGGCTACCGATCCTTTTACTTATAACTGGGAATATGGGCTTAACTACCTGTTTGAGTTGAAGACCGCTCCCTTAGTGACAGTATGATGACTCCCCCGTAGCCAGAGGAGAGGCCTGGAAGCTATAAGTAAAGAAGTGAAGTCAAGAATTGAACTAGCCTCGGGTAAAGAAGTCAAGAATGGAACTAACCTCAGGTGGAGATTTGAATTGGTAACGTTTACCCCCAACAAGTAGTTTCGTAGTCCTGTTTCAAAAGAGACAGTTCTTGTTCGAGTGGAAAGGGATGCGATGGAGAATGATTCATATTATGCCCACCCTTCTCCGGGGATACATACTTATTTGATATGGAAGATCCCTTATGAAGTGAAGCCCAGCTCCTTATCTTCTCTATCCGACTTAGACAGCAGCAATTTCATTAATTGACTTGAAGAAAATCACAATTACATAAAGACTAGGGATGATTCTGGCTTTACCACAGAAAGCGAGAGGACCGAAAGAATAGAGAAACACTACAAAGAGCTACAGCGAGATAAGAAGTTGACTCAGCTGTATAGAGATACATTCCATTCTGCTAGAATTCCTATACGATTAATGTAGAACATCGATTCTTCTCTTTGAGTCGTCCTGTGCCACTTATATATCTGCAACCTACCTCTCATTCTGCACCCTTTCCTCCCTTGCCCACCTCTTCGGTGTCGCTAAAGGTCTGCTAGTCAATTGAAAGAAGAAAAGTCATTCCACTCGCCAAGCAGAATAGAGTAGAGGCCTTGTTCCAGCGTGAGGAGCTACTGCTAAGAAAAAAAGGTACTTTCTTTGTTACTGCCCGGAAAGCTTCTCTCTAGGCGCCTACCCAATTGAGTAGACAACAGCCTATGAAGACAGGACAGGTTTTCTCTATCCGCTCTGGACTGGCAAACTGGGTACGGTACTTTTGATACCTAACTATATGCCTAACTGCTTCCCTTGTGGAAACTTACTACCCGGCAAGCTACTACTCTATGTAAAAGACAAAGACTGAATTGCCTACTCGTTTAACACGTAGGTTCTACTACTGGTTTTCTTACTTCACACAGTTGAAAGAGCAGATAAGGGATAATAACTAACAGTGGAGATACCTTTTAAGCCAAGCCTAGGGGACTCCTTTTAAGCTGGGGAAGAACCCTTTTAGCCAGGGGGGAATCTTTGACAGGTGAGATAGCATGAAATCTCCTGTATTTGTTAACTACCCCAACAAGTAGTATAACTAGAGATATCCGAGTTTCAGAACTGATTAATTGCCCTTTCTTACTTATTACTTTCTTAGACACCCCTCTTCTTCCCCTTGATGCTTCATCCCTTAAGCTTAAGTATTGTTGCAACCTTGCTTGTTTCGCAGCGGGTAACAACAATTCTTATGTTTCTTCCGATCTAGTATCTGTTTCTTACGATCTAGTACTTTCTGACTGGAACAAAACTGTAATTGCTATTAAAAAACCCGGGTTTCATCAACTGAATCGACTAGGCCGGGTTCTCATTCTTTATCTTGCTGGTTGACTTGCTGGTTCCCCTGCTGGTTTCATTGAACTTACTTCTGAGACGTGAGATGTGCAGATTCCACAAGTCAATAAGCAACGTTTCTGTCTTCAGCATGAGCGAGTTACACCTCGGCTTCAACCACTATCAAGGATAAGAAAGGTGCTTCAAGCCTAAGATTAAGGATTAGAATAACTCACAGGAGATATAAAGTGGATTCGAGACTCAGAGGCTCAACCAGTATAAATAGAATCTGCGTAGTAAGCGGTAAGCGGTTTCACAAGGTTTCAAAAGTTCAGTTGAGTTCAAAGACGTTGTGCTATCGTGAGTTGGCATTCCCACTCTTTATATGACATATATTATATTAACTTATTATTATCAAAATCTCTTTTAGTGCGGAAACAGAATCTCTAATTGCCCTAACTCCCTAATTTCCGTATAAGCCGAAACCCATCCTTGAAGTGAATAAACGAAGATTGATGTGGGATTCCCTTTCCTTTCCTTTTTCTATATCCCGAAACAAGCCTTGTTACGCCTTGTCAACTAGTCTAGTAATTGAACTTGCAGCTGAAGCTATAACTGCCTCTGATCTTGCTATTGAAACTGTTGATTCTCTCCGTAAAGCCGATTCTTTCTCTCTCACACTTACAATAAGGGAACAACGAATAAGGGGCTCTCCTTCTCCGACCTCTTTTCTTTTAAGTTATGATCCTATTGTGAAACTTGTAATTCTTCAGCTTATGCTACTTAATCAGTTGGAGCAGGATCTTAGGCTAAAGCGGGTAAGAAAGAAAGGACTCGATAAGCTGTAGTAGGATAATTCGAAATGTGTGATTATTACTTTCTATGGGGCACTTCATATGAGTCTCCTTGAGTTCGAGGTCAAATAGAAAGTCTAGGCGGTGTGAAGTCTGTGAAGCTGCAAGTGCTGCAAGTAGTGGTGTTGTCGACGCAGTTATCAAGTAATCCCCAAAAGCCAATAAGCGCAATTCTAGTGGTTTTTTTGCTCTATTGTTCTCGTATCGTATAGAAAGGTTAATATTCCTATACCTTATATATCTTAGCTCGATTTCATTCATTCTTTTTCTTCTGCTTAGGAAGTTCGAAATAACTGTTTTACTGAAGCGTTAAGTATTGAACTTAAGTACTGGCCCAACAGAATCAGCTGTGCGAGTGGAGTCAACGATAGAATCGGACCTTCCGCTTTTGAGGTAAAGTCGACATCGACAAGAGAATCAGCCGAGTCACGGTGAAGAATAGGTGTTGCACTTATATAGAATCGAAGGCTTTGATTCACTTATATATATGCTAGGCGAGATAGATTCAATTAGTTCAAAGTTGCCCTCATATTATAGCCACCAACTGAAGAAGAATAAGTATAAGTAGGAGCTTGGATCTGAAGAAGAAGAATAAGTATAAGTGGGAGCTGGATCTGAAGCTGTACCCAGAGTATTAGAATAAACAGTCGTATCTTTCAACAATTCTATAACTGCACTGGTGATGGAAATACATCATTTCATTGAATCATAGAATGAGAAACTGCTTAAGCTGATGCGGTATCAAAAGTGCCTTGTGCAAGTCTAGTTTTCGGCTAATATGAGTTTTCCAGAATAAGTAGTAATAAGAGATGTTTACGTTCTCAAAAGGGATGATGCAGTAGGTATCTCGGTGTTGCAGCAAGCGGGTCAATTTGCCATAAATAAATACTAGTTTCCAGCGTCTTTCAAAGAAATCAGGGAGTTAACCGGGAAGGGGAAATCAATCTGGGTTGACAGCCCGATTTCTCGTTACTTAATCCTTGTTCAACTCTGCTAATGGTAATCACCCAGCTTCAGAGTATGATCCTTAGAATTAATAGTCAGGGCCCATCTTCTAATCTATCTTATAATCTTTCTTATAATTAAGTGTTGAAGGAGTTCAGGGATCCAGTAAGTCAGCAGCATACGTTTCTTTCAAGTATAGTGTTATTGTTTACGAGATCGGAAGCAGTACGAGTCAATTCCGTTTCTGCTCGAAAGATTCCCGTCCTGTTTTCAGCTTACGGAGTTATCAGATCTTCTGTGCAAGAGAGAGATTCAATTGATTTTGAGTTTCTTTGCCAGTTCACCTTTTGAATTTCATAATTTACGTTGTTAATAGATGGGTAAATATAGAATAAAGTAAGAGGAGAGTAGACTCAAAAAGAAAGGGAAAGATTCCTATCAAGGTTCAGGCCCAAAACAAGAGTACTCTGTGCTAAGGTAGCAATCAGAAGCTTTGCGAAAGGAATCAGCAAGACCAGAAAGTGTAGTTCGAAAGGAATCAGCAAGTAAATAATCAATTTGGAAGATAAGAATCTGTATTGTAAGCGGTAAGTCAAGGTTCGGAAAGGAGAATAAGTCCTGTTTTAGTCGTCGTTCGAGGCTAACAAGATGATAGGCGTCAATGCATCAGAAAGGGAACTGCCTTTCGGGGTGTCTTAAATAAGGTAAGGTTCCGGTGGATTTCTTTCTAATTAGCTACGTTTCCCGCGATGCAAAAGGGCATACTAAGGTCAGGTCAGTTGGGCCAGAATTATAAGTACTGGTCTAACAAGGATCTTTGTGCTGGGATGGGAGTTCGTATAGCCTTACGTATCTAAGTCCGTTTTCGGGAGTTATCAGATCTTCTGCTTCATCCGTTGTTTGTTTCATTTCATATCTCTCTTACCGATACAAGGTTGTCAATAAACTAACTCCTTGGCTTTTGCCGAACTATACTTTCCTTCTTCTTTTTATTCAGATCTTTCAACTGGATATTAGCTTGCACTGGAACATACCATTCTATGAAAAAGGACTCTATCATTTATTATAGTTATGGACCTCGCATCAAAGCCTCTACTCTCATATGACCGAACAAGACTTGTTGTGTTGAACCAGCTCCCGTTAGCGCCCCAAGAGAATCAACAGGTAAAGAAGAGGCTCACCCCTCTTAACTAACCGCCGAAAACAGAACTTAGAATCTAGTGGTTACTTTGGGGGTTTCAGGTAATCGAGTGAATTCTACTTGTTCAGTTTGCCTAGTTCGAGTTTCATCATATACAGAAATGGGGTAACTAAGGAGGGAGAAACTGGAGTGATAGTTTGAAACACAGGAAGGGTAGGCTAACAGGCAGTGAAGCAAGGTTCAAAGTCAGCAGCGTTTCTTACATTCCGGTATTGAGAACGAAAGAAGGGTTTTGAAACAAGAGAATACAGGATGCAAGTAAGAGTATCAAAGTCTGTAAGGACAGGCTCAAATGCAGTGGTTACGGGAGAAAACCCAGTAGCTATAGACTCAAGACCTGAGGAGCTAGACTTAAGGGAAGCAAGTTCTAGGCCTATAGGAGGTGTAGCAAGAATGAGATCGAGGACTTGAAGACTAATGGCAAGGAAGGGTCTCCTCTCTCTGGAGTCAGTAGTGAAAGCCTAGGTGCCTAAAAGTCCAGCCAAGCAACATAGTCAGTTGCCACTTAAGTAATTGGGTTAATACACGGGGAGCTAAACGGTTAGAGTGCATTTTGTACTAATCCATTTATGCATTGAGACCTAATCTCTTTATTGGTAAATTGAGAATGCAACCAATACACTACCAGTAGTATTTCACTCGGTAATCCCCCTCATAAGAATAAGAATGGAGTGTGTAAGCGCAGTATAGACTTGTGAAGTACAAAATCCGTACAAGATTCTCGCTAGTAATAAAAAGAATGGAATTACTGATAACAAGCCTTATGCTCTAAAAGAAGACTTCCACCACTGATATCAAACCTTACCTTACTTTCCACTCCCTAGTTGTTGGTCTTATTGGCGAAAGGCCATTTCCCCAATCGCCGGTCTAGTCTCCCATGCCCTAACCATCGTTGTCGCTGTAAGCTTTCCACTTTTCCTTTGACTCTATCTATGAAGCTCGACGGGAATTGACTTCAGTCGAGGCAGAGAATCAGTACCCTAACATCTACTCCAATACCGGGACACTTTCTTTTTAAGAGCTCAATTCAATCGATCCGGGCTGGGCTAGCATCGTTTTCCGTTTACTTGGATTGATTAGAGGGTCTCAAGGGTTGCTCCAGCTAAATAAGTACAAAACCTCAAGAACTTAAGTACTGGCACACCAAATCATTCCTCTCTCTAACTATATAAGACAATGAACTATCTACAATTAGGTGAAAAGCTTCTACAGGCATGACTACATAATATACAAAAGAATCTCGCGGACTTACCCAATACGTTTTCACGCCCCTGATCCCTATCGGTTTTAAAACAAACTTCAAGGTTCTACTTTTCATTCATACTTAAGATCAGACTTTCCAAGCTATCTCTATCATACTGGAAATTCTACAAAATGCACTCTAACAATGGCGGGCTTTAGAAAGAATACAGGATACGGGAAGGGCACAAGAGCTGGCATTCTATTTGATATTTCATCTTTCCTGAACAAACCGTCACAGTGAAAACCCAAACTCTAGTATATCGTCGTAGAACCATAAAGACAGAACTGAACGACCTGATACTCTTTTTGATCAAGCTTGAAGACTGAAGACCATAAATCGGGTTTCCTTTCCAACTCACACTTGCTTTTGAGAACAGGTTTGCCTACCTTGTGCTCATCTATGGATTTAGGGGACTGGCTTCAAATGAAATGGATGATATTGAGGTTAAGGCAAGGGTAATATACTCTTTTTAGACGGGTGCCCAACCAAGAGGATGTCTTGATAACACGCCCACAGCAATTGACTCACTGGCCTCTGAACTTCCTTATTTCGCTTTGCTTTCTGTGCTCGCTTATCGTATTTTGCTCGCTCTCCCGCTCTCATGAAACCATACCTTTACAGACAATCAGTGATCCTGCCTCAACTTATACTTACTCGAGAAATCAATTGTCAATGAAAAGAGAACTTTCGAAAGTCAGCGAGATAACTTATAACCAATAACCAATACTCTCTGAGTAGCAAGTTGTTATCACTCTTTGCTCTCGTTCTCTGGAACAGGCTTGGGTACGTAGGCAATGGGCGGAAGCCTAAATCAATTTCACCAGGCTGGCGCAGGTGGTATGGGCTTGCAACCAGTGGACTTGTGCGTTTTCTAGTCTAAGTCTTGTCTTCACTTCCGGGTCGATGAGTTTTAAGCGGATTCTATTATCAGGTTTCTCTAGTGGGTTCGCTCCGATCTACCTTTCCTACAACAGTAAAAGCGAGGGCACTTCAGGATAGTACTGGAATGGCTCACCCCCAAAAGCATTGTTTAATTCAAGACATAAGCTTTCAATATTTCTACACATTCTCAGTCAGGTAAGAAAACGTTAGGTATGGGTCCTATCCCTTTCTAGGAATTCCTTGTTGATGGCTAGTCTTTTCCGCTTTATCCAAACAAACAGTGCATCAAATCAGGAGCCCAAATCGATCGCCGCTCCCTCTTATCAAGGAGGGGACTAGCTCAGCTTCGGAATTGGTGGACTCACTTAATATAAGATAAGGGTGATTTATCAGCTCTCCCTTTTCTTTATTGGTGCCTTGCCCGCCCTTTGATTCTTGTCGGGAAGAAGTTGTGATAGAATAGGGTTAGGTTTCTCTCGCCGAAATGGGCGATACCTATGCCTTCACAAAATCATTCTTATGACTATCTATTCCAGATGGTGAATTATTGGATTTGCAAAATAGTGGGAATACATCAATCTTGCATAAAGGGAGCAAAACTCCATTCTAATTGTTCGGTTTTGAATTGGAAACCTTAAGGATTCATAATGGTTTGATTTGAAAGGATTCATAATGGTTTGATTTGACCAGCTGTAAGATTCGAAGAGGCAGCTCGGCTCGGACAAAGAATCTGATGATCATATCAAAAAAGATGCTGCATGGACCTTTATCGATGCGGTTACTGGCTAAGTTAATCATAAGAAGGAAGGCAAGGCGGCTGTTATATCAGTGGAATAAAAGGTGCCAGATCAAGTACTAATTTGATGGAACTGGAAAGAGAGTGTTTTCGGAATCAAAGAAAAGAGCGGATCTTTAAAGAGCTTTGCCCGATTCTTGCGACAGTCAGAACAGAGATGATTACTGTGTCATTGGGCATTTGTCTCAAACAGAAATAAGAGGCTTAGACGGCGAGGAAGGTTAGATGAAAGAAAGCATACTAGAGACTTGGACAGTTAGGAAGGTTAGACGAAAGCATACTAGAGGATTGGACGGTTAGGAAGGTTAAACGAAAGAAAGCATACTATACTATAGGCTTGCATTTGCTTCCTTGCCACGCTCGAAATCGTTTGATTGCATTGTTTCGCTTGCGCATTTCTTGGTTTTACCTTTCTTACCTGGAGCCATATCTTCTTGTGTATGAGATCCCCTGGCAATTTGAGTATGATTGAATCTTGGACTAATTGGAAGGGGAAGGACTTTGAAGCGATGCTGGATTCATAGAATAAGAATAATAGGAGTTGGCTAGACTAGAAGGATCCCTAGAATATAGGAGGATGAGTTTTAGGCTATACCAGCAGGATCAATGATAGGATTCTTAGGCTATACCTGCTATGAAATGAATAATAAACATACCTTCGTTAGTATGGAAGGAGGTAGAATTCAGGGCTGGGTTAAAGGGTTACCTAATTAAGTTATTAACTGAGGTCTGATCTCCGTGCGAGCATGCGTATTCACCACACTTACACTGACCGACCCCGTTGAGTTCCTTTTATGGTAACAGATCGAATCCTACACAAGTGCCAGACCTATTAGCTATATTCTTTAGAAGAAAGAGATTGAGCTCGACGATCTAGATTCATAGCCACCCGTTGAATAGTCTCTCGGAGCGTTTTCTTCAAGTCGAGTGTTGGCGAGTGACTTAGTTACGCTTACGGAGTGTAGTGGGCTGTTTGGTTATTAGTGAATCGACTTATTTCTTATCAATTCCTATAAAGCAAGGGAACTAAGATAGATAGATAGAGAAAAAGTGGTAGAGTTACAGAAGAGCGCTGTGTACTTTACTGCGGGGAGAACTAGCAACGGCAAATGAGCAAGCAGTTAGCAGTGAGTTTCGAGTCAGTGGTCTAATTCTTTTACATGTGTTTACATTATTGGTGCACTCAATTCGTTTCTTGCACTAAATGAAACAAGCCCTTCCCTTGTACGCCGGACAATAAGTAAAGTACCAAAATGATAGGGATAAGCAGCGCCAATATTCTATTCTTCAGCGATTTGTTTAAGAGAGCCCAACTACTACTACGAGAGCTCAACGTAAGCGAGTTACTTCATCGGTTCAGCTAACTCAGAATGGAATATCACTCACTACTTATAGAGAATGGAGAATATCACTCACTACTTATAGAGAATGGAGAGCACTTGACTTATTATATACTCTACTCTACAACACTTGAGAATATATACTGACTTTACTTAACTCCAAAACGAACTTGTTCCATTGCTTGTTTCTTATCCATTGAGTGCACCTACTTATAGAATGGAGTATAATACTAGCTTACTCACATATAACTCTTGGGGTGCATTAGTGCACGGAACCTTACTCAATACTCTAAACCTCACTGCGCTTATTTGCTTGTTCAAACCTAACCTACTCTTCAGGACAGGACAACCTCTTCTCTTAGCGCTTTCAAGTATCATATTTTCGTCTTTGCTTTCAAGTACAACATTAGTGCCGGCGTACATGATTCTCAGTGCCTTTGTTTTCGCCCTTGCTTGCTTTTCGCCCTTGTTGCTTTTCAGAGTAGAGTGGAATATCTAGCTCTTTCGCCCTTGCTTGCTTTGAAGAGTAGAATCTTGCTAAAAATACTTATAGAAATTCGTTCACTCAGTCCTGTGCTGACTGCTGACTCACTTAACTTACTATTTTACTTCGAGCAGAAAGAAGAGAATCTTATTGACATATGGTAGAAGTGCTCTACCTAACACAGCTTAGTCAAATAACACAGCTTACTGCAATCAATATAACTTAAAGAACGGCTTTCGCCCTTGTGAAGATACTTGCTAGGGAGAGGAGACCTATCTTTTTGATTCCTATTATAGCATGGAATAGAAGAGAGTGCTCATAACTAAGAAAATGGAGTAACAAAAACACTAGTATTCCTTGAAGTATATAGGAACAGTAATAAGTGACAAGCAACAACTACAAGATTAAGCGCTTACTGAGTTCAACAAACAAGTGAAGAAGCAACGGCAATAAGAAGAGAGTACAATAGTATGACTTCGAGATGCCTACATTCCTTCTTAAAGGAAGCAATGCTGTCAGCTGTTGGGTTTCAACTAGCTACAAGGGGGGCTTCTGCAACTCTACCAAAGAAATATGCTTAGCGGGCTAATTAATAAGTTTGGCAACCGACTTACTTGCATAAAGCGACTTTTCCCCATACACTAAAAAGTGAAGTAAAGCACACAAAGGTCAAGTAATAGCTACTGGGCGCGTCCCTTCTTTCGAGTGCGCGGTCTGCTGATGCTTACTCTGTTGATTCCGATTCTCTCGTTGACAAAACCAGAACTTAGGATGATTGATACAATGACAGCTTATCTTCTTACTTCACTTAATAGGATGAAAGTAGACAACACGGATGAAAGTCAAACTCTGAGACTTCACCGCGGGTCAATAAGTGATAGCGCAACAAGGAATTCCACCACCTTTCCCTTTCACTGACGCTTTTACACTTAGTCTTCTTCAGCAAAGGCGCTATAAAGATCCTTTTTCTCTGAAAACTCCCTTTCCTTTACATTACTTGTTCTTTTGCCCTTGTATGTTCCGTTGTGGGAACTCGATCCCTAGCGCTTCTTGATAAGAATGGAATGGCATTCTCATGCGGACGGATTATAATAAGGCACAAGAACAGGACTTTCAACTTACACTATACTTTATACTTGACCTCGAACTGAAAGAGACAACACTGCTTCACCGTAAGTAAAGTAAGCCGGCCAAGCCACTACTTAGTTCAATTCTGAGTCCCTGGCTTAAACAACCCCAAAAAGGGGGTTTTTGACCTTTCTACTACTCCGATAGTAATTAGTAATAGAATTAGTAACTAGCCGCTACTCCAATACAAATGAATAAGGAAGGCCAAGCCAGAGTTCAAAGAGCCTGAGGTAGATTAGATCAAGTCCTGTGTGAACCTTTCTTTGTCACCAGTGTTCGGGTTTTTAAGTGCTAACACTCATTGGAGTTCCTTAGTTTGGTTTGACTATCTTCTTGGGAGTTCAAGAGCTAGGTTCATTTCTTCTTGAGGACTTGTTCCCTTCCACTTCTCTTCCTTGCTTGAAGAATGGAGTGCACAAAGGAATATTGGCAAATCAAAGAATATGAACCGGACTCTCGGTGTTGCGCATTAGCGAGTGGTGCGAAAGAAGGGAAAGAAGAGAACCGGATAAAGGAGAGATTCTCAGACAAGAAAAACTAAGGCCGGTAAAGATAAAGTACCAATTCCATGGTGTAGAATGGATACCTAGATCCGTAGTGAAATTGTATAGTAGTTGCTTGGCTGTAGTCTGAGTTAGATGAGATGAGAGCAAGAGGGGCCACTACTTTTTACAAAACCCCGGGCAATTACTTAAGGGCACAGGACTTGGCGAAATCTAGCGAAAACTTAGAGAAATCAGGGTTACAACAGCCCCTTTATGTACTTAATTCTTCATTGATCTCTAGTCTCTCTTGGGTGTGCGAGTGAAGGAACTAATTAAGACTAAGGCTAGGCTTTATCTTGTAGTGGATAAACTGTCGTCAACTGATTGTCCTGCTGTAGCTCTTAGTACTGCAAGCGTACTGATTAATTACTCCTCTCTTTTCTCCTGATTGTCTTTCTGAAGGAGCAGAGGTCAAGAAGATACTTAAGTAAGAGGTCAGTGAGCTGCTGTATAACATTCCTACCTTTATGGGCGGTTTAAGGTCAATTCATTATTGGAATTAAGGGTATCGGATCAGAATTAGGTTCATCAGCAGAGAAGCCTTAGCTACTTCGACTTTCATCCCAACAAGCGCCAAGCAACCAGGCAAGTCACTACTACAAAAACATCGAAGATAAGGAATGCATTATACCTCTCGTGATGAGCAAAACAGTCCCAATTAATAGCGGCAGGAGCTATTAAGAGTTATAAGCAAGTCCTGTCTTTCTCCCCTAGTACTTCGTTCTCTGAAATCCAAGTATTAGAATCCAACTAGTACTAATCAGAATGAAGCTGATACATTAAAGAATCAAACTCTCAATACAGAATATCAGAATACAGAACGAAACAAGTAGGTAGCACTCGGGTAACTAACTTACCCTTCCGCTCGCTAACGCCTTGAATAAAGGACTTGTTAACAACCATTACGCATATATTTATTGAGTTTATTTGTAGTATACGCTTGTTTGCTCTTAACCAAAGAAGAAGGTGACCCCTCGTCGCGCATGCAATTCTCACTTCATATCTTTGAAATCCATGTTGTACCGACTTAATATAAGGGCCACCGCAAAAGGCAAGGTGATGAAAAAGCCTAGTGCCGGTTATATTAAGTTCTCTTGATGGCAGCTATGAACGGAATGGAATCTTTCTCTTGCAACTCAACCTCTCCTCTGCTAAACTCTATGAATTCTACCTCTCCTATTTAATGAAATGAAAGATTATACCTTTCCTATTAAATCCTCTGTTGCTAGTGCCACTTATATATCTGCTTCTGAATGAGGTATACCATACCTCTCTTCCGTCTCATCTCATCTCATCCCTCTCTTGCTCTTTGAACTCTGGCTCCTATTTCTATTCTTACTTGATTTCTTTCCCGCTTCAAAGCCAATACCAGATCCATCTCCATCTCGAAGTAAACCAGTCATTTCTTTCGAGCGAGCATTGTAAGTTGCCGAGTCAAGCAATAAGTACTCTCATTCTTGCAGTGCGCCCCCCACACAATAGAATCTTTTTTCTCTGAAAACAAGCGGAGCAGGAAATGAAATGGAACTTTAGAATATCAATGATAGTGCTAATAGGCCGAGTGAACTACTCCCGTCCCTGCAGCTGCGCCAACACCTGGATATCATACCTCTTATTCTCTTTCTCCGTGTGCAGGCAGTAGAGAAAAGACATTTGGAATTCCATTAATACTTTGGAGCACCTGATTTATAACTCGCTTCTTTCCTTGCAGGTTCCCTTGCCTACCTCTCTCTGTGTTTGATTACGAGGTTCTTTAATGCCTCGCCCTTGTTCTTATTCTATTCTTATTCCGACTCTTTCTCCTGTATAGTATTCTCCCGTATAGTATGTATTCTCTTTTCAATGCTAGTATCGTGTATTCTCTTTATCCTACTCCTTGCTCCTGGTTTGAAGGTGTTACAGCCCTTAAGTTAATGGCATTGGCAACGAGATCTGAAGCTGGATTAGAGGCTGTGCTAAAGTCATTGTATTGAGAATCAGCAGTGTCAGCTGTTCGGTATCTCTATATTGGTGGTGCAAGCGGGCCAGTTCCAGTTGTTGTCCACTCGAAAGATGGGTTTCCAGCCCCAACCCAAACTAGTAGTAGTGGTATAAGCATCAATTCCTTAATTGTTTGTTCTTCAAGTGAATGAGTTTACCACGAGGCGAGAGATTCTATTAATTCTTCAGGCAGGACAGCGGAAAGTCTAGTTTTCTACGTTATCGAGTTGGAAGCGGAAGACAGGCAAGGCACTCCCATAACTATCCCACCCCGACTAAGTGGCTAAAGGTAGAGTTTACAGTTAAGTAGGTTCATATGCTTGAGAAGAAGTTGCTTTGGAATCAGCAGTAGAAAGGTGAAGTTTCAGGAAAGTATCTAAGAGGATAGGTCGGAAAAAGGAAAAGAAGAAACACAAAGAGGATAGGTCGGAAAAAGGAAAAGAAGAAACACAAAGTACTAGCGATGCCCTACCATAGCCCTAAATTAGTTGCATCTGGTGAGTTCTTTGATTCAGCTTACGGATAAAGTTGTGAGTACTCTGTAACCTTACTATCCACTTCTCTGGTCTGAAACTACTGATGCACTTGGTATATATGTATTCATTATTATTAATGTTGTCTCGGTATATATGTATTTGTTATTATCCCTGTTGAGCTCTAGCGGCAGCAAGTCATCGTAACTGTAGTAGCCCTGCTGAATCCATAAGAAAGAGCAAGAGCATCTCTGTCAGTTAAGTTAAGGGTGTTTGGCGAGGCTATAGTAGCAACTGTAGGAGTGAGTCAATTCGGCTCTCCTTTCTTCTGGAACTGTCAATTCTGATGCTTCCTTTCTTCTTAACCGCTAGTGGGTCAGAACTGTTGATTCTTCTTCAACACCCGAACTTCACTTTAGATTAGTTGTCTACGAGAATGGCTTGCTCCAGTTTAATCTATCCGAATTATGTATTAGGCCTTATCCAACCCCAGAAACGAACCCTGCACTGGACCCTTCTACTGGGCAATGACTTAAGGGCTTATTCTTATAGAGTCTCCTTTCCTCGCCCTTAACGGTACGAGCTTGAGTTGACTTTCCTCGCCCTTAACGGTACGAGCCCATCTTTAGTTGAAAGCTGCCCTTTCCTCGCCTCGCATCAAAGACTTGAAGATATTAGGTATTATATAAGATAGTTTACACTAGTATACGAGGAGGTGCCAAAGTAGTCGACTCTCCATTCTTTATTTGTAGAAAGAGCACCGTCGACTCTCAATTCAGTATTTGTAGAAAGAGCACCAGGTAGGCGAGAAAGAGGGAAGTTTCTTCTTAAAGTAAGGAGCAACCAAGCAACTTCCTTGAGAGTTCCTGTTATTGGCTCATTTGTCCACAAGAGAGGGATCCGAGGCAGTGGAGGCAGTATCAGAGGCAGTTCGTAAGGAAGCCGCAAGTGTCAAGTCGAATGCCTTTATTGGTGTTAGTGCTTCTGTAACTTTATTGGTGTTAGTGCTTCTGTAACTGGATACTTGAGTTCTTATCAAATGCCTACGAGGTGTGGGGAATGGGAAGAAAGAGACATAACCCCGCCTAACTCAGTTAATTAAGAACTTAGCTACTAGGCAATAAGCTATAAGAACAGGTTATTACCAATATTCTGCATTGTAGTAAAGTATCAAACTCAATTCTTAAAGGAAGGAAAGAGCAACCAAGCAGACCCTCTCACGCCAACACATTCCATTAAGGCTAAGAGTAGTTTACCCCTAGTATATCTATCTTCTTCTCTATTCTCCACCCATCTTTCTTTACCTATCTTTTGACCATATTCTTAGAACTGAGAGCAAGCAGTAGGGCGATACAGGCTAGTAATTACTTTGCAATAGAAGTAGGTGAGCAATAGGGCGATACAGACCAGTAATGGAATTGAATGCACTTCACTTCATATAGAGCTAAGTCACTTCATTATATAGCTAAGTCACTTCATTACAAAATACCGAAAGTGAGTTTGCCGGCTAGAGAACCAGTGTACGAGTTCCTGAAACCGACGAACAGTTGTTATTTTCAATACAATACCTGAGTTAGATGAGATGAGAGCCAGAGTTTAGGTTGGCAAGGGAAACAGTTAAGGAGCCGGTTATTATAAGTTCTGGCTGATCCTCACGTTTTCGGCCTTGCCCGGCTTACTTAGTTGCCACTTACTATAAGCTTAGTTCCTTGGCTCGTTGCAATTCTTTACTTCAAGTAGAGAGGTCGTGGAGGAATCCAATCTCAAGTCTGTTCCTGCGCTTAAAATACTTACTTCAGTCGCCAACAAACACCTTGACTTTAGACTTGAGGAACTGCTTGCTAGACTTGAGGAACTACTTGAAGCACTTGAAGCTGACCTTTATACCCTGACTGCCCTTGACTATGAATTTGAAGAGAAGAGCACCGAGACCTTGTAGATAATTCTAACCTTTCTCACCTATCCTATGGTATTGACCTATGCTCTGGTATGGAACTACAGAATCAAACCGACCGGAACTACTTTCATCTGTAGCCATCAAGAGTGAAAAAGAGCCGAATGAAGGTAGAAAACTCAGGTCTTCAACTAGCAAATCCACTACTACAAAGGCAAGAATACAAAGGCAAGAACTGGGCAACTGTTACTACAAAGGTCTTCTAACCCACTTGCTAGTGAACGCTCCTATTAACTGAATTAGGCTCCTTTCTTTCTCTTTCAACTAAGCAAGATCTGATCTCTCTTCCCTGTGGCCTACCCGATTCTCATTAAGGGCACTTGACTTTGGGAGGAAGATTCTCATTAAGGGCACTTGACTTTGGGAGGAAATGGAATAAGGTACTTAGTATACGCTTGGCCCCCGGGCGCAGCTCATTCATTTCAATTGTAAACTCCATTCTAACTTGACTAACTTGACTATGGCGAGCGAGGCCACACCATCCCTCTTTTGTCGAACTCTACTTTAGAAGCGCATATTATTGTTGGCTACGAGTCTCTTTCTTTTCTTGGTTAAGGAGTCCAAATGATTAGGATAATAAGTATAAGCTAGATAAGGAGCGGGATTGAGAGAAGTATCTGAAGCAGTGTATTTCTTTTCATCTATCTAAGGACCCATGTGCTCAATCATAAATGAATGTTTGAGTGGATCTTTCTAGTCGTGGGGAATGTGCTTCTGCAGCGGGAAGGAAGTAATGAGCTAGGGCTAATAGATGTAGGTTAGTTACCCATATGATGTTTTCAACCAGGGTTAATCAGTGAAGTGTGAGGATGCAGGCGCTCTATCTTGATACTCGACATTCATTCCGCTGCTACTTACTTGAGAACAAATACATCATTAACAAACACTACTTACTTTTTTCTATTCAAAAGTAGATTCAAATATTGCTACTCTGACTTGAGAACTCCCCTTTCACCACCGCAACTTGAAACCGAAACAAGACCTTATCTTATAGTAATTGAAATTCTCCACCACCTATAAGGTAAAGAAGGAACTTATAGCTTCAACGCTAGGCCCTGTACTGTTCAATGCCCTGCCCCAAACTCGACTTGGACCACACCTCGCCTCATAAGGATATTCTCTATGACAACTAAGGTAAAGAACCTACACAGCCCTTGCTTCTTCTGGACTGGAACAATACTTGATGATTCTTCACTCAAAGCAGCTAATGAATTGTGTTTGTGAGCCTAATGAAAGGCTTTCCCGAGTTGGTAAATAGAGGTTATTGACCAAAGTTCACTCTTGCATCAGAGGCCTAAGCAGTAGCGGGAAGGAATGTACAGGTCTGGTCTGCAAGATAGAGTGAGTTCGGTTACCTGCCCCGGCTTATAATCAATCATAAAGTCCAGTACTTATAATTTCTTTGAGGCTAGGTCTACTTCATATTAGTCTTTGCCAGCACCAAGCACCGCATTAAGAAAACACTGGACTTGGCGACTCGGAACCAACCCTACTTATGTGAGGAATAAATGAATGAGTTGGCAAGTTTATGAGTTGAAATGAGAGTCATCCCGCTCCTGCTTATCCTAATTCTTATCCAGCTCCAACTAGTAGTGGTACAGAGCCATAACTGTCTTTTTAGCCATAGGTAGAGGAGAAATAACTGTGTTTGTTGCAAGAGGGGAGTGGAGTGCAAAAGGTCAGGTGCAATGATAGGTGTTGGCGACCCGGCCTTACTACTAAAGAAGAGGATTTACAGGTAGAATTATGACTTGCAGAATCAAACCGGTTCTCCAGTAATTCTACGGATTGGTAATGAATGAGTACTACTTTCTTTCTTTTCACTACTGAAACTTTGAAGCCTTAAACACCTGATTGAGAGTTAGCAGAGAGGAGTTGAATGATTGGGTATAGAAGAGAGGAGTTTCATCTGCAATTAGATCAGTGTTGAGACCCTTAGAGTAAGTTACCACGAGTTTCATCTGGTATCCTACTATAGAAGATATTTATTTAGAAATAAGTAGAAATAAGATATATAAGATATATGTATTAGATCCGCCAGGCGAGTAGAAGGAAAGTATCTTGTTGGTGGCGAAAGTTCCATTCATGAGGCCCTATAGTAAGTTGCAGGGTAAAGTACTTGCTTTGAAGCGGGAAGTAGAAGTGTAGTTCGAAAGTAAGGTTAAGGCGTGGGAAGGAATGTAGAGGCCCTTCTAGTAAGTTTGCCAGTAAAGTGATAGTTTCATCCCTTGTTGGATCAGTTATCCTATAAGAGGTGTTAAAGCCAGGCAAGCAGACAAGCAGCGTTAATAAGTGCAAGTCAGAACTCAACTCGATGAAAACAGGAAGAGCCGGCTAAGGTATAGAATTCCACTCCCGAACACAGGAACTGTGGAAACCTGGTGTAGTATAGTAGTCAAGAGCAATAACTGTACTTGTTGCCAGAGCCTAGCCTGTAGTTGGCGATAGACTAGTTTACTGACTTTGTTTACTTACTTTGTTTCCATACTTTGTTTACATACTTGGTAGGCCTTGGTAGGTACGGGTGCCTTAATTCTTATGCTCTGTTTTCTAGCTTCCGTAGTAGCTTGTATGATAGCTCTGCAGATATATAAGTATGTAGTTTTCCACCTTCCGGTGTTCTTCTTACTCGATAGTTTGATACCTTCATTCTTCTCCTCCGTTGAACCTCTGGTTATGGCAAATTCCCCTTATCGGTCGGCTCTTCTAAGGCAGCCTAATCAAATGACATTCCCCTTGACTGAACCTTCAAGCCATTGTGCTAACGTATGAGTGAAAGAGCGAGTTTTCTAGCGTTAGGTAGCTTCATGAGCAAGTCCTATCTTCACCTCTTGTTCGAGAGCAGAGAGAAGGAAGGTGTCTCTTTCGAAAGCAATGGAAAGGTGCACTCTACTCGCTAACAAGCAACAACTAACTCTCTTGGCCAAGCTAATCGCCGAAGACATCTAATTTACTGCTACTAATTAATATACCGAGTCCTGTTGTATTCCCCGGTAAGAGAGTCTGCACGGAACCCAGACCTTGATAAAGCAACTGATCCTGATACTGATATGACTAACCTAACAGCTTCCTTTTCTTTGGAATCCGACTGGGGCTTGGCTTGCTTCTGTGCAGGAGTACGGTTGATTTGCTATCAAAACACGGGAAAAAACAATTATGAACTTCAATTGGAGCTAGGAATTATTAAGTTGCACCAACACACCTCGCCCATTTACTTAAGTGCTAAGAACTGGAACTGGCAACATAGGGGCGAAAAAGCAATGATTTCTAATCGCCAAGACACTAAAAGACAACTAGAATAATCAACTTACATATAGTATAGAATAATCAACTTACATATAGTATAGAATAATCAACTTACATATAGTATATTTATGAGTTGTTATTACCTAGTCAGTCCTGTGCCCTTAAGTAATTGCAAGCTACTACAGATGTCTTCATGGCGGTAGCGAGTGAAAAGCTAAGGAGCACCTGTTCCATTCTTGATGGTTCCTTTGCCTACCTTGACTCTGGCTACCTCTCGAATCTTGCCAACCCTGTAAAGGAAAGTGCAAATTGAACTCTCAGCAAAGTCAGATATCATAAGAGAAATAATGCATTTTGTAGAATATAGTATAGATCAGAGCCAAACAAAAGAAAACTACACTCGTGCAACTACTTCTCTATTTATTACTTGCTGAACACATGGAGTAGAGAACCAATACTATATAATAAGATAAAGAAAATAAGATATTGAAGAATGAGAGTTCCCCTCCTAGCCTAGCTTACTATTACTGGCCTTTATGCCCTAAGTTCATCGGTTAAGTAGCCAGCAGCTGGGCTTGTTGCATCTGTTTTCCTTTAGAAATCAAGAAAGATCATAATTCATTTTAGAAGGTTTATTCTACGGTGTCTGTATTGTTGAAATAGAAGTCGTTTTTCTGTTGACTTTAGCAATTACGAACTTAAGTAATTGGTTATGTAAACACCATTCTGGAACTCTATTCTTTAGTAGAGGACTGGAGTAGCGGTAAGTATCTGAGGCAGGAACAGAAGAAGTTGATTCCAATAATCCTAGAAATTGAGTAATCTAGTAGCGAAAACATCAATGGCTATTCCAAATCCCGGGAAGTAGTCAAAAAAGAAGAGAAATTGACCCAGCTAGTAGGCAAAATCACTTTGCGTATACCAGCTCCTGCCGCCCCTCGAAGACAGGGTTGCTTGGCCCCGGGGTTAATGAAAAAAAGAAGTAATTGGGACTAGCTATGGTATAAACCTGTAGGGAAAATGACTTGGCTATCAGCCAAGGCCTCAAACAAAACTAGGCCAAGACACTGGGCAAGGCCTAGAACACAACTGGGCCAAGACACTAAAAGACAACTTCAATAAGAAACCACATATAGTATATTTCTTATGAGTTATTACAATAGATGCTTTCTGGAGCTTAATTTGTGTTCGCCACTGCCAACCAGTCTTCACTCACTTAACGCTATGCTGCATCTATTTTCTTGACTCTCAATTGATAAGAAAGACCCGAACTGCTACTAACAATAACTAGAACGAGTAATTCCACTTAAACTAGAACGAGTAATTCCACTGGTGCCTATGATCCTTACTTCTTAGATAAAGTCTACCTTTCAGGGCTATCAAATACGACTATTGACAACCCAGCTACTACTAGCAATAAAGGAACTACTTGACTTGCCCGGTTCACTTCTAACCATCCTTCTCCATAGAATCATAGCAATGTTTCGTATTCTATATAGTAAAGGAACCAGTGCTCTTCTATCTTATGGAAAGAAAGAAAGAAACCAGTGCTCCTCTATCTTATGGAAAGAAAGAAACCAGTGCTCTTCTATCTTCTATAGTAGCTATTCCTTTGAATTGAAAAACGAATCCTTGGGTTGACCGACGGACAGAGTAGCCCATAAACAAGTACAATCACTGGCCAACAACGTGGGAAAGCAAAAGTCCAAATCCAGAAACTAGCTTTTATTAATCACTAATGGAGCAGGGATTCTAGAAAAGCAGCACCAACCTTCATGACCAATCGGCCGGATCCTGAGTGCCTATAGCTATTGCCCTGGTTCGATCGTGTTCATTACAAGGCACCTTCTCTTTGTCCCAACACAGCTGACATCCATAAAGAAAATTCCTTTCAGACTTCATCCCTTGAGCAGACCACTCTAACTCACCCAAATGGTTACTTTTCACCACTGGGCGCTCTTCTCTACCACTATCGGGGACTATCTAAAGCAATGGGTAAATCAAGGAATAGTTCCGTTCCTCTTTTCTCTTCACCGCCTCCGCACACGTCACAACACCCCTATGCACGGGCTAGAGTATATGGTTTTCGAAGCGATTCTTGCATTGCCATTGCAGCTCGCTAATTCGAGTTAAGTGAACTCCTATTGCTTGTTTAGTAGTAGCTTGTTGGAGCTATGGAATCCGCAGCACATTTGCCGTAAAGAGCTTTCCCGCCCCTTCCTTTCTTGGGCTACATATTCTCTGCACCTTACTTTATGGTATTAGCTTAGCAGTAAGAATGGATTCATCCACCCCCTGATTCATAGGATCTTTCCGGGTAACAAACAGTCTATTTACTCCTTTTCTCTGCCCGTACTAGAACTATCGGGTAACAAACAGTCTATTTACTCCTTTTCTCTGCGCGTACTAGAACTATGTTAGTTAGTTCCGGTAAGAAAGGGATAGATGTCGATAGCTGCTCCTCCTTTTCTATATTCCGAATTACCAGACCAATGCCCTCTTTTAAAGAGTCCGACTAATCGCCTCACGTCTACTTCAAGAAGAAACTTCGACTCTGGTCCCAAAGACACTCTAAAAGCAAATAAAGTGATAAGGATCAGCAACTGGTCCATTCCAAGATGTCAGTAATGCCTTACAAGAATGGAGAATGGAGGAGTCATCCCCTGCTTCAGGAAATTCATTAACGGCTCCTACTGAATGAACTAAAGCAGCTCCTTCTATTCCTTTCCTAAAGTGCCACAACTGTATTTCTTGTATATAAGAAAGTCTCTTTCGAACCATTTGCACAGTAGCAATCAATCTTACTAGTCGAATGCATTCTTTCCTTTTCGAGGATATCTTTACTATTGATTTACTTTCCTTCTCTCTTTGATGCCATCTTATGATATTTCATTTGTCCGAAAGCCTAAACCGTCTATGAAGTGACTTTACTAAGGTCAATCCCTTTCCTGATGCCTGCATAGAAGTCAAGTATCTTTTTAGGTAAGTAAGATGTCCCATTCATTAGTTAGAAAGGAAAATGCATCTCATCTGTCCCCGCTTACCCTTATTGTTCTGTGCTCATGCATGGGATATTGGATCTTGACTTCCCCAGGGGTGAAAGCTGTAACTGTGCTTAGCCTTTCTGTCTTTCCTTCCCTATTCTTTCCGTCTTTCCTTCCCTATTCTATTGATTCAATTGAGCATTGCTTAGGCTAAGTAAAGCTTGGACCGACTTAAGTAAAGACTGGGGGCACCTGATGAATCGCTGCACACTTTCTCCGTCACTGAACACCCACCCAATCTCGACTAAGAAAGAGACGTAAAAGCAACTACATCATTCAAGCCGGAAGTAGTTACGCTATTTTCATACCTCTAAAGGTAAAGCCTTTTATCTCTCCTACAATCAATCCCTTCTTTATTCTCTTATGATATAGCATCTGGCTTTTCTTATATTCAATTTCGAGTTACCCGTGGCTTTTCTTATATTCAATTTCGAGTTACCCGGTAATACCACACATATCAACTATTCTGTGCTCGTGGGAGTATCTTCAAACCATTGATTCAATTGTCCTATCTCTGGATATAGCCCTAATTTAGGAGTGATGAAATAACCCGATTGAACAAATAGAACCATTGCTACCTCCTCCCACAGCTCCTTCTCTCCGTGCATTCTCTGCTGATTATTTGTTTCCTTCGAAACCTTTCATGTGAAATCGGAATTCCTCAAGTCAGTGCTACAGCTTCTTCCAATTCCATAGCCATATAGCAGTCAATTCTATAGCTTTCTTCTATCCAAGAGCTCCTGGGTTATTGAATTCACTGGTTATTCACCATCCACAGTCGAGCTGGGCTTCATGAATCTCAATTACGCCCGAATCCGGCTAGGCTAAATGCACATTCGGTGCAACATCAGACGCTTGTCTCTTTGTTGTCAGTGAAAAGGGATGGAAGTGGATCTATATCCAATGAGGGTCCTACAATAAATGCCAAAGCCTCACAAAATTGGGTAATAAGTTTCCAGTATGGATTCCATTATATGGGTTCTATTTCTTCCCTAATGAAGAGTCACCAGTGAGCGCCCATTTTCCTTCTGTTGCGCAAGAAGCATATCATACAGGTAGATGGTACAAGGTATGCCGCTTTTGAGAAGATCAAGCAAGCAAGACACCTCCAAAACCCTCAAGTATTAGCCCCATAGCTTTAGTGAGTTTGAAAGGACCCACGTGGCGGTAACTATATGCAAGTTCCTCCCTCAATAGACTCCTTTTCACACATCTTACTAATCTTAATGATATCCCCTCGTAGTCAAGCTTTTTGGATTCGTAGATGTCGTGGAATCAACAAATCTCTTATTTCTCTTTTGGAAAGGTTCTGAAAGAAAGAAAGGATAGCCAGCTAAACCAGACCGGAACCAACCGCGCTCAAATACGTGTTCCGTCCTTCGAAAGATCATGCTATAAGGTGGATCTTCTTCCAAATCCCAAAGAATCAAGTAAAGTATAGCCCAAAAGCTAGAGCGCTCGCTTTTCAACAAGCTATAAAGCAAAGCCCTAGAAATAAGGGGAGTATAGTAGTCTAGTGCACAATGGTCCAGAAAGGGGCGGCTCGGAGGGAATAAGCATCTAGGTTTGCCTGCTCAGATATAGACGCTCATGCTATATCTATTTCAATGTCCGAGGATCAATGCATTTAGGTCCGCTAGGAAAGGCAGAGCTAAGAAGGCGTCGCTAGCTAAGATTACTCATATACAAATTCTCACATGTCTTAGGTGAAGCACTAAATAGGAGTCTAGAATTCCACTTAAAGGTACAAGTTCTCCAACAAGAAAGAATGGATTATAGGCCTCCAAACATACATGGAAAAACATCTTTCTTACAAGAAAATAGACCTTAGCGAATGGAGCATTTGACCTAGAATACCCACTTCGGGATACGGCTATTTGAGCAGCATCGAAAAGATGGTTATCTGCCCCTTATTAGAATTTGGTGGGTAAGGTAAGGTATACCCCCTGATCCCAAGGTTGTTGGTGGTCCAATTCTATGGTACGTTATTACTGACCCAAACATAGAAGGCTTTCACTAAATAAAGACTCTTGCCGAGGAATATAGCTTCTATGCCCGATTCTAACTAGGAAGCTCGATTCTAACTAGGAAAAACCAGGCGCTTAAACTGTCTTCGTGGCGGCCTTGAGTTCGAATTCTTAGCATAAATTCCAGTCCTTTTTGTTTCCATAGCTATCAACACTTTTCACTCGTCTCTGTGGAATAAGGCGCTCTTTGGTTTTGATTCAAGATATTACCAAAGTAGAAAGAGAAGTCCTTTGCCTTAGCACGTGCTCTATGGGGCACCGCACCAATCAATAGCTGCACACCGCGGCTAGGAAGAAAGAAAGAAAGCATTTCTGGTTCTACCACGAAAGGGTGGTGCCGAAGCCACAACAATGGGAAGCATCTTCCATCAGCTTGGACAAGGCAATTGGCATAAATTCCCCACTGGGTCAGAAGTTAGTATCCTTCGAAAAAGCACTGCGAAAAGAATAGCTCAGGCAAGGCTTTCTCTACCAACTGCTTCTGCGGGATTACTTTCACCAGCCCAGACAAGGCTTTCTCTACCAACTGCTTCTGCGGGATTACTTTCCCAGACAAGGGTAGAAAATACAAAAACACCACGACTGTACTAACCAATTCCCACACCTGCCTATCCATCTCTTGAAAAACCAAACGGATAGAGAGAATTACCTAGGCATGTCGATGGAATAAGCCTTAGACCTATCTATACGGCTCCGAGCCAAGACTAAGGCTCGACCCTGCTACCCCGGGGCCTATTATCAGTCGAAGTTGGAACAGATTGGAGCAATAGTAACGAGTCTACTCTCCTTGGTGGCCCAAGAACTCTGAATGATAATCCCTTGTATGAAATAAAAACATCGAAGGTTGGTTGGGCTATTCCGTTTTTTGAGTGTATTTGAAAGGGAAATCCTATGTTGACACAGAGATTGGATATGGCAAAGATGGCGTCTACCTTGCTTTCACAGATTCCTCAATAATCCAATCAATCGTACGTACTCAATGGATTGTGTCTTCGCTCATACAAAAAAGAAGAAGTGGCAAACTGCTCCTAATGGCACGCTAACGGCTTACCTTCCTCCACTATACATGAATGGTAACTCGAATGGGATATGTAACACGCAACAAAAGAATAACAAGCGCGATAGCACGAATAGCAGGTCCGGTGGAAAAAGATCAAATCCATCATTCAAGTCACCTCTTGATCAAGGGTATTTAGTTCGCGTCGTTTCATGCCATAAACGATATTTACCTGTCGTTGGTGAGGCAGTTAGCGAAAGAGCCGATGATCGAGCAGAAGTCAAAAAGCCATCTCGGGATCCACTCTGGCGAAATGTCTAATCTAAGCGCTTCTTTGTCATCAATGCGGTGAAGTTGATATATATATATATAGACTTACATAATATCTTTCTGAGAAAGAATCTTTGTTTATGGGATTTAGACATGTGTGGACAAAGAAAAGATGTGGTGTTTTCAAATGTGGATTTAGGAAAAACTACCCTCGGGATCAGGATCAATCAATAGTTTCGCCCCCTTCACGTATCTATTCTTTTCGTGCGTTTTCGTGGCCATACCATACATCGACCTCTGGCTACAAATCAAGTCCCGAAATCCACAAAAAGTCCTGGGTACCATCTATGCATGGGGGAGATACTGGGTACCATCCATGCATGGGGGAGATATAATTGTTTACCTTCGTTCGTAGCCTGGTCGAGACCCTTCTAGTAAGTTACCCCTCGTTGAATGAGCTATGTCGTCCGTTGTTTCGCCTAGCCCAATGCATGTTGTTTCGACTAGACCAAGACCACGTTCGTTGTCCTAAGTTGATACCATTGGATGTCCGCCCTTTCTTTCGACTAGACCGAGCAAGACGCCCGTCTTAGGAGCATACCTTTGCGCTCACACGGGCATACCTTTCCGCTCACTCACACAGAATGAATGGGACTACTAAAAGAACGAGTTAACCCATATTTCAGCTATACACAGACTTATTTATGTTACTCAAAGACTTTCTCCCTGGGGCGCAGTCCGATATGTGTTTTTTTCTCCCGTCCGTGTGTTGGGTATGTGTCCGGCCCCTCGACCCGATAGCGCAGAATGATTGGGCCCACAACAAAAGAATTAGTGGTTGCATGATCGCTCTAGTGTATGTTTATTTGTTTCTCGCCCGCTCCTCCACTAGGATTAGATTGATTTGTTTCTCCGTGGAATGAAAGAAGAGTAGAAGAATGAGTCTAGCTTTTTGGGGTGTTTTTGTTTCTCTCGTGCGATGGTTTTGTGTGCCATGCGATACTAAGTGTTTGTTGTGTGCCGTACGCGGGGGTGCGCCATATACTAGGCTATGGTTTCAATCAATAGGGGTGGGTCCTAAGCTATGGTTTCAATCAATAGGGGTGGGTCGGGTTTCAATCAATCAATAAAAGAAGGGGTGTGTGTCGCAATGAAGGAGATAGTTGGAATATATGAAATAAGAGTCAAGGGGCTTATCAAGAGGTCAGTAATCGAATAGGAGTGGGCTTATCAAGAGGTCAGTAATAGAATAAGAGTACCCAACATAGGATAGTCTGATAGTACACAAGCCCCCGGTAAAGTAGTCTATTTTGGAATCATAACTACGAGACTAAAGCATAGTTCTATAAGAATCAAAGTCGCAATAAAAGAATTCCAGAAAAGAATTCGAGAATGGAACGGGTCTTGAACTTAAGTACTGGAATTGTACTTTACCCTGTTACGAAAGACTTTCATGGCTAATTCCCTTGTAACTGCTGATTGACTTTCTCCAGCCATCGCAGGCAGATCGCAGGCAGATCGCAGGCAGATCGCAGGCAGATCGCAGGCAGCTGGAGCTGCCCTTACTTTTCTTACTTTGAATCTACGGGTACTAGATTCTATACCTCAATTCCAGAGCAATAAGATCTTCTGCGCTCGAAAAAGAACTCTTATTGGACTCAACAAGTATACAAGCAACGGCCAAGCACCAGTACTTTTAATTCCAAACAACGACTAATACAAAGAATAACACCTGGGCATAAAAGAATGGGGCTACTTACAACAGGGCTTTCACTCAAAACCGTGGCTCGGTGGCTCCCCGGAGAAAGGATTGGTCATTCGTAGTTACTTGGCCCCTTAACAGTTTATGAGTCTTCCTTTGCTTGCTTTTAGTCTGATACTGCATTGACAGGACTTACTCAACTAACAAGGAATTCCATTACTTCTTTTCATTCTTCAAACTCTCAGCCCGGACTGAACTACACCTTTCTGCCCCGACAACAGGTTAAGAATAAAGCAACAAAGTTGGAATCCTACTACTACTAATAGAAGCCAGTACTTATAAGTCCAGTCGGTAATAATAGAAGTTGTACTTATCGGTAACAAGGCTCGAACTACCTCATGCTTAACGACATAACTAAGGCTTTCGCTCATGAACTTAGAGCTTCAAAGCTGTCTTTCCTCGGGTGATAACTTTGATTTGTACTTGCCCCTTCCACTCCCTTATCTAGGTCTTGTATACTTCCCTATTGAATTAGGGTAGGGTTCCTGCTCTACTGTATTAGTATCGGAATCACACAAGGAAGTCGGGGTACCTTTCTAAGTAAACTCATACAAATAGCTAGAATAAAAGAAAGCAATTGAAGAAATCAAACCGGCAGTAACAAGACAAATCCCGAGCATAATAATTCACTGGGTTTACTGCTCTCATTACCCAACGACTAACTACAATACTGGCAACTTCTACACCAAACGAAAAGTCTGACTCAAACTTACTAGAAGGGCCCGAGCTCCCTGCCTAACTAGTCCTATACCCTAGTGAGAATCTACCTATCCTTGCTCGGAGTCTGGCTTTACAGCTTCTTAGCTCGACACTGCTTTATCTCAATCTATATCTACTCTATAGAAGTATATCGCTACCACCTACCATTAAGTAAACTCCTAAGGATGAGACTGCAACTAATGCCTATTGGTCTCCCTTGGCTGACTTTTCCTCTTCAACTAATTACTCTGAACCTAGCTTTACTGTATCTCATTACGAAACGGACTTCCCTCACTCCCCTCTTACACTGCTTACTTTCATTCCGTAACTGCTGTTTCTAATCACTGCTTACTTTCATTCCGTAACTGCTGTTTCTAATGCTTTATCTTAGAATATATGATGTGAACTTGACAAGATTGATGTACTACCGAATCCAACCACGAATCAAGGATATGTACACGGAGTATCAGATTGTAACTAATGTCTACTTCCGCTACTAGAATAAGTCACCCTTATCTTTGTACGGATCCCCTAGATTTCTCATTCCGTATTGATAGCTTAAGTATGCCATCTGTCCCTACCAAAGACAAGAATCAAATCCATGCCTACCAAACCTTATATCCAACCTTGATCTACTGTACCTCAGCTTCAACCTAGTGCTTCTCATACTTGAACTTATATCAATAAAGAACTGAACCGGGGCATAAGAGAATGGACTACGATCCTATAAGACTAGGGGATCCCACCAAGAACACCGAGGCTAAGAGTCACCTCCGAAAGTATTGTTTGCCGGCGTTAGTACTAGAAAACCATTCCCCGCTCATAGGCCTACTTCACTGTATATCAAGGCTTTGCAACCTACCTTTTCTTCTTACTTCTTAAAGGTTATTATTGGGCTTTGCAACCTACCTTTTCTTCTTACTTCTTAAAGGTTATTATTGGATTAAGTACTCTTTTCTCTTATACTATAATCTAGCTAAAGAATAATCTAAAGTATAGTCAGATTGATGTAAGGAAGGGGGCAGTTCTTTGGAAATCTTGATGTAAGGAAGGGGGCAGTTCTTTGGAAATCCCTATGTGTGGTGTCGGGGTTACAGGCTCGATCTCGAACTACAGAATTCCAATAAGCATTTTCTGTTTTCAAGTAAGTAAGGGGAGGTGGCATGTCAGACCGAGATATAGTTGTGGAAGAGCTAAGGCTAAATAAAGACTTAAGCCAAGTAAAGGCAGACTCGAAGAAAGCGAAGTTTGCTTTGGGGCCTGTAAGGTAAGGCGGAGAAGCTGTGGTTAAGTTCCTAAAGTGACTATTAGTAGAGGTAGTGTTTCATTACGAGAGTCGTAAGTTACAGTAGTAGGAGCACTTGTCTCGTTCTCATCGGTAGTGGTTTCAGCCTTTCCATTAGTGGGTGGAGTCTTGTTAACACCACAGTAGAAGAATTCAAGTCAGCAGCGGCAGGCGCATAGGCGTGAGTTGCCTTCCTTTATTTGCTTCTTGATTTCCTTATTTCTTTTTTCCTTCTTTTAGCGCAGTAGTCAATTCCTCGTTATGAGTTGGGTTCTTGGCAAGCGCCCACAAGGTTGAGTCTATTACTTATTGGTTCAATTCCTTATTGCCCCCTGCAGTCCGATACGGCTCCCAACAGAGACGATATCTTGTATTGTTAGGGTTACGCTTATTAGTGCTTATTTCATTCTTTATCTCCCAACTTCCATTCCATATTTCGACTTGGATCCTCTGATGCACCAACTAATCCCCTGACGACTTAGTCTAATTCTTAGTACCGACTCTGGAAGGCCCTTTTCTCTGTACCGCCCCTCTCATAGGAAAAAAGCCATTCTCTGATTCCACACAAACAACTTGGAATTCTTAGAATCATAAGTTCCATTCCGGCTGTAGTAGTTGATTGAGTATATAAAGGGTATTTCGAGATAGATTCCATTCCAGTAGTTTCGAGTTCCATTCCATAGATCATATTCCTATTATTATTATATTAGATGCACTAGCCTCGTCTACTAGGGGCGTTCTAGTTGTCCCCGGCATATAAGACTTGAAAGTAAGATAGCGAGAAAAAGCAAGCAATGGAGGCTAACAAACAAAGATCCGAATCAGTAACTACAGAATGAAAAAGAAGTCAAAGCAGCTTCGGGGTTAGGGGATATAGGCTACGATGTAGTAAAGCAAGGGTCCAAGTCAATAGTTAGAAAATAGAATAGAGTCGGGGCAGTGGGTAGTAAATAGAGAAGTGAGAGTCAGAATTTGAGTGCAGAGAGGTATGCTCATCTCATAGTTTGTAGCTACATTCCCAGTTCCAAGTTAAAGGATTATAGGCAGTGGTATAGATCTTGGGTATCGATCTTGTCCTGTCCGTTGTAGCCCTTAGCCCTGTCAGCAGTGGTTGAATGCCAGTTGTGAATTCCATTCTTATGGGTTATGTTGAAACAGACTTCATGTCAGTCGCAATAGACCGAGATGCAGTAAAGTAAGGCCCAGAGATAGTGAAGTCAGTCTTATTTGCGCATTGGTGAAACTCTTCATGTCACTTATCACATCTACGCATCCCTAACATTATAAGTCAGAATGCAAATCAGTAGCCAAAGAACATGGGCAAGCCAAGGCAGGCTCAAAGACAAGAGTGACAGGCTAATAGGCAAGAATAGAAGTTTCATCAGTAGTAGTAATTACTTGCAGCACCTTGTTCCTAGCTATCGTATTAGAGTGACTAGTGCCAGTAATGAAGTTCTAAACCTCTATAGGGGCATAAGACAGACTGATCGAGGCAGGTATTGAGAACGAAAGTAAGGAAAGGCAGCCCCAAAGCATGGAGGGGTCGACTAACAAGTGAAGTAAAGGACCCGATCAGTAGTTATACGATAAGAGACAGGATAGTTAGAATGATAGCCAGTAGAGCAAGTCTCGGGATCAACAGCTATGGACTGAAAGCAAGGAGAATGAGATTTGAAACAGGGCAGCTTAGGTAGCAAGAAAGTAAGGATGTAAGACAGTAGTGTCAGGCCAAGAGATGGGTAGAGGAGGAATTAGATTAAGGAATAGCTTAGTACCCGCCAGTAGTGATAGTTGGAAAGTGAGTATTGGAAGGGACAAGTAACAATACGAGAATCAAAGTCAGTGTTGTAAGGCACATATAGGTAGTGCAGTAAGACTAAAAGGAAGGAGCCAAAGAATCTGCTAAAAGGTAGTAAGCCCAATAGCCGGTAGAGCTAGTCAGCCAGTTATAGCATTAAAAGAACCAGTGCTATTCCAATAGAAAGGAAGGATGGGCTTAGGCCCTGTTAAGTAAGAGGAAAAGTCATCCAAGTGATACACGAATCAAGTCATTATTAGTTGGGGCAAACTCAAGGGTGAAACGCAGAATGATCAAGGTGTAGTTAAGGCTCGGGCTGTTGGCGAATAAGGCTTGGCACCGGAAAGACAGAGTTGGACTTAAGGGAGGCAGTGCCCATCTCATAGGCAGTGAAGTAAGAATACCAGAGGTCAAAGTTAGCCTGAGATCCTGTAACGGAAGACTCCCTTTCCTACCCGAGAGAACTAGTTGCTTGGTGAAATCCTGTCGCTCTGATACATACCATGTATTCCTAGGTTCCTTCTTTGGCCCCTGGTATACATACCCATTCTTCCCTTACCGAGAAAATAGATTAGTCAAACACTAGATAAGCGTTTCTTTAGTTTCATGGAAAATACCTTATGGAATGCGCCTAATCTAGCTTCTAATGCATTTCAAGCCTACAAAACAGGGGTGCCAGTTTTCATCGATATGTGGGGAATTTCGATCAGCAGCTATAGAACGAAAGCAAAGAGAGGCATGCTGATCTAAAGCTGTAGAAGCCTAGGTTATATAAGCTTACGGAGTTTTTAAGAATGAGAAACATCGGTGGAAGAGTGAAAGCAGAGATACAGAAAGAAAGTAAGCCAGGGCAGGCCCATAGACATTAGTGAAGGAATAAAAGTAAGTAGACCCATTCTCATCAGGCAGTGTATAGCTCAATTCTATTACTTGATTATATTGTTAAAGGATCCTGATCAGTAACTGCAGAATGAAAGTAAGGGAAGGACCGGCTTAAAAGCAGTAAGGGAAAGTATTAGTTTGCGGGCGTTAGTAGTTTCTTTCCTTTTGTAGTGTCTTGGCTATTTGTTGACTCTAAGCAGAAGGGAAGGAATGGGTACAGGTCGGGCTATTCTAGTAAGTTGAAGAGTGAAAAGATCATATTCATATAAGTTTAAGTCGAGTTAAGTCTGGTATGCTGCCCCAGTGCAAGTTCTAAGATCTGAAGCGGGTGAGTCAAATCCATTATTGAACTCTGTTGTTGAATCCGTCATCCTTAATAAGAACATAATGAATTTTGGAAGGTGTCTTCAGTAATAGGTGGCTCCGCTTTAACAGCTTACGTAGGCAAGGAAAGAGGGACAAGAATGGACTTCACGCTGAACTGGACTACCTTTATTGCCAGGCCCAGACTCAGTTTCAAGAGAATCCGATGGATAAGGAAAGCCAACTCATGAACCTCGTCGCCAACTCATGAACTTAGGGTAGAAGACCGCCTTTTCTTCAAATATAATAGAAAGAAGTCACACTGGAAAAGGGGCAATATAATAGAAAGAAGTCACACTGGAAAAGGGGTAGGAAAAAGGTATGCTATGTAGTTGGATCCGTAGAGCAAGGGGCGAGGTCAACCATCAGTGATTTAGCAGTGCAACCTGTCACTTTAAGGGTTCTCTCATGCACAGTTTCAGGGAGAGGACATCCGGCAGGACAATAAGCAAGGGTAGAGTTTAGTCTAGCTCTACGTCTTCGACCAGAAATTATAAGTACTGGCATCCCTAGATGTAAAGGTAAGGGAAAGGGAGTGGGAAAAAGAGAAACCTTTAGTGTACATTTGAGAAAAAACTCCAGTTCTTGTTCTTGTTGACGAACAAAAGAGTGGATTCCAAGCTGTTTCCCTACTTAGTGGATCTATAGAGAGATAGAGCACTGGGGTGTTTACTTATGCAAGGCAATAAAGTGAGAGGCGGTAAGCAGAGCGGGACAATGAGTTGAATCGTCGGGACAATCAGAGAGAGGGAGTTGCAAGCTATGAGGTCATAGAGAGAGGGAGTTGCAAGCTAGTGAAAGTCCAGCAGCAATCGGTTCTGTTCTGCAAGAGAAGTTATGCGTCAGGAGAGGTGGGCAAGAAAGAGCACTGGGTTAGACAGATTCAATAAGATAGTTGCCACTAGTATACGAGGTTGACGAGATAGAGTGCAATTCCTACTTGCTGGTCGGTACTGCTTCCTCACCTTTACTTTATTATGTATCAATTCTATCTAAAGCTTATCTATCAAATGCTTATGTATCAAAGCCAGGCAAGTACTTTCTTCTTACTCATAAAGGCTAGGCACCCTTACTTACTAGGCGAGGCACCCTATTACTCTACTTTATACATAATCTTCTATAGCTGATGCTTCTTACCTTGGTGGATCCCTTACTTGCCTTTGAGCCGACCTATCCTTAACTTCTTGAAACCCGCAATTCAGTTAATTCCTTAGCAACCGGACCTATGACTTGAAATCTGCATGTTAGATCTGAGGCCTATGACTTGAAATCTGCATGTTAGATCTGAGGCAAAAGCTATATCCTGTCCGAAGCCACTAGGGAGACTTCTATTC
The DNA here is from genome assembly GCA_001649415.1 of Musa itinerans. Classification (NCBI taxonomy): domain Eukaryota; kingdom Viridiplantae; phylum Streptophyta; class Magnoliopsida; order Zingiberales; family Musaceae; genus Musa; species Musa itinerans. The sequence continues at coordinate 256,179 of LVTN01000164.1, forward strand.
TACAGGAACAGGCCTAGTAGCTGGGAGGAAGTAAACAGATATTAGATAGGGAAGGGCAGAGTAAAGTACCGGGGCAGAGTAAAGTAAAGGCGAGTCAAGAAGAATCCGCTGGGTATTGCTACTTTCTAGGGAAAAGAGATTGGTTCGGTGCTAGAGTTCTGTCAACGAGAGAGGGAAAAGAGATTGGTTCGGTGCTAGAGTTCTGTCAACGAGATCATCAGCAGCTGTTAGAGTGGAATACCGAGTTCACCTTTTGAATTGAAGAATCTAATATAGAATAGAAGCAGTGTGAGTCAAGTCTATGGGCGGGTGCGTGTGTTTCATCTTTGTGTTGTTGGCGAAAGTGCCCTGTCCTTATTTTAAGGCTTGAAGACCAGAGTTTCATTCTTACTTTGGTGGGAATAAATGAGTCAACTCTCTTCCACCGCTCCTGCCGCAATTAATAGTGTCTTGTATGCTCTGCTTGGCCGGCTTACTTAGTTGTCTTGTATGCTCTGCTTGGCCGGCTTACTTAGTTGCTTGTCTATCCGTTGCTTGGCTGCTTTAGTAGTAGTGGATTTGGCGAGTGTCTTGGCTGTTGGTATTGTTGAGAGTAAGTATAAGTTGGGGGCAGCGGGTATCATTATATAATAGTTATCAATGGAGAGGCAAAAGGGATGCAAAGACGATCAGATTGAAATGAAAGGTAAGCTATGTCTTTACTTAAGCCAGGTATTCTAGAATGTTGAACAAGCAGCCCTGCCACGACACGGGTTCACTGACTTAAACGGAAACTGACCCTACAACTCCATACTCGCACATTCCTTCTCACGCCTTAACCCGACTTGCTCACTGAAACAGGGCATTCCACTTACGCTCTATCTTATTCTATATTACTTGTAGCTCTATCTTATTCTATATTACTTGTAGCTCTATCTTATTCTATATTACTTGTATTAGTATATCTATCTTCTTCTCTATTTAATTGAATCCTACCTACCCCTAGGATAGGGAGAGACTTTCTGGCCTTGTTGCTAAGTAATTAACTAAGTGGCCTTGTTGCTCAGGAGTCATATTCTTTCTGCCCTTGCAAACCTCAATAAAGGATTAACTGCTGCATCTCGTCACCCCGAAACCATAAGTTAGGACAGAGGCTAGGTTCTCTATAGGACTATTGTAAATATCATACTATCATAAGAGAATTATTCATTTAGTAGGGGGCAAGCCGGGCAAGTCACTTCTGGTATTAGAATTCTTACTCACTTCTTAGCGCACCTTTGATTCTTGCTGGCAGTGGTTCCATTCTGAAACTACTTAGGTGAAGTCTGAGTTACTGCCCTGCTCTGCTGAGTTTCAGTCTTACTTGGGCACCGTACTAGTCTTTAACTCCCTTGCTTCACTCTTTCTCCTAGACTGAACGAGCACAAGAACTAGTCCTTCGACAACCTATGATCGAGTGGAATGAATTAGAATAAGGGGTTTCATTCTTAGACTGCGGAGGTGCATTCTTAAACTAGCATCGGACTTACTACCCTTAAACAACTACCCTCGCATCAAACCTATAAGTAAACTCCCCTCGCATCAAACCCATAAGTAAACTACCATAGCATCAAAGCTAGCACTCAAAGATCAGCTCCAGTTTGATTCTTTTTAGGAGTGGTTTCGTTCTCACTTGTTTAAGTCTGGCTTCTAGGTGTCTTAGGCAGTAGGGGCACTGTTTTAAGTCTTAGTGGCACTTGGTTAAGTCTTTGAGTTAGTTGTTTCAGTCCAGTCTTAGTCCTGTTGTTACTAGGCACTGGTTTCAGCCTGATACTACTTAGCTCCACGAAGTAAGTAATTGGTGGTACTTGTTTCGTTCTTTTACTAGCCTAGCTTCTTCAATTCTGAAATTATCCACTTGCGAGACGAGGTTCCATTCTGACTTAACTACTAGCTCACCTCTCTAGCTCACCAACCAGTTCCCGAACAGCAGTAGTTTCGTTCGTGGACTATATAGTTAGCTTCATTCTCTAACTCCTAAGTTGAATTCTGTAAACCTCCTTCATACCATTGGCCTTGGACTACTTAGGTCAATTCTGCAACTACAGAGAGGAGGGGTTCCATTCCTATTGTTAGTGGTTTCGTTCTGTGACTGATTAGCTTCATTCTGGTTGTTAGTTGTTAGAGACCTTAACTACTGATTGGTAGGCTTACTAGCACTGGTTTGGAGTCTTACACGACCTCGCTTCCCTGGCTTTAAAGCTATCCCTCACTAGCTCCATTCCATGCCTTAGCAGCTCCATACTATGCCTCCCGAGTTTGATTCTGAGTCTACTTAGCTTCATTCTTTTACGAGTGGAGTTTCTTTCTTATCCTTCCGCTGGGCATTCAGTGACGGTGGGGGGATGTTTTCTCATTCTGCTTCTTGGACTGCTTAGTTTTCTTCTGTAACCCTATTCCGCTTGCTTGGCCTTTGACTCCTTAGAATTCTTAAACTAGCATTGGGCAAGACTTAAGAAATAGGGACTCCTTCTTAGTACTAGAAGCGGCACCACTATCTATATCCAACACCGAGTGGAAACTATGATAACTATAAGAAGTGGTCTGGTCTTCTGAAACTCAACTTGATACTTGACCTCAACTACACTTTCTACTTTACCTAGACTATACTTTCATAGCAGATGCCACCCCTTATTATAATTCATTCTACTAATTCCCGAACAAAGGACTCTAACCCTAAACTCGTATTATTAAGTAAGGCAACTACACTTTCATAACTTACCTACACTGTAAACTTGACACTTACTATAAGGGCAGGATCTTTGAACTAAAACTACCCTATCGCCAACTACTGGACTTGCAACTTCAATAAGAACAGGAACAGGAGCGGGAAAGTCAAGTGCCCTTCATGTATGGGTCGGGTCGTGGTTCACACTTATAAGAGGTCGGGAACTCAGGTATTTGATTTAACTCCTAACTCAGGTGCCTGATTTGATATAAGAAATATAGTTTCCCGATCTATTAGGTAAAGCTGGTAAGGTCATGTTTTTCATGAAAGAAACTCTTCCTTGCCTTTATTACTTCCTTGTACGGGTAGGATTGAAGGAATTCGGACGATACGATATGTCCAAGGTCAGCATCGGTATAGACAGAATGAATCTAATGGCATGGTAAAAGGCTCTCCTTTGCTTCTATTTGGAGGCATGGGCGGGAGCTCAAGCTAGTTTGACTAGAAGCTACTTATTCTGGTCTACTTGTTAGGCAGGCTGGCCCTACGTTCTAGTTGCTTCAGAAAGAGATATTGGAAGGTTTGGCAATCTCCTATCCTCTCCGGTCGTTGTGGCAAGCGAATCTATTGAGAGATATATTGAGCCGGTAAGCGGGATTGATTTACCTAATAGTAATATGATGTCAGGAAAAATAGCAGAGTGGAATAGAGCATCTTGAAGTAAGCCACTGATTAATTGCCCTTCCACCTTTTACTGCTTTTTAGGGTAAGAAACATCTCCTTCCTTCCTTTACTTCGACTTTGATGTCATCTCTTGTGCTTTATACCGCAACGTTTTGTGGTTCGGTCTGTTTGCTAGGTTTTGGACGAGGGCTAAGGTCGAGTCATCTGGCTTCCCCGATTCCTCCCCTAACCTTTGACTTGTAATGTCTTAACTCCGAGAGGCGCCCCTAGCCAAGATACCACAGTTCGGTCTCTGAGAAAATGATAAGAATTGACTTGCCCATTAGCAACGTATGCTCCGTTATTATTGTATACGCAATAAGATATAGTATTAGGTGCCTTTTGTATACGCAATAAGATAGTATTAGGTGCCTCTCTTTTGAGCCTGGCCTGTGTCCTATGTCGAATGCGTGCTTTCTTTTTGAAGCTCATTTGACTGTTGGTGTGGTTTATGCTTGGTTCGGTTGAAAATCCCCTTATTTTGGAATTACTGGTCTAGTAGCCGGTTGATGGCAGTTTCTATTTATACACCAGCTCCCGCTCTGAACTCCAATCTGGAAGGAAAGAAAAAACACTCCAGCATGAAAATAAGCGCCCATTCGAGCTAGGTAGGCTCACCGGAGCAGAGGAAAGTGGAATTACTTGCTGCCGCCGAACTCTACTGACGCGCAACATTACGAACTCTTTTCCATAGTATTAGTAGAACCTATGTGTTAAGCAATGAATGGTCAAAGTGTTTTTCCAGTCAGAAAGGAGAGTTCCTGTTCGAGTTGCATCCTCACTTAAGTGTTTTCCTATATGATATATAGATAAGAATTGGAATGAAAGTTGGAATGAAAGTTGGAATGCTCTTGACAGCGGCTCTCATCTCAATCTGGATGTTTGTTTTCAATTCCTTTATGAAACTCCATTCTTTCATTCTTTTACACTTGCTTGCTCAGTCAAATTAACCAATGCTTGATTACACTCCTATCCTTCCTTATATATGAAAAAGAAAGAGTCGAAAACACCTTATCATAGACAAGAAAGTGAAGACCCGCTTGCTGTTGACTTATAACTTGATGCTTACTTACCAGATCTTTCTTTAACTACTTACTGACTTCCTACAATAGAACCACTCGCTGCTGACGAACTTGAGACTATTGATTCTCTCTTGGGGCACGTAAGGGAGCTTAAGAAGATAGGACTGATGATTCTACCTTATACCCATCTAAATGATATCTTCTCTTTAGAAAGGATAACGGATTCGATTCAACAAGAACCAATTGAACTTAAGGTAATTACTTATACGCTCTTTGAACTATGAGTTACAACTTATCCGATTGATGGGTGGAATCCGCCAACAACCAACCCCAACCCCAATACCTTTTGTGTTCCTAAGCTTGCTGATACGCAGCTTCCTTTAGTAAGGCATCCGATCCAACAAGTAACTAAGTCATTTATAGAATTGATAGGTCACATTTCTAGAATTTATAGTAAGTCAATTGTAGCATTAGAAGAGTCAAGGTAGGCGCAAAGAAAACGAGAAAGGTAGTAAAAGCCCATATTAGACCCCTCAGATGTAAGAATTGAAGACCAGCTTCCTACAGAGAAGATACCACCTATATATAACATTACTGAACACTGTGGCAAACAGCCTAAAGTCAAAAGACACAGGACTTGCTCACGAACAAAGGACTTGCTCATAAAGTGACTTGTACTTTTCTATCTGTTCCTTGGCTCATAGCTAATTTCGAATATCTCCTCTGATCTTGCCTCTGCACTTATAATTAATGCTCCTCTGATCTTGCCTCTGCCCTTATAATTAATGGTAGACTTCACTAACCCAGCTTTGCTTCTTTAGAAGATTCAACAAGGGATAAAACAAGAACTGGAACTAGAGAGGGCACTGTTATTTCTCCTAAACAATAATTCTTATCCGATACTCGAACAACTTATAATACTTTCTCATCTCTTTGAACTCTTTGGTAAGAAACTGGGGATTGAGCTAGGTAGTAGAAAACAGGACTTGGTGAAATGAATTAAGGGCAAAACTTACTAGAAGGCCCAACCTCAACGGAACTTCCTGCTTGAAAGCCTGTATGTAGTTAATTCTTGACTCGAATTGTCTCTTTGAACTCCTACTACTAGACCTTTATTCTTATTTGATGAATTCGCCTTAGTAGTTAGTAGTTGTGGAATTCTAACTTAACGGAAAGAGAACTAGGCAAGGAAAGAAAGAGAACCCGTTTACTAGATCTTATCATCGGGGAATTTATACCCGGACTTGATCACTGGTCATAACCTGTTCTAAGAATAAGGCCTAATACATAATTAGGGAAGGATAGGTCGTAAAGAAAGAGGAGTGAATTACAAGGGAGTTCAGGAGCTTTAGTGATTTGTGAAAAGAGCAGAAGTTGCAAGTGCTCAAAAGAATACAACTAGTGATTCAACAAGAACAGGAGCAGGAAGGTAGAACCCGACATACGGAATTTCAGGAGTGGTTAGTAGACAGAGGTCAGAAGTAGATGAGCTGGGGGTGTTGTAGAGTAGCCCTGTGCTCTAGTGTAGGCAGGGGAAACAATAAGGCTTACACTTAAATAAATTGAGGTAGGCAAGTAAGATAGAGCTTAACCGAAGAGGTAGGCAAGTAAGATAGAGTTTGCCCTTCTAGTAAGTTGTAGTTTCATTCTGAGTTTCATCCTCCCTAGGTTACGAGTTGGGGAATCAGTTTGTTTGACTTTCATCTGTATTTGTTGTATTAGTTTCCAGAGGATAAGTAGATGAGAAAGCTGCTCCTTAGTAAATATTAGAATGAAATCGGGGAGTTGAAAGCCTTAAGCAGGAGGTTGACTCTACAGAATGTCTACAAATAGGTTAAGAATCAAACAAAGTAGTTCCAGAACTTATAATAACTTGCACTAGTGGTACCAAGCCTTCAACGAGTACAGTACCATTGAGAATGCAACTAAGTAGTATAAGAATTCAACCAGTTGTAGACTTAGCGGGGTGCCCGGAAATGGGGTTTCTGTTCTTTGTAAAGTATCCATTCAAGGTGTTGTGTCAGCTGCAAGTAAAGAAGCTAGTTATAAATCCAGAAACCAGATGGAAACTATTCATAAGTAAGTATCAGCCTTAAAGCCAGGTGCTCCTTCTCTCAATATGGAAAGTGAGAATTGAGCTAGCAGGTATGAGAATGGAGCCAGTCAATCTTAGCCTTAACCCAGTGGATCCCCCTTATTATCATTTCTGGCTCTAGGTAGTTACAGTATGGGGTCTGGTATATAGGTGTTCCAGTAATTAAGTTCTATAGCTACTCCTTGAAAGGAATATGAAACCATACAGTAAGGCTATAGCTACTCCTTGAAAGGAACGAAAGGGTACTAGTGAATTCTTTTACATATGAGTCAAATTCTCCCTTTTCGATAAGAGAGGTGGGCAAGGTAATAAACAGAATCCGGGTAAGGGGAGTCGGAATGCAACTAGTCTCAGTGGAAGCCTTAAAGCAAGTGGTAGTAAGTATGGGTATGCTGCCCCCCTTATTCGTAATGCTGGTGCTTGGTCGCTAAGGTATCTAAGTGGTACTGATGCCAGGGAGCGGCGGTACTACTCCCTTATTTCAAGTTTAGGGTGTTGGCGATGAAGTAGTTTCAGGTCTAGGTAAAGTAGAAAGTGGAGTTATTGCCGCAACTAGTGGGTATAAGTAGTACAGTGGAACTTATTATTTGAGGAGAGGTTAGATAGATATGGGTAACCAAGGAATGTAGAGGACCTTATTGGTTGTTTCGGGAACCCAGTTGTTAATAAGTATTTGTTTACAGTTGCATCAGTATGAGTTTACAGAGTATAAGTATAGGATAGAGGTAAAGTTCAAAGTGGAGTTCTTGACCAAACTAGTTGTATAGTAGTATAGTACTGCTTAATCTTTATTAGTTGCCAGAGGAGGTGCACCAAGTATAGAATACAGTTGACTTAAGGGATCCGGGCTACAAGCTACTACTGGAGGCAATAAATCATAATTGAATGGAATTGGAAGACATAGTGCTAGTTGCCAGCTGCTTGTTGAATGAAGTTACTAGGCTAGGAAGCTATAAGTAAAGAAGCCCTAAAGTAAGTAGGAAGTCCGTAGTCCAATGACTCAGAATTGACCTCGGTAGTCACAGGGAGAGGTGAGGAAGCTATAGATACTAAGATCAGAATGAAACCCATAAGCCCAAGACTGAAACCAGCTAAGTAGAGGTGGGCGAGTAGTTAAGTAAGGAAGTCCAGTTTTGGTGAATGAAGATCTTTCCTTACCTACCTCTGGAAAGAAGTATTTGTTGCCTTGCCTAGGAGCCCTCTAACTGTATTAGTAGCCTGAGGATAAGTAGGCAATAAAGTAATAGCCCTTATTTGAATTCGACTTCAACCCGTGTCACTAAGCCTGAAACAAGTGTACCTAAGCCTGAAGCTGTGCCTACTAAGACTGTCGCTATTGGTACTCAGACTAGAGCTGGTAGGAAATTACTAGAAGTCCTTTGTTTGCCAGTAAGTAGAAGTTGACTCGCTAACCTGAAACTAAGGGAATTCAAGAAGCTAGTCAAAGAATCAAACCCATAAGTCCACAAGCCCTTTGCTCTTTCTTTTAACTCTTTCTTGTCTCCTTGTCCAGTAGTTGCTTGATCCAGATAAAAATAGATCTTTCTGATTAAGGATAGAAAAGCACTCGACTTGGGAAACCCTTGAACTCCTACGCTGGCATACCACACAGCTTCTGATCCTTTGCCAATAACAAGATACTTTCCTTCGACTGTTTGTTGATGATCTTTTACTACCTTCTTAACAGAGACACCAGAATATACCCCTTGTGTAGCATAAGAAGACTCAGAATGGAGCGAGCAAGCACAGGAACCAAACGGGGAAAGTCCCACCAAGACTTAAGCTGGGTAGTATTGGAATGAAGCTATGTAGTTAAGGTCTCTTTCTCATCTAACTCAGGCTTCAACCCGGTAGTTAAAGACCTTCAACCAGTGAGGAACAGGCTAGGAAGTCTGGGCAAGAGTTGAGAATGGAGCTCCCTAAACTCAGTATGATACTAACCGGTCTTCCTCCTAAAGATGTAGGGTCGGTTGGGTGCAGAGGAGAAGATGAAGTGCTTGTGTGACGCAATGATACAATCTATCTACTTTTGAGGCTTCTCCGATAAGAAATTAGATCTATTCTTATTATAGGATGACTGATAGGATTAGGATGAAACTCGGTTGAGCTAGTAGTAGGTGTGAGCTAGTAGTTAAGTAGGCTTTCAGCACCTTATAGTAAGTTGGTGGAGGAGCAAGACTAGATCCAAGGAGATATTCTCTATTTAGACCAGTAGTAGTTAGCTTGGCCCCTGGGGACGGAAGTAGTTGCTAAGTAGTAAGTAGTTGCTCAGTAGTAGCTTGGAATTATAAGTACTGGTGCCTTTATCTGTATGAAACTAATTCTACTAGTAGTTGCTTTGCCCAGAGCAGAGGTGGTCAAGGGAAGCAGTTAATAGTAGCCTTTTTTATATTAAGTTGATGAGGAGCAAGACCCTTATATTAAGTAGGCCTAGGACCTTATTTGAAGTTAGAGCCATACCCTTTAGTCAAATTGATTCTCTTCTAGGGGTATTTATTATTCCAATTCTATTCTAGGTGTGTTAATAAGAGCACGTACAGGGTTGGCGAAAGGGAAGGGAGTTTACAGTTAAGTGGATTCCTAAAGGGGAGTTTCATCTAGTATCACACTAAGAATGAATAGAGGTTTAGATCTAGTTGGTTAGTTACCGATGCAATCTAATACTTTATCTACTACTTAATTAGTACACCTCAATCTAATACTTTATCTACTACTTAATTAGTACACCTCATTAGTACACCTCGCCGAAGAAACACTCTTTATAAACACTCTTTCTTTAGTAATCTACCGCAGAGTGTGCAGTTGATCTACTTACTCTTTGGACCACTAGCCGAATAAAGCTTTTACCACTACGCCTACTGAATGCAACAAGCTAGGACGAAGGGTTTACTTTCATCGAACTGATTCTTCTCTAGGCTCGGCTTTCTCGAACTGAAAGAAACACAATCAGATCAGGCAATAAGAGTAGCAGATATATAAGTGGCACAGGACTTGCTTTTGAACTCCATTAGTGCTTCCTTTCGAACTGGAACAATTCCCACTTTCATTCTCTCTTATATGAGAAGTAGATTCCAAGGACTCGAGTGAGAACACCTATCATTGCACCTGCTCTTCTAGTAAGTTCCTTTTGCACTCCCATCTTCTCTTGCAACAGCCAAAACGACCTCTTTTCCTTGGTTCAAGATGAGACCTTTCGAGACTTATTATAGAGATACTAGAAAGGGCACCTCCACTTCTATAAAATCATTGAATGGAGCAAGATCAGATGCTGGATCCGGTAGAGCAGGAACATGCAAGAAGGGACCATGCAGTTTTAATATAAGTGCAAGCAGGTAGGGAGCCCTGAACCAGAAAGCAGTTAGGCCTTTACTGGTTAATTCCTCATAAGCTGTGGAATCAGTTCTAATTTGGAAAGATAGAATTTAGATATGCCAAGCTACAATAGTAGCAAAGAGGAAATCAAGAGCAGAGTATTTATAAGTATGCAAGTGGGTCTTCTCCTTCTCCTGTTGATTCTACCCGGCCAGGACTTGATTCTCTAAATTGAGTTAATAGCCTTCAACTTAATGCTCTTTGCAACTAAAGCACCGAACCAGTAAAGAAGCATGTAAACCATCCATACAAGTATTTCAACCATCCGCCAAGTAACTACGTAAGACCAAGCCGCCTTAATAAGTAAGGGAAAATAACAACTAACCAAGCAACTGCTTAACCCTTTCAATCCTATTTACTGCCAACTCAGCAATTGAATGAAATAATCTAGTTGACTTACCGCTTTCACTCGTTTGATACCTTCCGTAGTTGCTTAGCTTTTCTTCTTTTATAGTCGTTTAGCTCTTGCTCTTGAAACTGCTTGCACCATTAATGAAGGGCAGTCTCTTTTCACTCACACCTCGTAGTGGTAAACCCTTGATCTGACCTGACCCGTGTCTTCATCTGACCCGACCTCTACTTTCAACTTCAATCTTGTGCTTTTCTCTTGGGGACAGTAAACATAGGCTCTTTCTTCCCTGCCCTCTCTTGCTCCTATAGTGGTAGAAGTTGTTATTCTAATACGAAGACGGGTTAACTAGTGACCAATTCCAATCTAAGTCAAAAGTGTAGTAAAACTATGATCCAACTAGGGTTCTTGCTTCGGTTAGGCATCTATCTTCTCTTTTCACTCAAATGTTACTTCCTTACTCTCAACTTTCAGTTAATCAATGGAATCCATTGTTGGTGTGGGTAAGATAGGTAGGTAGGCTGGTGGGCAAGGGAAACCTCATAAGTCGTTGAAGTGCTATAGTTTAAGTGCTCGTTAAAAGTTCTAGGAAAGTTGATAGGGTTGGGGTTAGTTACCGGTATCCATCATACCTGGCTAATTCTGATGTTTCTTATCTTAGAGGGCAATTCTTATTTCAACTAATTTATACGAATTTAGACTCATTTTAGTGACAGCTAAATCAAGGAATGTAGAGGGAATTGTAGATACGGGTCACTAACCTAGTGCTTCTAGTTCTGAGTTCACAGAGCCATAGTTGAGGTGGGCAAGAGAAGAATCCGCCGTTCAGTCTACTTGTTCTGTTGCAGCAAGTCATTCTTTTCTTGTTTGTTATTTGTTTCATCGAGTGTTGGCAATTCAGTTGATGTTGCGGCTGTACTTCAAGGATGGTTTCTTGGGGTGCTTCTGATGCGCTAAGTCCTGAAACACTTTCTTTCTATCTTATATGAGAAAGATAATAAGAGACATACTTCTTCTCTACAAACATTCCCATCTAAATTCTATCTTATAATATAATAGAGCAGATGAAACTCCCCTTTATGAATTGACTTACGTAATATAAGTAAGGCAACCGGTTACTTATATACGTACCTGAACCTTGTTTGTCCGACTTTTGGTGTTCATGGTGGCAGGGCGGGGCAGGGAAATCAGATCCTCATGGCACACTACTTTATGCTCTTGTTGTTGGCAAAGGTGAGGAAGAACAATTAGAGTTGAGTCTACAGCACTACTAATAATTCCACTCGGAATAACCCTTGAGAACTGCTTCTAAATAGGATGATCCTAGAACTGCTAAGCTCACTGCTGCGCTATTAATAAGGCGGTCTTCCACTCAGGTACTTCCACTCAGGTATTCTAATTAGATACAAGGGACAGGTCCAGTGCCAGTATAAAGTAAGTTAGCAAACGATTCCTCAAGTGTAGTTCAATTGTCATAGAAAGTGGCGAGGGAAGGGAGGAAGTGATAAGGGTGTTGTTGACCTTACAGCGATAGATTCAATGACTTCTTTATTTGTATAGGGAAGGAATGTGCTTTTTGCGCGCGCAACTCTAAATGTAGAAAGTCACTTCACCATCAAGATAGGGGCATGGTTGTGGAATCAAAAACACTCAAATAACTAGAAGAAAGAAACGTGAGAAAGTAGGGTTAAGGCGCAGGTAAGAGGTCAGCTACCAGATAAAGAATCGAAATCAGATGAAAAAGAAAGGGAAGCAGTGCTTAATAATAGGGCAGATCAGTTCACCAAATCACCAAAACTCTAGAAACCGAGTAGTTCACTTCTGCATTAAGTCTTACCTGAATTCACCTGTCTTTGTATTATAATAACAACTTCTACTACTATAGCTCCCATAGGTAGATTAGATTCAATCGTATATGCTCGCAACTACGCCGTCACCACTATAGGAAGGATGAAAAGGATTCAACTCAAACATGCCCGGCTTCAGATCTTTCAACTTAGGATTCTCTTTCCTCCCTTGCCCACCTCAGTAGTTGTAACTATACTTCTTCTCAGAGTTGCGGTCAAGGCCTCATTCTAGATTTAAGTAACAGGGGATGGGTTTCAATTCCTATTATGATATAATAAGGTTATCTCGAAGACTTTCCTGGCACAGCTTCTAATAACTCCGGATATCCCTCTCTTGTATAGTTTGATGAAACACTACTTGCTCCGGATATCCCTGAAACAGGTGCTGCGTATGGGAGTTCTGAAAGTGTAGTAGGCCTCCAGTGAGAAAGAGAGAAACACACTATTCCTGCACCAAACACCCAAAAACAGAATCCAAATTACCATATAATCAATGGAGCTCCTCAATTCTTTACCGAGGAGAAAACAAACACAGACTTCACTATTCCAGCACTCGTTCCTGCCATCCAAGCAGGTATTGCAAATTGTAAGAAACCTTGAACCGGATCAAGCAAGCACCCGAAACAAGAGAAACAAGAAAAGAGTTTATCACCGAAACTTACTAGAAGGGTCGAATAAGTTTATACCTTATCTAACTAACAAAGATCTTTTCTCTCGACTAAAGTAAGTAAGTAGTAGTTCTGGGTAGCTGAACCCACCAACAAATACTTATTCAACATTTCTGGATTTCTTGATTGATTTCTTTCCTTCCCCCGCGCACCAGTACTTGATTCAGAATCCGTTAATTACTTATAAGCTATAAGGCAGCAACTCAGTTAATTACTTAAGGGGTTCCGCCTCTACTTTATTTCTTTATTTCTTGATTTCGGAATTCTTTGAACCTAGAGCTTATTTCTGGATTTCTTTCTTTCTTCCTCTACTAGATTTACTAGATTTCTAGATTTCTTCTTGATTCTATATTTCTTCTTTCCCGCCTATCTGAAAGTCAAGTGCAGTATTCGAGCCTCAGGATGGGAGTAAGAAAGCCATTTTATGCCCCGAAGAAGGCCCCTTTTGCCCCCACATGGGGTAGCAAATGTCATATTTGACCTCAACCAATACAAAAGTGAGAAATACGGCATTTCTAGCCCTATTCTTATAATTGCACACACATGTCAAAACAGGACCAATTTATCATTCCAAACACATGTCAAAACAGGACTACTACTAGCTGGGCATCCACGGCCAATAGGCGAAACTCTTTACTTACAGCAATTTACTTAAGGACAAGCAAGAACAGGACCTTCTAGTAATTCCTGAGAACAGACGAAACTCACACAAGAACCAGAACTTGACTACCCCCCTTGCTTTATTCTTCAACTTACTATAAGAGCAGCTCCAAACTGTGGGCAAAGGAATAAATAACTACTCACCAAAGTTTCAACATAAGCTATATCAGGAGTAGGAACAAGAGAATAAGCCGGGGAAGCAGAATTTCCCTATAAACAAAACTGGAATTTCTGTACAAAACTTCCCTAATAATAGAATTCATCCTATAATAATCTAATAATAATCTAGTAGGTTAGCAGCGATATACTTGACTTCGCGCAGTAGGGAAGGGAACAACCATAAAGAAGGAACCCTCAAGCGCATTGTATCCAAGAGAAGTTAGTGGCTCTAAGCCGGTATATACAGGTGCTTGCTTCTTAAGTAAGGTGTCGTGGACTATCAGATTCAAAAGACAGGGAAGCTCCTAGGTCACATTCCTCTCTACGCTCGATAGGAGATTCAAATACATGATTAACAAAAAGGATAGGTCAGGGACTGATTCTAATAAGGGCTTGCTAGTTCGGGCCTTTCTAGTGAGTTTAGTTCCAGAGAGTACTTGCTTTGATACGGGAACGGGAAGTAGTGAGTCTACCATTAATTAGAAGGCCTTTATTTTAAGTTGGCAAGAGAAGAGGAATGAATAGTAAGTGAGGCAAGACTTTATTGTAAGTTGGAGAGATTAGAAATTAGCTATGAGCCAAGCAACAGAGGGGGCCCTTGCCTACCGAAAGGAAGAATTGAACTCACACAATCTAATAAGGAATTCCAGAATAGAGTTGACTTATTGTAAGTTAGGGTATTTAGAAGTTCCGGGAGTGCTTGTTGAAAGAAGTGGGCGGCTTTCAGCACCTGTTGCATCAGTAGCCACTTATATATCTGCCAATGAGGTTGCATCAGTTGCGGAGGCTGCCAATGATATATAGTAGCCTGAGTTCGAGCTATAGTTGATGAGATGCGCCTTAGTTAAAAGAACCAACCAGAGTGAAAAGAGCATATAAGTGTAAGTCGAGTTCAAAGAACAATAGGTGGAGGAGCAAGAAAGGGATGAGTCGAAGGAAGTAGTGAAGTTCGCTTCTTATATATTAGCTCCCTTTAGCTTCTTCTATGTCCCTTTAGCTTCTTCTATGAGTATTAATGGAATACCTTTAGCTCCCTTTAGCTTCTTCTATGAGTATTAATGGAATACCAGAGTTTCAGCTCTTATAGTAAGTTATGGATAGTAGAAGAGGAAGAGAGTTTCAGCTCTTATAGTAAGTTATGGATAGTGGAAGAGGAAGAGAGTTTCAGCATCCCGACAAAGACATCTGCAAACAGGAAGGTCGAAAACAGACGAAAAGAGTTCAGGTAGATCAGGTATAGAAATGGAGTGGTTAGTTGACATATCATATGTATGAATTCTTAAGTGATAAGGTAGAAAGGTATAGAACAGGAGTGGGAATCATTAGGGTATCGGCCCCTACATACTTCATTTCAGGAATGGGAATCATTCAGGTATCCAACCAGAAAAAACAATCAATGAGAAAATTCAAATAATCTAGGCCAAGTAACGACTACAAAAACATCGAAGATAAGGAATGCATTATACCTCTCGTGATGAGCAAAGCAGTCCCAATTAATAGCGGCAGGGCTGTTCGACTCTGCCTTTTTCGATACCTTTTGACTACTTGTATATAAGGGAAAATCATATCTAATTTCATATACCAGATGATAGGATAACAGATGAAACTCAGGCTTCAATCAATACACCACTCAGAATGCAACTCACCCGTCAAAGACTTAAGCTGGGTAGTGCCTTATATGAAGTTGTGGAGGTTGTCAATACGAGTTCCTGTGAGAGTGAAATCGCCCCTGTTACTGTTGGAGTGAGAGAAGAAGCTTTAATTGTTAGTAGATCCCTTATTCCTAGTTTACCATCTGATTTGTATATCCCTTATTCTTATTAGTAGTAATGTTATATGAAGTTGTGGAAGATGAGGTTTCATACCAGGTAATTGAATGAAAGAGGGAAACCAATAAGTAGAAGGCTAAGAATCCAAATAATATGACAAATCAGCCGAGTGGATCCCCTGTGGAATCTTGTAGCAAGAGATATATGAGCAATAAAAGTATTTGTTTACAGAGTCGAGGCCCTTCTAGTAAGTCGGGAAGCTATGAAAGTGGAGTTAAGAGTGGATAGTGGTTTGCCAGTAGTTAAGAGTTGATAGTGGAATTCTTATGAATGGAATTATTGTGACAGAGCCGCGAGCCTGTAGTTTATGAGTAGTTTCCAAGGTATCTTCCCGCATCCAGTATACGAGTAGGCTTTCAGCACCTTATTGGGCATAGCGTGGAATCCTAGTATACGAGTAGTGGAATCCTAGTATACGAGTAGTTCCATCCCCAGTATCATCTGTGTTTTAGGAGTAGGAAAGTCAGTTTGTTTGATCATTTCTTTTCTAGTTGTTGGTGAATCCCTAGTGGAAGTAGGCAAGTAAGAGAGGTGAGCGAGTAGTTAAGTTAGAATTACCTCCCCAGTAGTTACAGAATTGAACTAGATAGTAGAGGCCTTAAACCCAGGGCAGGTGCTCCTTCTCTTTAGTTTAGTAATGACTTGGATTATAGAGCAAATGTAGAAATTGTACATTACTTGAGTTCGGCTTGTCTAGTAGTGGTAGATGAGATTCTAGTTCCAGTTAAAAAGTCAGAAAGAAACTAGTTAGTATAAGCCTGAAACACCGGCAGGAGAAGTGAGAATTGAACTCTACAGTCCAAGAACGGAACCAGTCCCCCAACTTCCCATTCCCAATGCGCCTAAGTACTACTAAGACTACAACCAGTGCTACTGCTGCTAGGTACACTCAAAATGGAGCTAGTGAATCCAAGACTTGAACAACTGCCTCCAACTTACTAGAAGGGCTGAAACAAGTGTTACTCAGACTGATGTTAGTGAGGGATAGAATGCTGCTATGTAAACTTAGACTAAAAGTAGTGGATCCAAGGCTAAAAGTAAGGGCTGCTATTCTCGGCATTTAATCAGCTATTATAATTCGATAGAACGAAACAGGGGCTGCCAAGTAAGTATCAGTTACCGCTGCCTCCGAGCCTGCTACGGCATAGGATGGAACTAGCTCATTACAGACTCCAACCCGTGCTCCTCAGCCTAAAAGCCCAGGTAGTGAGAATGATAGGAGGCAGTTACAGAGGCCGATGCTTGGGTGTTAAAGAATCGATAAGTAATTGGCCTGCTAAGTAAGTATCAGTTCCAGGGTAGTTACTGGTATGGGATGGCTATAAGGTATTTATCAGACTACTGGGCTAGGTACTAAGACCTAAACACCTGTCTCCAAGGCTATCTCTCTTGTTTGTGTCGTAGATCTTCCCGTAGTGCTACCGATCCTTTGCTTTGATTCTAGTGTATTATTAATGGAAAGACCTTTGATTCTATAGGGTAACCATCATGAAACTCTAGGGTAACCATAATTAAAGAAGGCATTCGTCGACGTTGATATAGAGTGGAGGCTCTTCTTTCTTGGCTTCAATGGAAAGTGGAAGTGGAATCTTGGCTTCAATGGAAAGTGGAAGTGGAATCTTGGCTTCAATGGAAAGTAGAAGTAGAACCAACCTCTGGAATGTTTGCAATAACCAACACCTCTGGAATGTTTGCAATAACCAACACCTCTGGAATCTTTGCTAGTGGGAAATTACTATAAGTCCTGCACTCTAGAAGCTTGTCTAGTTAATTAAAGCAATACTATAAGCTTCTCCGCGCTATAAGCTTGTCTAGTTGAGTTCATTATATCTAGTTGGAACAAGACTATAAGCTTGTCTAGTTGAGTTCATTATATCTAGTTGGAATTCTATCTAGTTAATTCAATGAAACTACTCTACAATAAGGTGAGTGAAATGAGATCTAGTTGGAATTCAATGAAACTACCATACAATAAGGTGAGTGAAATGAGATCTAGTTAATGAAAGTAAGGTTGTCTTGTCTAGTTAATGGGTGAATGGAAATGAAAAGAAAAGCGGCTATATATGACGCAGCGCGTCAGCAACAACAAGAAGAAGTTAGAAGAGGAGACAACAAGAAGAAGTTAGAAGAGGATACAACTAGGTTTATTCTTTGATTGACTGGTTCCATCCTTACAAGCAGCTGGCATTAACTGAATTTCATCTACCTAAGTCAACTTTCCTCTCCTTTCTTTAGTCGAGCGTTTCCTTTCCTCTCCTTTCTTTAGGTTCTTTGACTACCCCGGGCTCAGGCTTATAGTTAGTAGTTTCAGGCTTAGTTTAGTTAGTTCCACTCCTTCCCTTGCTAGCAGCATTCTTACTAGCGCTGGCATTGGAAGTATTTATTGGACTCATCTCATGGGTTGATTCCTACCAGCTCCATTCCGAGTGGTACTTGGCTCAGAACTTCTAAATACCCTAACTTACAATAAGTCCAGTTCCATTCTATAAGTTAGCTAACAAGGCTTCGGATTATAATAAGGGCTAGTTGTACTCTGTAATTGCCAAGGTGTATTCTGAATCGACTTAGTTATATAAGTAAGGCAACTATCCCCCTCGGTATGAAACTGGCAGCTGGCAACTAATACTTTACTTGACTTCTTTAAACAAGCAGCTGGCTCCTCTCTTTCTCCCTGGAATTATAAGTACTGGGGTTGAAGACCTGAGCTACCCAGCAACTAAGAAATAAGTATAGTATACTAATAGGAATGCAACCAGTAAGTATAAGGCTATGAAGGTGGAAAACGGAATACTTATATAGCCCCCAGCCAGGGGTGAAGACTCAATCTTATTAGAATTCATTCCACTCCAACAACTAAATAGTAAGTCGCACCAGCCAATCAACTACAACAAAGGCACAGATCCTTAAACACCTCTACCAGATACTGAAGGAATAGTTAGTTTTGCAATGAAAGCAGGGTTAAGGTCAAGGGCACGAAACACGAAACACGAAGAGAAAACCCTTCTATTACAGTAGAAGAGGCTCTTATTGTAAGTTTTCGGGGTTAACACTTATAATATGTATAGGTCGGGGTTATGGGTCAGAATTCAATATGAAGAAGGAGGGTGTTGGTGCTAGAGTTGCATCCGGAGTTGCATCTGTTATCTTTCTCATATAAGATAGAATGAAAGTGTTTCAGGACTGAAATATAGTTCAAGAGGAGAATCCCGTACAGGGTTGGGCTGCCCTCGAAAGCCTCTTGAAATTCCATTTTTTGCAGGTTTTCTCTCTGACTAAGGGAATTTCCCATACTCCGGCAAGGAAGCAATAAGTAAGGAATCAATCTCTGGCAAGGAAGCAATAAGTAAGGAATCAAGAAACTCAAGAAGTTACATTAGAGTGCATTTTCAGCCCCTTCCTTATAGTACTAGAGCCAGAAATCATAAGTAGCAAACGAAGCTAATCTTTCGACTTAATAACCCTAAACTAGCTAGTCTTTCTCTGGCTAATGATTCTCTGCAGTACTAAAGGTATTCCACTCGGTATTAAACCAGCAGCTAGGCTAGCAACCATGAATAGAATGAGTGAGGCTCCGATCAATCCGCTCATTCAATAATGACAATAGATTCTATGGCAACTACTTCTTCCACACTCGCGCACCCAAACAAGACCAAGACTACTCCTGTTTCTATTAGTAAAGTAACCTAACTCTGATACTAAGATCTAGTACATACTTCTGTGACTCCTGTACTAATACTAGAGCCTAACCTGGTAAGAATACATACCTCTGTGACTCCTGTACTAATACTAGAGCCTAACCTGTGTCCCTCTTTCTTCAACTTACTTAATAGGGCAGTGCCCTTTTCATTCTTCTAGTAATCAACTCAATTCTACCAGTCGCCCAAACTTACTATAAGTGAACTTACAATAAGGTAATTAATCAGTCTCTATGCTCTGCACCCACCTCTTGACTACCAACCCTGTCACCCTTTCAACAAGAGATATTCCAGTGTGACCTGACCAACTTAATCATTCACACCAAGATAGAGAAATTGAAGTATTAGTTGCTGAAGCGCAAGAAAGATGGAGAGAATTCTTTACTGCAGGGAAGTAGACCTCGCATCAAAGCAGGATTCCTCTTCAACAAATTACTAGAAGGGCGAACTTCTAATAAGGGCGACTTAAGAAACTTCACTTACAATAAAGGAACTTACTAGAAGGGCAGATTTATAATCTGGCAAAAGCCAAGTCCCGCGTACTAGAGTTATGAGGAAGTGCTTATTCATTTGATCAGTGATCCTTTCTTTATAAAGAGAAGAGCCAAGCCTACAAGCATAGAAACTCAAACCACAAGTTATCCATTTGATCATAGCTTCACACAAGCACTGAATCCTATCCTCTTCTGGGACACCGAACCTAGATTGCAGTTGAACTAGACTAGATTCTTCTTGAATCCAACT
Organism: Musa itinerans; assembly: GCA_001649415.1. Classification (NCBI taxonomy): domain Eukaryota; kingdom Viridiplantae; phylum Streptophyta; class Magnoliopsida; order Zingiberales; family Musaceae; genus Musa; species Musa itinerans. The sequence goes on from LVTN01000164.1 coordinate 276,028, forward strand.
CTTCGGTTAAAACCTTATTGTCTCCCCCACAAACACATAGCAAGTAGGCGCCAACTAACTACAGTTGTAGACAAAGGCAAAGAACCAAGTAACGGTTTTCTTGAGTTCCTTATGGTTCTTATTGTAGTTTAAAACATTCCCCACTTTCCAATATGTTATGATGAGCTATGAGCGGACAAGTCACTATTTCTTAATTGAATGGAATTAGTTAAGAAGGAGAGGCCTTTATTGTAAGTTGATAGGTAGTGGTAAAGTGTAGTTTCATCCCTTGTTTAAGCAAATAAATAACTAGAAGTCCCTTGTATTAGTAGTGACATTGGATCCCAGAGTTAGTTAGAAGAAAACGGAACTTACTAGAAGGCCCCAACTTCTAATTTGAGTTACTTGACTAAGAATCTAACTAAGTAGTCAAATCTATCTCCATTTCTTTTATACCTGAGCATGACTTTGACTTTCTCATCTAACTCAAGAAACTATACCTTAATTCTTCTAAGGCTCCTGACTCTATACTTGTTTTGTTTAACTGACAAACTAGTTTGGGCAAGAACTCAACTTTCATAGCTTCCCTTGCCTAATAGCTTGGCCCGCATTTACTACCTGGCTAGATCTTTGTAAGGCTTCCAGCTGCTTTGCTTCAATGGGCACTGAGTCTGGGCCAGATCCTTCTCCCGTTTCAGCTTTCTACTCTGATTCCTATGATTCTTCTATTTCTATATGGGATTAACCAAGAACCAGATCTGGATCCGGAACAGAACTTGACGAACTGCTTGCTGTTTACTTTCTAACAAGCTTAGACTTTCCTGTAAACCGAACTCCACTCCACTAGTCATTTCCCGCTTGCAGCCCAACAAAATATACTTGACTTTAAGAACAGCGTAGTGGGGGCTATCCGCAACTATGCCTTCTGAACCGCTCGTTGATTTGAAGACGAAAGAGATTCCACTCGAACAGGGCATTCAGGCTTTGAGTAGGAAGTGGACTTACTTTATCTTTCTCCCTATCCCCTGTTTATGATCTTGTTTATAATCCAGGGCGCCTCTATCAGAAGTTTCGGGGGAGCTTTGACTTCTCTTTTTGGAGCCGGGCTTGCTTTTGTAGCACCACTTATGGCTTTACTTGCTTTTGTAGCACCACTTATGGCTTTAGTAGTAGTAGCTTTCCCAGGCTTTGTAGTATACGCTTTGTACCAGGAGAGTTCTTGGCGCAAGTCAAGTTGTCGATTCAGAGTAATAAATAAAGTGTAGTTCGGGTACTTTAGTTGCGCGAGGGAACAAGTAAGATGGTAAGGTTCACAAATGCATAAGAATCAGAGGCTAAAGCACAGAATCAGAAGTAGTCTAAGCAGAAAGGATAGCACTATTATGAAGCTTTCGTCGCTCCAGCGCAGGTTTAGTCTCTCAAGGAATAGTAGAAATAAGAACAGGCAGTGGTATTTACTAAATTAGAATAGAATGGCAAGATTCCTATGCCCCTAATAAAGTATCTCTTTACAGCCCGGGGAGGTGAGATAGAGAGTGTAAATTGAAATGATGTTTTTGATGAGGGGTGGGAATAGCTTTCTGAAGACAGACGTGCCTTGGTTGTATGGATCTAACAGAGTGATCGAAGTTCCAGTTCTTTCGAGCGAACTCCCGAACTACCGTTCTCATCCTTCTAAAGAAAGGGTTCGTTTTTCTGGCTTTACTTTGATAAGATAGCTTTCCTACAATTCACTAGAATCTATTCCAAACCTAGCCCTCCCTCCCTGCCTACTCTCTGACTAACGAAACGAAATCCCCAAGCTCTGGGCTGGGCACCTTGCTTAGAAACTAAACGAATAGGACTACGGAAGAGCTTACCGAGCTAAACGACGAGCAAGAGAGATAGATAGTAAGTAAAGTGGGCGCCGTGAAATAAGCGCAACGTGAGCAAATCAAGAATCAAGCTAGGGGGGAAACCTCCTTATTTACTATAGGGCTATTTAAGGGCATATAACTGTAAGTAGCCAGGTCCAACCCTTTGACAGTTGTTCTCCTTAGTTCTCGGAGCTAACTCGTCTCGAAAGAAGACATGCCTCGACTCACAGATAAATACTTTGGTTAGTTGGCACCTTTTGTTAGCGTTCCGATCGATTGCCTCACTTACTAGCCTACAGTCTTAAATAAATGATTATCGAACCAACTCTCAACTGAGGGCGCACTTACTCTTACTAATAACAAAACGATGAGTGTCAGGTCAGAGTTTCTTTCCTCTTAAAGGTTATTAAAAGGTAGTTGACTTGCTTATTTGCTAGAATAAGGGCTTTGGCCCGGCAATGAGATTAATCAGGCAGCTTTTACGTCTAGAGCTTGGAACTAAACCATAAAGTTATGATAGAAGTGAAAGGTTGCAATTCGGAAGTGAGAAGATAGCCGTGAGGTTTCACTAGATGTTTATGAGTAGCCCTTTGTTCGCAATGCAGGTAATTTGGAAATGACATCAGCAATGATAGGGCCGAGACCACTAAAGAGTTACGCCCCCGGTTCTATCAAACCATACACTTCATCCTTGGAAAAAAAAGAAAGAAGAAAATGCCTTCCTTGATTATTAAGGTAGTAGGAGTCAATTTATTGCAGGTCGTTGTTTTCCTAATTTATGTACTTTTCTTAGGGGCTAGCCAGCCGTTACCTTCCTTTCAGGGACTTCCTTTCGCCATCAGTATTAGAGTTCTACAGGAAAGAGATCCATTTTCAAAAAGGAAGGGACATAAAAATAACTGGCCCAGACACGAGACTCAATAGGCTGCTACCGGACGACCGATGCCCCGTTTGCTTCCTAGCTGGAATCCAATAGCTTTCTAGTTGTTAAGTAGAAGAGGCTGGATTTCAAAACAAACCTCTAAAGTACTCGGCTTTCCAGATGGTGGTAATTCTAGTTTTCTCACAAGCATAAGAGTTATAAGAAGAGCTCAGCCGGAATTATAAGTACTGGTCACTTCTTTTATTAGCGTAGAGATATCTTACTATCCGCCGCTATAGACAGACCCATTCTTATTAGAAAGCATTTCTCAATCGGTAAACATACGAATAGCCAGTTTCGAATGACTTGCTGTTCTCGCTTGAATCGTGAAACTGTAACGGATCTGTACTGTGAAAGATCGCCGGAATTATAAGTACTGGCTGGAGTTTAGTCGATCTATTGGCACTTATCTGTAGAAAGAATGTTCAAGAGAGAAAATAAGGAAGGAGATATAACACGTATCGATAAGAAAGCCTAATCAAGCCTTCCGTTGCGATATACATAGTTTAGCGAGTTATGTTGTGTATCAGTAGTGAATAGAAGTAAGTATTTAAGGCAGTATTATTGTCCTTGTTAGCAGCGAATCTGGAATCGGAACTATTTAAAGGAATGAAAGATGCAATCGGTCATCGGTCGTGTCTCGTACTGTATTGGTATCAACTGTCTCAATCTTTTCTATTCTGTCGGAGAGACTATATGTTACTTCTTTGAGTTCGATCGAGTTGGATTGATTCATAGAACCGGGGGCATCAAAGAATATCGATTTTAGGAAAGGCTCCTCTTAGAGTTCGAACATTAATGCCCGGAAGACTCACGAGCTGCTAGTCTATAATTTCCTGAACCGGACTAAAGGGAAAGATGCTCTATTCTCGTTCCTTCTTGTTCGATTAGTTCTTTGAAGGCATTCTTTGAGAAGAAAGGATATAGTGGCCGACAGACGAGGAGACTATAGGAAATTGAGAAGCATCCTTGCTTGCTACTGAAGTGGTGTAAATGGTGAGGATATCTTAGCCCTGTAATTACTACAGAGGGACACTCATGCGTGCATATCATGGGCTTTACTTCCACGTTCTTTCTTTTACTTCCCCCTTAGGGTCCTGCGTCAGTTCGGATTCCTTCAGGACGTGCCAGACTTTACCGCTCCTTACGCGTCCTCTTACTGGGTGGTAAAGTTTCTGGTTGTGGAAGCTTGGATTGGAAGGACTTCCCTTGAGACTGAGTCCTCGTTATGATGATCCTGAGGCCACTGGCCCATACACTAAGACCAGGGCAAGATGGCCAAGAAAAGGACCCTAGGAAATCCAACCGGCAAGATGGCCAAGGGACCAGGAAATCCAACCTTAAAGCGAACAAAGAAGATGCTACTCTGTTTAAGTCTCAGCCAGTATAGACACCTCAGGCTCTGGGGAGTTAGAAGGAACAGCCGAATCAATAGGAACAAGGTCAATCTCTATCGAACCACTCTAATTCATTTTGGATCTCTGGCTATTCACTTTCGATTTCCTCATCCCAATTCCAGGCAGGCTACATGAATATTCCGTCCCACGAAGAAGTCATGAGACATCTGCAAGAAGCTAGCTCAGAATAAGAAGCCTGCTGCCTCCAATCTGGTCGAACACAAGCTTCCCAGAAAACCCTATCTCAGCCCGTCAAGGCAAGGCCGATATGTTTCGTAGCAGCCAAGGATGAGTTCGATCCATTAGGTTCTTCGATTTGTTCAAAAGGAAACGGCGGCGGGGACATCAAAAGGAAGGAAAAGAACAAAAGCCGGAGCTCTTATGGGCTAAAGCAGTTACCCTCTTTCTATAGAATGGCCTGATCGTGCTTCCTATTCTCTGTAAACTGAAAGGGAAGTTGTGCCCAATGAGGGGAATAGACGTTGCTAGTACCTAAGATTATTAGCTATTGACTACTCCTTAAGCTAGAGGAGGAGGAGACTCGTTTGCCTGGGAAAAGAGTCATTCTCAAACCCCCGATTGGAAAGATTTCAAGTTTCGCAATGCTTCACACACACATGCGTATTGAAATCACTTTGATTCACTCGTTCATTCACTCGCGGATTCTGCCATTCAACATGGGGCTGAGGCCTAAAGTCATAGTATACCAAAAGAAAGTCATTATTTTCTCGTATGTATTATGTTCTAGGTCCAACTGATCTAACTCTCTTGGAAACATCAACCCGTGGAAGGATCAGCTAGCATCAACGCTTATTTAGCTATATACTAGGATTTGATAGGAAACATTCTTTAATACAGACTTCTAAATCCCACCTTCATTATAGTTTCAGCAACGGGAAGACTAGAATTAGAATCAATCCTAGGAGAACGAACTGCTTATGGAACGAACTACGCTACGACGGAAGATTTTCTTATTCCATGGAAGATATGGTGGATCCATTGATTCTTTCCATGGCAAGATATAAAGAACCTGAGGCTTTCAAGCGAATTGGCATGGCATATTCACTGGATTGGACTTCCACCAGTCCCCACTTGATCACTTTCGGGTCGGGGTGCAGTAAGGGAAGGTTTGCTTTCTAATGGATTCGAAGTTCGGCTTCACTTCCTTGAAGAAAGAAACGGTTCGCTCAAATCAGCGAATTGCTATTGCTCTAATTGAGTTTTCGGCACCGATAAGTCCTGAGAAAAGAAGTGGATTTGCTTCACAGGCTGAGGATGAAATAGAACCCGACCGAAGCCTACTGTTAGTACTCCCGACATTACCTTCTAGGAATCTGAACTTGCTTTGTACCTGACGAATGATACTTTCTTATGCTTATTCGGAACTACGACTGAATATTGGTTTCTTTTTGATCACCGACCGAAACCACTTTGACTGAGATTGGAAGTGGATCTGCCATGGACAGGGACTCTTAGTAAGGATCCGTCGCCTTCTGAGCTATACGAAAGAACTCTAGCTTTCGAAACTAACCCATAGGCATAAGACGAAAAGGTGGACGAAAAAAGGAGCGAAGACCCGATTGAATCAACAGTCCCGTGCCAAGCATAAGAGTCAACGAGGAGAACCTTTGAACCGGAACAACCCCTATAGCGGAAAAGCATTCAAGGCCTAGGGGAGAGAGGAGATATGTAATAAGAGGAGACTTGAGCGGAACTACTACATTTGTGCACTTTTTCACGGAATTTCTGGCTTGTTGAAGTTAAGTGTTCATTGTTCCTAGAAGATATAGATTAGAACAGAGACTCACTATGAAACGGAGACCGAGCTCACTAATAGTGGATTCCTCCAATGGTGGTAGGTTAGTTACCCCCATCCAGCGCTTCTAGTGCCCACAGCCATGAAAGCATAATAACAGGTTGGTTCGTTTTTCAGAGAAAGCATAATAACAGGATTGTAAGTATTAACCTTTCACTTGCGGATACTTCGCTCGCTTGGGGAGAATACTTTTTCTTTCTTACTTTCATCTCGAGTGTTGTGTTCTTTCGTTTCTAGTAGTTGACTTCCTCTTTTACCGAGGCTGGGAAATCATTCCTTTGCATTCGCTACGGAACTGGGCCTATAAAAAAGACTACTTTTGATGAGCATTGGCTCAATGACCTCTTTCTTAGAAGTTAGATAACCCTTATCCCACGCGCGAAAGACTGACTCATCTAAAAGCACTTGATATTAATTCGAGTTTGGATCATATTTCTGCTTTGGTTGTCTCTTTATAAAGTACCTTTTCTAGCTTTCACTTTCTATTTCTTTTTGATTCGATCCCGAGTAAGCAAGCAGATTCTTCCCACTAAACTCTGAATATGGAATCCCGTCCTCGCATAGGTTCTACTTTAATGGCTTAGAAGAGAGATTATTAATTGTATTTCATTGATTTCTCGTACCAGTCCGCCAATCTTCTTTCATGATTTCATTGACCGAGAAACAAACCGCCTATCGATCGTGATCCATTTCGTTGCCCTCTTCAGATGATGATGAAAGCAGAGAAAAGGAAGGAAATAAGTTATTCAAGACAGCGACTTACGTACCCGAGAACATGACATGCAAGTAATTAAAGGCTTTCCAGGTTTGCTACTTAGACTGGTTTACTAATTTGACTATTCATGGGTAAAGAAGGATCTCCGCCTGTAAGTAAATTCCCACTCGATCTTTAAGCATTCCCTGACTAATGAGATCTTGCGCTTTCCTCTATCTATCGCCTGCCCGCCCCTTCCACACAGACTTCGAGATCCAAAAGTAGTACTTCTCGATCTTACTTCGTCTTGGTAGTTATCCATCCATTCGTACAATCAAATAGGGGGTCTTTCTCTTTCTATTCTATCTTCTTGAGCATTCGCTTCCTAAAGTGAGCTACTGACTTGACTAGCAGAAAGATCTACGGGGCTAGGATAATGAATGCAATTAACTAGGGAAGCTGATAACAAACCCACTCTGATAGCTGGGAACTTAGGTAGGACAACTCACAACGGGAGGGACGCTCCTCTCATACTCATAAGAGGGGCACCTCACTACAGCCAATAACAAAAGGAATGGCTCGCGAGCAAGGCAATGCCCCTTCTGCTGGAAAGTGGTAAAGATGAACTAATTAGTGAAACCAAGGAGAATAACTAGTAAACATACTCCCCTGCTTGAAAACGGCCTAAAGCTGCCCATAACAACCATGGCTAACAAACAGCCCTACAAGAAAGAGTTCGAAAAGACGTTTCGTGGCGGCCCTATAGGAATGGATTTACCTTGCGTATATAGCTTTTCATTTCCTAGTAATACCAGATACTACAACAAGTTCTCCAATGAGGGGGCGTGCCACTTATATATCTGCTCCTTTCAGAAAGATGCAGCTATACTCCCCAAACACCCGAGGGAACGGAACGACGGAACGCTAGTAACTTAATTCCACTCTTCAAAGCCATTCAGAAACGCTAGTAACTTAATTCCACTCTTCAAAGCCATTCAGAGGCGGACAATTGAGGACATTAGAAAGACAAAGACTCACCTTAGTTTACCTCTTCCTACCCACCTTAGTTTACCTCTTCCTACCCAATTATGACTTCTAAGATTACTTATTCTTCTGTGCGGTCTGCCCCCGTCTTCTTAAGGAGGTCTTTCTCCCAGGACGGAGATAGGTTATGCAATTATGACTTATTCCAGAGGTCCTCCCTTCCCTACTAGAGCGCTCACTCCTCTTTTTCTTATGGAATCCTTGTTTAGTGTATTCTAGTAGAATAGTAGCTCGAGAATCATTGTTTATTCTACTGGTATAGAATCCTTGTGCGCGGACTCTATAGAATATACCTAACTAGTCCATCCATTTGGAGAAGATTCGGATGCTGCCGCTTCAAACACTCGAACACCTCTATACTTACCGATCCACTCTTATCCTTCACCCCCTTTCACTAGCATATATGTTAGCCGCTTCTTTCAGGCACAGCAACTACGTACCTTACCAAGATATTTTCATTTCTCCTGCTGGGCTCTGCTCTGTCTTTCAAAATCGAATTGCTTCCATCAAGATAGCCTTCGGTTCGGTAAGAAGTCCTTCTCCAAGCCAAGCTGTTGATGCGCTTAAACCCTAGCCGTAGAATCTTTCTTTCGTGATTAGGACTTTCCCTTGAAATTCCATTGAAACCAAGACGCTCCTTCGATTGCCCTTCTTTGCGGAAAGTGAAAGTGAATACATGAGAAAGACTATAGACCTCCATGGAGGATGCCCACTTATAGAATCAATATTAACCTTTGAGTAGCCTAGCCCATGAATGAGTAGAAGAGGGTTCCTCGCCCAATTCCATAGGGATTTCAAAGAGAAAAGCAATCTCTATCGTAAGATATAGAATTTCCAAGCCCTTCCCACTAATCCCGTCTGCGCTTTTCTAAGATTCGGTTGCTACCCCCCGAGACGAAAGTATTAGCTATCCTTGCCCGCGGCGTTCTAATGAAAGCGTTCTAACGATAAGCAGCCAGAACTTATAATAACCGGACAAAACCATAAGGACAGAATGACAGACCGACCCTTACCCTTCGCTACCCTCGGACGGTTTAGGCAAGCTGAAGGAAGTAGGTCATAGTATAGGATTCTATGTTCAAGGGCAGAGGTCTAAGAAAGAGTCAATTCAAATACGCTCGAAAGGAGAATGGATAGAGTGATATGGGCTTCAAAACAAGGTTGCTCACCTCTATCTGTCCTTCTTTACAACAAGACTGGTGCAGTAGTTGGAGTCATTCGATCTTCAGGTGGGCATGGTAAGAAAGCTCCGGGGAGTTCAATCCTTTAGGAAGCCCTTTCTGGTAATGAGAACGGCTGCATTTAGGCCGTGGTGATCTCACTTTCCCGGGAATGAATGCAGTTATAGATGGGGAATGCTTCTAATGAAGGGAATGGTCTAGTCCACATCCTATACTCAAAGCAGGACTCTTTCCTTTTTCTTAGTTTACGGCCCGAATCAAATAAGTCAATGTAATGGGCCATATTTCTAGTAAGTAGACGGGTTAGAGTTTCAAATGAAAGGTGCGCCTTGGGAGAACAAGGCAGTCAATAGGGAACCTGTCATTAGTGGGGCTAAGTTTAGGAAAGCGGTAGAAAGGATAGATTGTACTCTCTGGAAATCAAATGTTCAAGAAAGGAAAGCCTTCGACGGCTGATGGTTGTCTCGGATTGAAATGCAGAAGAGCCGAAGGCAGAGGGAGCAAGGTTCTTTTCAGAGATTGCGCAGTAGAGTTCCTCAGTGCCGTCTCCGTTCTAATAGAGTTATCGATATGGTTCATTGTTGCAGACCACAGGCGTATACTGTCGGATAGAAGCCTACTTCACTATCTAGTAGAGCCGGACTTCCCGTTTAGGATTACCATTACCTGAAGACGAAAGTAGGATTGGATTGAATCGGATAGCCCACTTCGGATTCTGCCTTACCCGTCGATCGGTCAAGCGTGGCGTAGGCCTGCTCAGCACGCAGCACGTTCTCCACTCGTAGTAGGAATCAAAGGGTATATCCAAAGACACAATAGTTAGATCCTTGGACAGAGTAAGTATTAGTTGCTTAGCTTCCTCTTTGCCCACTCTATATGTTAGATATGAGATCTGAAGAGCAGAGGGAATGTATTTACTCTCCCTGGCCAGAGAAAGGCCGGAGACAGAGATGAGATATATCTAGTGCGCATATTCCATTACTAATGAGATAGCCAGTGCAAGCTTTTAGAATCCTACTACTACTACTACAAAAGCAAAGAAAGGAGACAAGCAGCTTTAATAAGTAAGGCTGGAATAAGATAAGGTCTCAGGGAGTGAGGGCGGTGCAAAGTTCACCTCTTAAGTATAGGCAGGTAGTTTAACCTAACCTTCAATAGACTCTTGAAGCAAGTCAACAAGCAGCGGCGTCAACGAGTTCGGGAAATCTTCTATTATCTTCAACAGCCACACTTAATAATTTATGAAAGTATTGTTCCAGTCAAGAAAGTAGAGTTCCTGTTCGAAAGGAAGCAAGCCAAGTGAAGAGGGCTGGCTCTGGGCGCTAAAGTCAACAGTGAGTTTTGGAGTTAGGTAGCATCAACTAAATAAGGACACAGAGGCTTAGTTTCGTATAGATTCTCTTATCTTTCTTTCGAGTTTAGAGAAACAAGTAAACAAGCTAAGATATCAACAGAATAATGATAGTTTAGTTTCGCAGCGCAGGGTCGGCTCTCGTGTTGGGTTACTTTTCGTTTTAGGCCCGAACTTAAGTACTGGTTCATCCGTCTTTGTTGCTTTTGTCTATAAGTCGGCAAGTGAAGTTATTGTGTCAGCTGTTCGAGTGAAGTCCACTTTGTTCTGTTTCCTACCTCTGGCTAATGATGATGTTTCCACTGATGGCAAGGAAGCAAGGTTTAGAGTACCAGAAGCCGAGAATCCGTTTTACTTTTAGGTGTACGTTAGAAGCTGGGCAGTACAATTCAAGGTGTTGCTGCATTCCTAACATATATAGGATCCGATCCGTTCAAGTTCCATTTTTGATCTCCAATTCCATTCTGTCGAACAGGCCATTCTCTCTTCACCCTGCTTTCGAGGCCATTCTCTAAGTGTTGAAACCTATGTTATGTTTAACGACTCATATCAAGTACTTAGAGCTGAAGAAGCCAATAAGAAAAAGGAAGTTGTGATACCAACAATATTTTCCCTTTACCATAACACACGAACAGTCACTCCATTGAAAGGAAGGACAAAACGGCTTCTTCTGGATAAAGTATGTATAGGGTTTGGCCATAAAGTTACCTCACTGCGGAATTCTCTTCAGAACTTCAGGTAAGCGCTTTCCACTATAGCCTTTGTTAGCTTTGAAAGCAGAAGCCACAAATACTTCTCATCTATCCAGTGCCGAGTCAACTCATGAATGGGAATTGAACCTAGAACTTGCGCCTGCACCCTAACCACCACTCGTTTAAGATAAGAGCCAGGGTAAGGGAAACTCCTATTTAACGTAAGCCAGTGTTAAGTACACAAAGAATCAAATGGAATCTGATGCACAATTGATAGAACTTGGTAACCTAACTTCGGATTCGAATTCTTAAAGAAAGAGTAGTGGGGATTCGTCTTTGGCTAAGGGCCCCTCTAAAAGCTCCCTATCTATGTGGTTACAAACTACTCCTATCTCAGTAGTTATCCCTTTATATGCTATACCCCTATATCTATCAACTCCACTTTCATAACCAATGAATCCGGAATTGTAATAACTCGGACTAGTTCTTGCAGCTTCCTTACGAACTGCCTTTGATCCTTATTCTTATTATTATCTTTATGAAAGACAATCCGGAAATTCTCCACTATCCATAAGCGCTGAAGATTCACTTTCTTCGTAGTCATCGGGAGCTGCTGATTCTGTTGTTTTCAGAATGGAATTGGATGATTCTTCTCGAGTGAAATGGGATTCCAATGACTATTGCTACCGCGCTTGGTCTTACTTAGTAGCTTGGTCCGTTGCTTGGCCCGGAGTCTTAATCTCGAGCGGCAGGAGCCCTGGGTTAGCCAACATAACCAAACTCATAAGCACAAGAACCCGAAGAAAACTAAGAAGTAGGAATTGAACCCATAGGTATTAGTATAGGGAATCCAACAAGTAAGTCAAAGACATAGGTACGATATAATTAGTACAAATAGGAATCCAACTTTAGATAAAGAATCCAACTAATTTGTAGAAGACTATCACTAGGCATTGAAGACAGGAGTATCAGACTAAAGGCCAGGGGCGATAAGGGCGAACAACTGAAGTTTGGCTTCAACGCGATGCAAGGGTCAACTACAAGACGGATATCAAGGAAAGGAAGCTGATAGAGATAAGACAGCAGTAGATTCAAATCAGGTAGTATATTCTATAGTAGTAGATTCCAAGTAAGGGTACGTAAAGGAAGCTCAAAGACGTTCTCGTTCGTTAACCTTTGGAATGGGAATGGAAGTTGGAATTCCACCTCTCTGGAATGGCCAGTACTTATAATTCTGGGCAATACTTAACGCTGACTTAATATAAGGGCAGATTTCTCTGGTCATTCATTGCTGCTTTTTGCACCTATATGGAACGATTGGAACAGGGTTAAGTCAACCAACCCGACTTCGACTTAAGTGAGAAATTCCATTCCTTTGTTCGACTTACTTGGAAGCCATAAGTAAAGAAGTCAAGTGTCTTTCAGTGAGAGTTGAATCTACGAGATCCGTTCTTGACTCGGAGAGTAGTGAGTGGTTTAAAGGTTAAGTAGAAAGTCCGGGTATCTAGTTAGGGCTCAGGTAAGAATCAAGTGAAGGTCCGCGGGCAGAGCAAGCAAGTTCAATGACAGCTGTTGGCGAAAGTAAGTAAGCTTCCGTTCTTAAGTAGTTTATTAAGAATTAGGAGGAAGATCTTTACTTAGTTCTATAGCTAGTGCTCGATAATCAATTAATTCCAAGTCCTAGGTTACAGAGCATACAGTTAATAAATTGATGTTTGAGTGGGCTCTGCGCATTATCCGAATGGAATTGAAGATTACCTACCCGAGATCATATGGAAGCAGGTAATCAGGGTAAGAAAAAGAGGAAATTACGGTTTGAGAGGCCTATAATTCATTCTTTATTGCGAGGTGTGGTCCAAGTCGTACAATTGAAGCGGGAAGGTTCCAAGGTGTTGGCGAAAAGTCAGGGTATCTTTCAATTTCAATCAATAACAGATCAAGCTTTAGGGAAGAAGTGACAGCTACAGGTAGATCACCAGAAGCAAGCAAGGGCATATAGAATTAGGTTATCAAGTTAAGATAGAGATTCCATTACTACTTTCCTTGGCGCTAACGGAAAGATGGTTTCTATTCCTTTCCTGCGCTTTGACTTGTGCTAATGGAGTTTACGAGGAAGCCGAATGCTAATCTCATACTGAGTTAGGGTTTTTAGTAGAAAGTAAAGTAAGGGCAAAAAGTGATGGGAAATAGAGTCAAGGTTTTGGATGCCCTAAGTGTTTTCGTTACTGCCGCTCGACGACGAAGGAAGCACTTTCCGGGCTTTTGGGAGGAAGGGAGTTGTTGATTTGACTGTTTGACTTTACTGCCCTTGGGACTAATATGACTCTCTTTACAGCTAGGTTAATTCGATACGAGAACTGGAAAGTTGAAATGACACAAGCCCAGCAGCTGGTCCAAGCAAAGTCTATTAGCGTGGGCGGATCGGATCACTTTATGCGCTAGCAAGTTATGTATTCTGGCCCATTCTTTGTTTACTATTAAGAAACTCTTGTCCATTAGTTGTAGCTTGTCGGCTTGTCGGGAAGGAAATGACACTGATTGCCCGACTTACCCTTACTTCAATTCAGCAGTCAGTTAAGAAAGCGTCAAAGGGGTAGGTGCCCAGCTGAGTTCAACAAGTAAAGCGACAGTGAGTCAAGAGTGAAGTTACGCTATTATAGCATATGTCAGTCAGATTGAATAAGCAAGCAACGTGATACCACTAATTGGAGTTCTTAGTTTGAGTGGAGAGTTTGGTTCCTTACTTCCATTAGTTTGAAGTTCAATTCCATTGTTTAGTATTGAGTAATAGGAGTAATGTTAGATTAAGTAATTCTATGAATATAGGTTATATTCTATTATTAAAGCAGTGGGAACCAGTAAACAAGCAAGTGCAGCTAACGCCCACCTACGACCCAGTGAACTCTACTTATAGTTATTGACTTAGCGTTGAAGAAGGCTATCTATAATGAAAGTAAGGGCACAGAAAGTATACCGCATCGGACAAGCAACGGCGGGCAAAGTGGATGTTCGAGTAGACTAAAACAGGACCTTGCTTATTACTCTTACTATATACTTAGTTTAGCTCCCGAACAAAACGAGTAGAATCCTAGAGTGTTGTTAGTTGGTCAAGGATTGCAAGCGATAAGTAAGCTGCTGGAAGATCTTTCTCAGTGAGGTCAACACAAATCATTTCTTTATCTTTATCAAAGCCAGTGAGCCAGTACTTGATTTATTACTGCCCGGAACTCTACCCTAACTTTCTACTTTACCTCAAGAACGGATGATTTTCGAAGGACTTCCTCACGAAAACAGGAATTGAGAAGTCAAACTCAAACAGTACCATGCGCATAAGTAATATAGTTGCGCTTAAGGGTAAGTTCCATTTCATTCTTCAGTGTCTATAAAACAGGACAGGACTTTGGAAGAAGCACAAAAAGATAAGTAAGCATTAGAACTAAGTCTTGTTGCGCTAAGGAAAACTGTAATTGAATACCTCGCGATCCCACAACTTCTTATCTAGCTTATGAGAAATAGGAATATGCTTCCCTTTCTTTGGAATCTGACTTTACTGTATTTTTCGTTTCATTCTTTCTTCTAAGCATTCCATTCTATCTCTTAATGTGCTATTATCGTACCTATGGTGAGTTACTGATTCTATCTCTAAGTTTGGTACTTCGCTAAGTGAAATCCATTCTGAAAGTAGGAAGCACTCGGTTGGTAAATAGCACGAAGTGTTACCCGCTTCCATCATACATAAGCTTTCTCCTATTATGAGAGTTAGTCCCTTCAAGGCAACAAAGGCAAAACAAGTAAGGAACTCAATCCAATGAGTAAGTCCTGTGTTCGTGAACTCATAGCAAGTCCTGGTTTAGCCATTATGAAATTATGTATAACGAGTGGTGGGATTAAGACTTGTAAGAACACAGGGCACATGGTTAGTTACTTATCCATAGAATACCTACCGGGTAGCTCTAATTCCTATGTAGCTTGTCGAGTTCCACTTATTGCGAAAAATGCATTCCTCACCTGCGACTACTCCGACTCCTGCTTGAGCCTATTCTCCTTCCCCATCTTCTGCTGGAATTCCACTTTCATTTTGAGCCTCGACAAGCCCACAACACTTCGATTACACTCGCAACGGATTACTTGAGAACAGAACTAGTCTTCAGATTCGAACAGAACTTGTATTCAGGACAGAACCGAAATATGAAGTCGCAACAGACAGAGACAACACTGCTTAAGCGTTAAGTGGGCAACTTATATATCTGCCTTGGACTTTGATTCGGCTTATACCCTCTATGACTCTACTACAACATAATCACCTATTTTGACTTTCACACCTGATTGAGAGTGGAGCGCAGAACAAAGAACATCGCCATGCAGCTCTGAACTTCCCCTTGTAAGTATAAGTTACTGACTCACTCCATACTTGAGCATAAAGACAAAGGTACATAAGCATTCTGTCTCTGTGAGGAGTTTATGCTCAATTCCTATATCTTTATATGGCATGGCATACTTTTCATAAATTCACTGTTCGAGTGGAATCGTTAATTGAATGCTTAGGCGCAGATCAGTGGAGCAGCAATGAAAGTGTACTTTTCTCCTATAGAAAGAGAAGAGCAGAGTGGAAGACCTGAGAAGATATTAGTATTTGTAGAAGACAGGTAGAGAACATAAGTGAAAAGAGACGAGGTAAAGTTTCATGTTTTGTAAGTATAGATAACGGTGTCTCCGCCTCAGAGTAAGGAGTCCGGAGAACAAGCAAGTGGAACGCTGGAACGCACCCACCCTGAGAGTTAGTCCTTGTCAAAGGGAAGAAGCTGATTCCTATTGATCAGAAGCATCCTTTGCACAACTAACGTAAGCACAACGGCAACATAACTAGAACAAGCTAAATAACTAGAACAAGCAACGTCGAAAGAAGAAGTCACGGCACAAGAGGTATAAATTCTATTCAACAGGAAAGGGTTAATATACCTTATCAATCAAGTCTAGTTAAAGGTTCATTAAAGGTTCGTTAAAGGTTCGTTAAAGGTTCGGCTGCCTATGTCCTTTAATAAGCTGTGCTCTGTTGCCTATGTCCAGTTATTAGTATAGGTCCTTTCATTAGGTGGGTGTCTTGCCTCTGCCCAGTTATTAGTATAGGTCCTTCCTTATAGTCTCGCGTTGGGATGCCTAGCTGAGTTCCTAAAGTTTAGTGCCGATATTAGAGTGAGTCTTCTTTTACCTTATTTTCTGGGGTGCGCCTATTCATTCGTTCTTAAAGCCAGCAGTAATAGGTGGAGCGGAGCCAGTATAAACAATGATGCTACTAAGGAAAGCAGTGAGGTTGAGGAAATTGAAAACTTGTTGTTCTCGTTGTTTGCTACTCAAGAAGAAGAGGTGAAATACGGATTGGAGATCGGGAGCGAAACACTTTCTTCCTCGTTGGGGGCTTAGAGCAATACGTTTGAGCACATGACCCAGAGAAGAGATTACTACTTATTAGCAGCTGTATTGGGTAGCACTAGTTACAGTTTGAAACAAATCAAGATCCAATGTAAGTAACCACTACAGAACAAAAGTTCCCTTTTCCAGTCCTATTATTGCGCGGGGTAACTCTGTCTCTCCAAATTACTACTCTAATTACTTTGTCGATCAGTCTGTAGCTCCCTTATCTCATTCCCTCGCTCCTCTACTGAAAGAAAGCCTTTGTTTCCAACTTCAATGCCTATATATGAGTTAGGGCCTAGTATTTGGTTGGTGACTCCAAACAACAGAGCGGTAGACTTTAAAAGAGAGTAAAGAACACATCTAAGTGTATAAGGCTTGTCTTTGGAAGTGCTAATAAAAGGCTCGGACTGCCCCAGTCAATGAAATCTTTTGAGTTGAAGCCGTTAGGTCACTGTTCAATTCTTTCTATAAGTAGTTCGATTCGTTAGGGCCGTGTTTCAGCGTTAGGTGTAACTGCTCAATTCTTTCTATAAGTAGTTCGATTCGTTAGGGCCGTGTTTCAGTCTATCATATCTAAGATAATAATAGTTTAGTCCGTTGGGGCAGTGTTCCATTCTTATTAAGTGCGCCCCCTGTTAAAACCTTGTCAGCGCTAGTGTAATCCCTATATGCATACTTGTCTATCCGTTGCTTGGTGGCCGGGACTACTATACTAGGTTGAGTTCTCCGTATTGAGAGTAAGATTCCTCTGCTTAAGCTTCTGAACCAATGCCTTCCCTTTGAACTCTTTAAGTAAGGTTTGATTCCGACTTTCCCTATTTCGTTCGTTACCTCACACTTGAAAGCCTGTTACTACTAGAGTTCATTCTGTCTGCGCACCTCCCATTGCCCATTTTGGACTTATTGGGTGAAATCCTACTTCCGAACTGAGTCCTACTTCTGAGTTATCATCTTGTTATCGCTAGTTGTATTCTATGTTATGAGCTAAAGTAGTGTTAGCGCTGGTTGTATTCTATGTCATGAGTTCAAATAAGAATAGCAACGTACGAATTATTAGAATAATATGAGTTAAAGCACTATCCTACAGAAGAGCTCCTCCAGTAAGCAAGGCTTGAGCTGTAGAAGACCTCCTAAAGTATCATTCTATCATTAGATATTTATTGGCCAAGTCCTTGTAGTAGTGGTTGCATTCCAACAGTAGTAGTTAAGTCAATCGCCCTAGGTCGAGGGGTACTGATACTTACAGGCAGGAGTTGATGTTTGAATAAAGAGAGAGGACAGTAAGGATTAAGCTAATAAGTAAGGCTTTGCTACTGCTCCAGTTATTTGTATTTACTACTTGAAATTGAGGGCGGGTTGGCGAGAAAGAGGTCAATTCTCACTTCAATAAATAGAAAGAACTATTTGGTGTTGGCGAGGGATACTTCATCTGTCACCTAGGGATTGAGTACTTTAGGGGTCGTTCGAAAGCGTAGATGCAGTTTTCGATCAAGGGGTCTTAGACTCAACCAAGTGCTAATAGGAATGCTGAGAAGGAAGGCGAGCCTAAGATAAAGGAAAGGTAGACTAGTTGCTCTGGGGGATTAGAATGATATAAAGCTGTGTCTGGTTTAGAGCTAGTTTTGGAAGGATCCCCGGATCAGCAGCCTAAGACTGAAAATATGTAGTTGGTTTCTCAGTTGACGAGGGTAAGTCTATAAGTCATAGTAGAATTACCGGTTTCGAGCGTCCGCCCTGCTAGCTGCAGTGGAATTCCTACTTATAAGTTGAAGCTGTTGATGCCCTTATAAGCGCTAGTAAAAGCCTAAGTTGCGAGTTGTTGTCCTGTTAGACCAGTAGTTAGAGCCTGTTTGTCACTAGTTCCATTATATAAGGCAGTAGCCAGTTCTTATCAGTAGCTGTTCGAGTCCGAGAAGCCTTAGTCATTTTGCTCTTTCAAGCAAGTGAAGTCAGATTTGTTGGCCAAGTACAAAGACCCATAGGTGGGGGAAAGTAGGTAGGTTGAAAAGAGAGATACAGGATGAAGGTAAGCCCGGGTAGGCTAATAGAAAAGAGATATGGACTTAGATACAGTAGCGACAGAGTTCGAAATAGAGAGAGGTTCAATATGATAGCTAGTAGCCAAATTCTCATCTGTAGTGATCTCATTCTCATAGTGTCCTTAGTCGTAGTAGTGTTATCGTAGTAGTAGCTGTGCTCTCACTGCCCGGCGCTGTAAGGCAAGCTTTAACTAATAAGTGGAAGAATAATAGGTGTCATAAATACTTGGAAGGCTGGGATAGTGGACTGAAAACAAGGGTAGTTAGAATCCAATCAAGTATAGATTAAGGTCAGCAGTGAAAGGCTCATAGGTAGTAGTAAAGTTCCAGTTAGCAGTAGTCGGATTCCTCAGTTGATGTTTAAGTCCAATCAGTACAAATTTGATTAATTGTTCAGAGCTACAGCCTTGTCATCAATCAGTAGTTTGGTTCTATATTCCTGTAAAAATGCTAATATATATTGATTCTTATAGTAGTAGTCGAAGCCCTAATCCGCTAAGCCAGGAGAGAATCCAACTCCATTTTTCACAGTAAGAGACTTTAATCAATAGAAATCCGAATGAACTTCTAGTAGCCCACGCCTTACTTTGCTAACTCTAACTTCTATACTAGTTCCTGGCATCCTGACTATCGACCAGTACTTATAATTCCAACCCGCCTTTCATTCTTTATCCCATCCCCAAGCTTACTGGCCTTACTTGCATGCTTTCAATGCTTAATCTCGAACCAAACTTACACCTACTAGGGGCGAGAATGAAATCACCGCTAATCGGAATGTTACTAATGACACTGATAGAGCGCACACCAGAAAGAGTCAAATAAAGAAATAGGAATTCCACCCGGAACTAAGGCCTGAGCTACTAACTAGAAGATCGGAACTCATACTTTATCTACTGCTTCCAAAGCTTTACTAGCATGTGGAAAGAATGAACCGCTGACACCCGCTCGCTACCGCTTTTAACTCCTACCGCACCAGCGAACACAGGACTTGTAACAACCTGACGCACAACTACTATCTACGTTGCTTGTCGGCTTGGTCGTTAGTAGTTGCTTGGTGGCTTTAACTACCGACCTCAGATCCGCAGTTCGCCCCTACTTGTTTGAATTCTAAAATGACTTATTAAGTTTCTTAGAATAATGTTATGCACCAGTGAGTTATCAACCGGGAATACAAGAATCCAACCTAACTTACATAATTGATCCCCTTATTGCCCAACCCTACCCTAGTGCTATTTCTCTTGGCACCTACGCGCCTATGTCTTTTCTTTGAAAGTAGGAAATCAATCTATACGCCGAGTTCTTGAAAGCTATAAATAAAGAATAGAAAGAAGTGGAAGAGGAATGGATCAAAAGCAAATAATCAAGTATACTGGTCTGGAACTACTGGCCCAACTCTAAGTAGGACATGACTCTATCTTAATTCGCTCTCCCACCAGGTTAGTCTGCCTATCCCGCCATAAAACCTGACTCCTCTGTTTTCTCCTTATTGCCATGGGTTGCCGTACGTGGGTGTGCCATGCGATACTAAGTGTTTGCTGTGCCATACCATACTCTAGGGTGTTTGTACCATACTGTGGTTGAAATCCGGGTGTGCCATACGCGAAACTCACTTTCTCTCTTATAAGAAAAGAATAGCATTGGCACTGAGTAAACTATCTTATAGGTAACCTCGCATCAAATCAAAGCCAGAGTAATACAAGTAGTATGCCCAGAGTAATATAGTAGGGGCCCCTCTGACTGAGTCATATAAGTAGTCCGCCCAGAGTAATCTAGTTGGTAAGCTATTATTTCTTAGAAAATATTCTCTAGTGGTAATATAAGAATTAAGCTAGCTCCCCACACTCCCAACTGACCTTACCTTACCGAACGAACCATACCCGATATGCTGTATTTAGAGTCAAAGTCATCCATGCCATTCCGATCTAGTGTATTACTGTTTCATTCCGAGATTCCTGATATCGATTACATCAAGGCAAATACCAGACAAGCAACGGGCAAAGCAACGGGCCATAAAGAGTATATACTTGTATCCTCCATTACTTATTCCTAGTTAAGAGGTTAATAGGCAGATGTAGTGCCCATAGACTTATAATAATACTAATATAGGAAAGAGGAAAGTCATAATACTAATATAGGAAAGAGGAAAGTAATGGAATAAGAGCCCTAATAGTGGTGATATAGGCGAGAAACCCGTAGTTGGCGTAGATCAACTCTAAGGTCAGGAAACCCAGGCATAGGAGTTGAGTAGTAAGTCAAAGAGTGAAGCCCAGTACTTATAATTCCAAAAGACAAAGCACCAATTCAAAGAAATAAACCCAGCAGACCAAGAATGACTCCCGAGCATAAAGAGTAGAATGGCAGGCGCCACAAGCTAATATGGGGTTTGGGAATGCTAAATCAAGAATGAGCGGGCTGGGCGAGTAGGCAAGTCGTTAAGTCAGAGCCAAGGACGGAAGGTAAGTTAGTTGCGCTTCTTTAACATAAGAAGTTCACTCCGTACTGTAGTCTAAATCAGTGGATAACCGATGTCAACCATACAGAGGAATTACACACTCGGACAACACCTCTTCTTATTTCTATCTGGTCAACTCTCACTTTACTTTCTGAATCGCCAACTGGGTTGAAGAACTCAACTTATAACTAGGGCTTGCTCCCTTGCTTCCTGACAGCTTTAGCAACTAAATAGGGCCTGCCTGTTTTCGGTTACCCAATGAAATCTAGTGCTATGCTAGGAATTTCATAATGAAAGAAAGGAAAGTAATACCCATATACTGTAAAGTAAGGGCAGCTCCAGCTGCCTGCGATGGCTCACGGGCAAGAAAGTAAGGCCGATAGTAAGGAAAGTCAGGTTGAGAACTAGGCATTGAAGTCAGTAGGGGAAGGCTCCATAGTGGAACCGCGCAATACATATAATGAAAGTAATAAGTGGAAGCCCGAGTGTGGGAAGCAAGGATGCTAAGCAGGGGTTATGGAATCAAAACTAGCAGCTATAGACGCGAGTGTAGCGGACTAAACCTAGCAAACAGGAATCAAAAGAATAGGAATAAAGAATCCACCTATTGCAGGCAGGACTTCACTATTGATATAAACTCTACTGCTCTCGAACCTATGAGTTGGTACCCAGACTTTAGATTCCTATTAGTCTATTACTGGATTCATATCACTTATACTAGATTCATATCACTTAACTAGAAGCCCATTACTAGATCATATCAATACAACTATGTAGTCAAAGAAGAAGCACCAAGCCCAGACGATCTGAAGCCAACCCATTACTATCTCATGATCTGAAGCCAACGCATTACTATCTGTAGAAGCAAAGCCAGCTGATAGTAGCCAAGCCCTACCGCTCCTAACTCTCAATCTGCCGTCCCTTTTCTTAAGTATGCCTTTACGGAAAAAGGGAATTGAGCAGCTAATGATGAGACTAAAACACTGTTGTAAGGATGAAAGCCAGTAAAGTAAGAATGCAAATGAGACTATAGGAATTGAACTAAGCAGCCGTGGTCGACAACTCAATATAAAGAAATGAACTCCCCGGTTATTATAAGTTCTCCCAGTAGCCCGAGCCTTATTGATCTAGGTACATCCCAAGCCTTATTGTTTCCATATTTCTTATGAATAGTAGTTGTCGAGTGCGGGTCGGGTGTCCAGCAAACATCATAATGAAAAGTAGAGTCAAGTAAATAGAATAGGAGATATGGTATGATCCATCCAGTGCATCTAGTCTAGTATATTAAGAAGGAGTAGTCCCTATAAGAAAAAGTCTAAGAATACAGAAAACAACTAAGAAGTAAGGAGTTAACTCATAAGTAAAGTAATAGTATCGAAGTCAGGAGTTAACTCATAAGTAAAGTAATAGTATCTGTATAGTAAGGCTTGTCTCTGTTGGCACCCAATCGGACTCAAAGAATAGCATAGGAAACAAGAGCGTAGGAGTGATAGGCAGGATAAGGAGAATAAAATCAAGAAAAGTAAGATCTAGGTGTCGTAGTTGAAGAGCAAAAGGCAGCTTTGAGTTTAGTGGTGGAAGAGCGGCCGGGGCAAGTAAGGAATAGTTGGCTAATAGGAACTAGTTGCATTCCCATTTCGTGGTGGGGGGTCTTATTTGCATTCCTAGTTTAGGGTTGTTGACTTCACTCTTTTCTTTAGTGCACTACCGGGTAGTCAACAGCAGCCAGAGTATTGGAAGCACCATTTCAAGTCTTAGTTTTTAGGCACTAGTTTTCTATTGATTAGCCCAGCCTTTAGTGCACTAGTGTATTCTTCTTCTCAATGGTTTCATTCCCTTAAGCACTGGGTAAACTCTGTATCCCTATGCTACCTGTTTAGAGTTGTTCTCTTATTCTTATATTTGTATTAGTTGCCTTCCCCGCCTAGACAGATCTCTCGACTCAAGAGTGGATTTCGTATCCTCCTGTGTCATTGCCTTGAATGCTTGGTGAAGTTCAGTAAGGGCATAAGAATTCTCAAATCAAATACTAGCTCTACTCGACTAGATCCTAAACCTAACTCCTAGATTCTTATTCCTATGTTCGAAAGGAAAGGTTACTCATACTTACTTTTTGTAGCTCAATTCTTTTGGTTGGGTTGGCGTGGGTATTTATCCCACTTAATAGTCCCATTCTTATTGCTATGTCCCGTCCACTAGCTCATTTCTACGACTATTGTGTTTAAGCTCTTTGACTTACTTATTGAAAGTGTGTTTAGCTCTTTGACTTACTTATTGCAAGAAGGTACTCCACTAGTAGCTAACGACTTAAAACAAAGCATCGACATAACAATCAAACTAACAACCGAGACTTGGACCAATCAATGTCATTATGTAGTTGTCTACTACGCCTTGGAACAATGAAGTGGTATTCAGACTTCATAGCGGGATTCCCTGTAGTACTAGTTGCAGGTAGCTGGATTGAGTTTAAGGCAGTATAAGCCTAGGACCTAGAGTCGGAGACTTGGATTAGTGTTAGTAAGAACGCAAGTAAAGAGAGGTAGTTTGAAACGAGGTGAACTAAACAATGGTATGGATTGGAAGAATCAAAGCCAGCAGCTAGAGAATCAAAAGAAATAGTGCTGTTCTTGTATGCCCGAGTTCGAGCCCTGTTAGCAGCAGTTAAGCATGAGTTTGTAGGTAGGTTTGTTAGGGCAGTGTTGAGGCCTAGGTTCTTGGGCACTGATACTTACCTGGCAGGCACAGTTTTGATAATAAGTTCTAATTCAAAGGCTTTTATTTCGAGGTTGGTTTTTGTTAGTGGCAGTTGATTTATGACTTTAGAGTTAACGTATTAGAAGTAGTAGGTTGGTTCTTACAGTAGTAGTTAAGCTCTTATGCTCCGGGTTGACTCTGTTGCTACTTACTTCTAGTTTCATTTAGGGTTGGTCTTGAAAGTAAGGTCGTATTTCTTACCATTTCCCAGAAAACGGAATAAGTTGTGTTATAGTTCATACGCTTGGCTGTCCTTAGTTTACTTATTGAATTGAATCTAGCATAATATTGATCTTATTAAACAAACTGTGGAACTCACTACTGCAAAAGACTTGCACTTATATTAAAGCAGCTTGACCGGGCGCATTTACTGAGTTTAGCGCCATAACCTCAAGGTAAACAGATTGTTCCCCCGCTTTAGCCAAAAGTAGTAGAGTGGAGTTGAGTTGTTTGTTGAGTTCGAAAGCATTGAAGAATCTAAGGATTAAGGAATAGCAAGATTCTAGGAAAAACCCAATTGGAAGGATAGTTTCTAAGTGGAAATAGGTGATTAGCCATTTTCTTGGTTAACTAAGTTAAGGACTGATTCTTCTAGGGCGGAGCTTCAAAACTCACTTCAAGAATAGAAGCAGCACCGAGAGTGAGAAGTGTATTGTGACTCTGAATCTATAAGTTGGATAGATGAAATTGCTGGAAGAAACTAGCAACGGAACAGGCAACTAAACAAGGGTATAAGAGGAGAGAGGGAATAATAGAGTACCCGGGCGTTAGCGAGTTTGCATGAACTGGGATTATACACAATAAAATAAGGAGACTCAACTAAAGCTGCTAGAAGATACCGCGCTAAACGCAGGAAAATCAATAAGTCAAGATGGAGCACTGCTTCAAAACAAACTTAACTGAATAAAGGGTTTCTATGATAGACCCACGTAGCGGGAAACTGTGAGTTTCGCAGTGTTGTGAGTTTAGAGTGCCCTTAATTAATGGGCTAAAGTGAGCTTTACGTTAAGTAAATAGGGGTTTCTACTAGATTCTATATTAGTAACGCTAGATTCCATTCTTCAATTCCATAAGTCAGTTCCCGGTTATTATAAGTTCTGCAAGGGAAACCATAATTTAGTACTTTTGTTAAGCGGGAGGCTGCCTCAAGCAGGAGTGACACAAGGAAGGAGTACGGATAACAAGCAAGCGCTTCCCCAGACCAAAGAGTAAGCCATAGGGAGTTCGACCTTGTGCTACAGGAGTTTTAACAAGAAGCAACGACATGTTAGTGAGGAGTTTCGTTTCATATATTCCAGTTAGTGAGAGTTTATTGAGAGTTGATAAAGTTATATTTGTTGAATATCTTATATGCTATATATATAGATATATGAAATGAGGAAAGCAATGCAATGCGCTTTTGTTAGCTTTTTTATGCGGAGTGCGAAAGGACAAGCAAACGGCTATTATTAACTATGAAAGTAGACTAGGGAGTGTATGAAAGTAAACTAGGGTTAGCTTTGGAAGAATAGAGCCCGCAGTAAGCTGTTTTGTTAGGTGACGATATTACATTAGTTGAGTTTGATATTCTCTTCTTTTTCATTCCCTTGTGTGTTAGGGAGTTTTGCCTTAGGCTACTATCGGGGTGCTAAACAAGCAACTGTGCACTCAATGAAACAAGCAAGTTCTTGAACCCCACAGGATATTACTCACAATTTGATAGATTTATGAGAGTAAGCGCCTGTTTAGTTATACCATATGACATTTATTGTGCACTCCATTCCATTCTTTAGTTGTCAAGGGAGACCTATGTTCTTTAGGTTTGAGTATAGAGTTCGGTTGCCTAGCTTCGTTTTTCAGAGAAAGCCAGCCGTAAGGGAAGCTTCGTTTTTCAGAGAAAAGCAGTAAGGGAAGCTGTAAGCGCCGATATTTGTTTGTAAGGGAAAAGCTGTCAGCAATATACTTGTAAGCTGTGTTTTTACTTAAATCTATCTAAAAGTAGTGCTTTCTTTTACTTGAATCTATCCATAAGTGGTGCTTTCCTTTCAATGAACAATCTGCAAGCTAGGGAACAATAAGAATATACAGGGTTGAACAATCCGCAAGCTAAGGAACAATAAGAATATACAGGGTTGAACAATCCGCAAGCTAAGGAACAATAAGAATATACAGGGTTGAACAATCCGCAAGCTAAGGAACAATAAGAATATACAGGGTTGAACAATCCGCAAGCTAAGGAACAATAAGAATATACAGGGTTGAACAATCCGCAAGCTAAGGAACAATAAGAATATACAGGGTTGAACAATCCGCAAGCTAAGGAACAATAAGAATATACAGGGTTGCTCGAACGAAACTCTCCTATGTCTCACTCAATACTCTCCTATGTCTCACTCACAAAGAAAGGTGAACTCTGGACTTGAAGTTGAATGCTCGAACTCAACAAGTAAAGAAAGGAACAATAACATGTAAACTAATATGTAAACAAGCAGCATGGGCGAACTCTGAACTAACAATATAGGGCACAACTCACGGTGAAATCAAAGAATAAAGCATCCAATCTAAGAATATAGAAGTAAGAGATTCAATCTAGAGCATTGCTTCAAAACTCATTCAGGACTCCGAAACTCACTCTTCACACTCGAGCTGCTATTCCTTGACCCTTGCCCGAGTAGTGGTAAAAGTAGTTACCGATCCGATGTAGCTCAAACTAAGTAATTAAGAAGAAAAGTGCAAGTTCTGCTCACCTAAGTGTGCTTTCTTTGCGCTCTTCCTATCCTTCTAGCGGAAAGCACATCCTTTATTCACCTATAGATTCAATAATAACCAAATCAATTCTATACAAGGGCTCGCTAACAGATGACCATATGCAACTGATGATAGGCATTCCTTTTGATAGGGCTCCTTGAAATCGATGGGCATTCCTTTTCTTTTGATAGGGCTCCTTGAAATCAGTTGTTTTGGGAGAAACTGTATAGGTGAGAAAGAATCAGAATATTACTCGGCTTCAGGGAATCATTCCTATTCCGCCGGTTCCTATTGAGAGGGAAAGAGCAGCCCTAGTAGGCGTAGCTTCTTAGTATGACGCCTGTGGTGATCTATCGGATTCTTATAGATATTCTCGTTGTTTCAAGCGAATGAAAGAAACCGCTGATTCCAAAGTACCCTTTCTTGAGACTATGTTTGGTGCTTTTGAAAGAGCTGCTTTTGCGAATGACTCAACGGAGACTACTAAACTATTTCTAATAGAGTGAAGTAATATGGTAAACTATTTCTAATAGAGTGAGTAATATGGAGGGAAATGTCCAAATATGGGGAGGTAACTATGGAAAGACTCATAGAAAAATAGGGAGGTAAATAAATAAGCACTAGCAACCTCACAGTCCTCAGCAACCTGGAACCAGTGACATCTTAATGAGACTGCTATATAAACGAATATTTGTCAAAGTAAGACTACGGCACGCCCCGCCCCGAAATGGGTTAGAAACTTACAGCTCCTTAAGTCAAGAGCTATGAATACAATAAGCAAAGGATATCGTAACTAGGGCGAGTCTATTTTGATTGTTTGCCACATACCCTAAAACAACAAGAAGAATCAAGAATGCGCGAACGTAGCAAGAACAACATGTGAACTAAGTCCAACACAAGGCATAATATCCTTTATTGAAGGCCTCGAATTGTTGATACAGGGCTGAGGCATACCTTTCATAATTGTTTATACAGGGCTTAGGCATACCTTTTGAATAAGATGTATAACCATTAGACGACCAGACCACACTGGGGCGCTTCAGATACCCAACCCAGTCTTTCTTCTCCCATAGGCTAAGAATAGGGGTAACATCCAAATCCTATAGAATATAGAAAAGAATTTACCTATATGGGGGATCAAAGAATTTCCACTAAGTGAGTCACAGGAAGTAGCTTGATTGTTTGCTCTCCTCCAACTCGGAGAAGCAAGCGGTACCTTACACCCTAAGAAAAAGCTAGCATCCGTCTTATCGTGTACAGAATCCATCTTTTCCCACCACTTGATTAATAAGAAATATGATTGAGAATAGCCAAACAACCAACCTTGAAGACTCTTGACTAACCCGAGCTTCTATCTTTCCCTTTCTCTGATTGAGAATAGCCAAACAACCAACCTTGAAGACTCTTGACTAACCCGAGCNNNNCATTCCCTTAAGCACTGGGTAAACTCTGTATCCCTATGCTACCTGTTTAGAGTTGTTCTCTTATTCTTATATTTGTATTAGTTGCCTTCCCCGCCTAGACAGATCTCTCGACTCAAGAGTGGATTTCGTATCCTCCTGTGTCATTGCCTTGAATGCTTGGTGAAGTTCAGTAAGGGCATAAGAATTCTCAAATCAAATACTAGCTCTACTCGACTAGATCCTAAACCTAACTCCTAGATTCTTATTCCTATGTTCGAAAGGAAAGGTTACTCATACTTACTTTTTGTAGCTCAATTCTTTTGGTTGGGTTGGCGTGGGTATTTATCCCACTTAATAGTCCCATTCTTATTGCTATGTCCCGTCCACTAGCTCATTTCTACGACTATTGTGTTTAAGCTCTTTGACTTACTTATTGAAAGTGTGTTTAGCTCTTTGACTTACTTATTGCAAGAAGGTACTCCACTAGTAGCTAACGACTTAAAACAAAGCATCGACATAACAATCAAACTAACAACCGAGACTTGGACCAATCAATGTCATTATGTAGTTGTCTACTACGCCTTGGAACAATGAAGTGGTATTCAGACTTCATAGCGGGATTCCCTGTAGTACTAGTTGCAGGTAGCTGGATTGAGTTTAAGGCAGTATAAGCCTAGGACCTAGAGTCGGAGACTTGGATTA
The DNA here is from genome assembly GCA_001649415.1 of Musa itinerans. Classification (NCBI taxonomy): domain Eukaryota; kingdom Viridiplantae; phylum Streptophyta; class Magnoliopsida; order Zingiberales; family Musaceae; genus Musa; species Musa itinerans. The sequence continues at coordinate 304,452 of LVTN01000164.1, forward strand.
GTGTTAGTAAGAACGCAAGTAAAGAGAGGTAGTTTGAAACGAGGTGAACTAAACAATGGTATGGATTGGAAGAATCAAAGCCAGCAGCTAGAGAATCAAAAGAAATAGTGCTGTTCTTGTATGCCCGAGTTCGAGCCCTGTTAGCAGCAGTTAAGCATGAGTTTGTAGGTAGGTTTGTTAGGGCAGTGTTGAGGCCTAGGTTCTTGGGCACTGATACTTACCTGGCAGGCACAGTTTTGATAATAAGTTCTAATTCAAAGGCTTTTATTTCGAGGTTGGTTTTTGTTAGTGGCAGTTGATTTATGACTTTAGAGTTAACGTATTAGAAGTAGTAGGTTGGTTCTTACAGTAGTAGTTAAGCTCTTATGCTCCGGGTTGACTCTGTTGCTACTTACTTCTAGTTTCATTTAGGGTTGGTCTTGAAAGTAAGGTCGTATTTCTTACCATTTCCCAGAAAACGGAATAAGTTGTGTTATAGTTCATACGCTTGGCTGTCCTTAGTTTACTTATTGAATTGAATCTAGCATAATATTGATCTTATTAAACAAACTGTGGAACTCACTACTGCAAAAGACTTGCACTTATATTAAAGCAGCTTGACCGGGCGCATTTACTGAGTTTAGCGCCATAACCTCAAGGTAAACAGATTGTTCCCCCGCTTTAGCCAAAAGTAGTAGAGTGGAGTTGAGTTGTTTGTTGAGTTCGAAAGCATTGAAGAATCTAAGGATTAAGGAATAGCAAGATTCTAGGAAAAACCCAATTGGAAGGATAGTTTCTAAGTGGAAATAGGTGATTAGCCATTTTCTTGGTTAACTAAGTTAAGGACTGATTCTTCTAGGGCGGAGCTTCAAAACTCACTTCAAGAATAGAAGCAGCACCGAGAGTGAGAAGTGTATTGTGACTCTGAATCTATAAGTTGGATAGATGAAATTGCTGGAAGAAACTAGCAACGGAACAGGCAACTAAACAAGGGTATAAGAGGAGAGAGGGAATAATAGAGTACCCGGGCGTTAGCGAGTTTGCATGAACTGGGATTATACACAATAAAATAAGGAGACTCAACTAAAGCTGCTAGAAGATACCGCGCTAAACGCAGGAAAATCAATAAGTCAAGATGGAGCACTGCTTCAAAACAAACTTAACTGAATAAAGGGTTTCTATGATAGACCCACGTAGCGGGAAACTGTGAGTTTCGCAGTGTTGTGAGTTTAGAGTGCCCTTAATTAATGGGCTAAAGTGAGCTTTACGTTAAGTAAATAGGGGTTTCTACTAGATTCTATATTAGTAACGCTAGATTCCATTCTTCAATTCCATAAGTCAGTTCCCGGTTATTATAAGTTCTGCAAGGGAAACCATAATTTAGTACTTTTGTTAAGCGGGAGGCTGCCTCAAGCAGGAGTGACACAAGGAAGGAGTACGGATAACAAGCAAGCGCTTCCCCAGACCAAAGAGTAAGCCATAGGGAGTTCGACCTTGTGCTACAGGAGTTTTAACAAGAAGCAACGACATGTTAGTGAGGAGTTTCGTTTCATATATTCCAGTTAGTGAGAGTTTATTGAGAGTTGATAAAGTTATATTTGTTGAATATCTTATATGCTATATATATAGATATATGAAATGAGGAAAGCAATGCAATGCGCTTTTGTTAGCTTTTTTATGCGGAGTGCGAAAGGACAAGCAAACGGCTATTATTAACTATGAAAGTAGACTAGGGAGTGTATGAAAGTAAACTAGGGTTAGCTTTGGAAGAATAGAGCCCGCAGTAAGCTGTTTTGTTAGGTGACGATATTACATTAGTTGAGTTTGATATTCTCTTCTTTTTCATTCCCTTGTGTGTTAGGGAGTTTTGCCTTAGGCTACTATCGGGGTGCTAAACAAGCAACTGTGCACTCAATGAAACAAGCAAGTTCTTGAACCCCACAGGATATTACTCACAATTTGATAGATTTATGAGAGTAAGCGCCTGTTTAGTTATACCATATGACATTTATTGTGCACTCCATTCCATTCTTTAGTTGTCAAGGGAGACCTATGTTCTTTAGGTTTGAGTATAGAGTTCGGTTGCCTAGCTTCGTTTTTCAGAGAAAGCCAGCCGTAAGGGAAGCTTCGTTTTTCAGAGAAAAGCAGTAAGGGAAGCTGTAAGCGCCGATATTTGTTTGTAAGGGAAAAGCTGTCAGCAATATACTTGTAAGCTGTGTTTTTACTTAAATCTATCTAAAAGTAGTGCTTTCTTTTACTTGAATCTATCCATAAGTGGTGCTTTCCTTTCAATGAACAATCTGCAAGCTAGGGAACAATAAGAATATACAGGGTTGAACAATCCGCAAGCTAAGGAACAATAAGAATATACAGGGTTGCTCGAACGAAACTCTCCTATGTCTCACTCAATACTCTCCTATGTCTCACTCAATACTCTCCTATGTCTCACTCACAAAGAAAGGTGAACTCTGGACTTGAAGTTGAATGCTCGAACTCAACAAGTAAAGAAAGGAACAATAACATGTAAACTAATATGTAAACAAGCAGCATGGGCGAACTCTGAACTAACAATATAGGGCACAACTCACGGTGAAATCAAAGAATAAAGCATCCAATCTAAGAATATAGAAGTAAGAGATTCAATCTAGAGCATTGCTTCAAAACTCATTCAGGACTCCGAAACTCACTCTTCACACTCGAGCTGCTATTCCTTGACCCTTGCCCGAGTAGTGGTAAAAGTAGTTACCGATCCGATGTAGCTCAAACTAAGTAATTAAGAAGAAAAGTGCAAGTTCTGCTCACCTAAGTGTGCTTTCTTTGCGCTCTTCCTATCCTTCTAGCGGAAAGCACATCCTTTATTCACCTATAGATTCAATAATAAACAAATCAATTCTATACAAGGGCTCGCTAACAGATGACCATATGCAACTGATGATAGGCATTCCTTTTGATAGGGCTCCTTGAAATCGATGGGCATTCCTTTTCTTTTGATAGGGCTCCTTGAAATCAGTTGTTTTGGGAGAAACTGTATAGGTGAGAAAGAATCAGAATATTACTCGGCTTCAGGGAATCATTCCTATTCCGCCGGTTCCTATTGAGAGGGAAAGAGCAGCCCTAGTAGGCGTAGCTTCTTAGTATGACGCCTGTGGTGATCTATCGGATTCTTATAGATATTCTCGTTGTTTCAAGCGAATGAAAGAAACCGCTGATTCCAAAGTACCCTTTCTTGAGACTATGTTTGGTGCTTTTGAAAGAGCTGCTTTTGCGAATGACTCAACGGAGACTACTAAACTATTTCTAATAGAGTGAAGTAATATGGTAAACTATTTCTAATAGAGTGAGTAATATGGAGGGAAATGTCCAAATATGGGGAGGTAACTATGGAAAGACTCATAGAAAAATAGGGAGGTAAATAAATAAGCACTAGCAACCTCACAGTCCTCAGCAACCTGGAACCAGTGACATCTTAATGAGACTGCTATATAAACGAATATTTGTCAAAGTAAGACTACGGCACGCCCCGCCCCGAAATGGGTTAGAAACTTACAGCTCCTTAAGTCAAGAGCTATGAATACAATAAGCAAAGGATATCGTAACTAGGGCGAGTCTATTTTGATTGTTTGCCACATACCCTAAAACAACAAGAAGAATCAAGAATGCGCGAACGTAGCAAGAACAACATGTGAACTAAGTCCAACACAAGGCATAATATCCTTTATTGAAGGCCTCGAATTGTTGATACAGGGCTGAGGCATACCTTTCATAATTGTTTATACAGGGCTTAGGCATACCTTTTGAATAAGATGTATAACCATTAGACGACCAGACCACACTGGGGCGCTTCAGATACCCAACCCAGTCTTTCTTCTCCCATAGGCTAAGAATAGGGGTAACATCCAAATCCTATAGAATATAGAAAAGAATTTACCTATATGGGGGATCAAAGAATTTCCACTAAGTGAGTCACAGGAAGTAGCTTGATTGTTTGCTCTCCTCCAACTCGGAGAAGCAAGCGGTACCTTACACCCTAAGAAAAAGCTAGCATCCGTCTTATCGTGTACAGAATCCATCTTTTCCCACCACTTGATTAATAAGAAATATGATTGAGAATAGCCAAACAACCAACCTTGAAGACTCTTGACTAACCCGAGCTTCTATCTTTCCCTTTCTCTGATTGAGAATAGCCAAACAACCAACCTTGAAGACTCTTGACTAACCCGAGCCTCTCTCTATCTTTCCCTTTCTACTGGGTAAAGCATCTACTCTTGGGTTTACCTGCGGAGCCACTGTTGCCTCAACTTAACGTGGAAAGGGTACCCGATCCAAGCCGTTAATTGTTACAACTAACAGGTTACCTATCTGCCACCTGTCGACCCGGAATCACATCACAGACATCTTGTCCGCTCCTTACTGATCGGTAGAAACCCAGTATGGCTGATCGGTAGAAACCCAGTATGGCCTCTAGCAGGGATTCGTTATGGCGTTGCGTTGCAGGAAACAAGGAAAAACCGACGTTCACCTAGAACTGTTTCTGTGATCAATAAGGAAGCGCATATGATGGTGCACGAAAATCTCGCTAAGAAAATGGATCTACCAAGCTTGTTTCGGGAGGAAAGTGGACAAAAGCACATGAGATATACTCCATTAGAAGCATAAGTAATCCGAAAAGCTGTTAACGGCAGTCTGTTGTTACCAAGTAACGTTTTTGAGAGTTATGAACAGACACTACCACGCCCGAAGGAAAGAAAGAAGTGTGGTGTTCGCGAGGACGCAAGAGATTACTTAGAGAGTCAAGTGCAGTAGGTCTTTCAGGGCAATCCCATCCGCAGAGCTCCTTGACCGAAGTACTACCCGCTACGTCAAGTACATAAGGTAGACTCGAATTTCCATATCGGATTCCTAATTGGATTGGGAGGTAGTAGAATCCTTATTTGACAAAAAGAAATGAATAGAGGTGTCAGGGTATGGTATGGGAAATAGGATAGAGGTGTCAGGGTATGTATGGGAGGTCTATGTGTTACCAGTAGGCATACGTATAGGCTCTCCGCTCCCTGGGTGGGTAAGTAATATAATAAAAGGATCGCTTATCAACCTCTTCTTTCTTTCCTTATTGATTCTTTCATTCCTTATTCCTTATTGATATGGAGTTGTAAAGAATTCTAGTAGATCACTGTCCCCACAGAGATATCACGGGTAGATCACTGTCCCCACAGAGATATCACGGTCCCTCTCTTTCTTTTTTTGTATGTAACAGTGCTTATCTGGGTTTTGATTATTCTTTTCTATTTATTGATTTACATCTTAGGGTGGATGAATGTCCCTTACTTCAACTTAGATACATCTCCTATTCCTTTATTCCGTGCAGAAAAGAAAGTATAGAAAAAGGATAAGGATCATTCATTTATTCCTTCCGTGCAGAAAAGAAAGTATAGAAAAAGGATAAGGATCATTCATTACAGTAAGGATGGTTAGTAATGATTAGTTGCGGGAAAGGGAAAGGAAAGGGTAAGAGCGAAGTCCATAATACCCATTGAGCATAGTCCACATTGTCAGGTTTGATTGAATGTAGAGATAAGATGCCCAATTCATGTGGAGAAAGTCGATTGGTAATTTATGATATCTACGATCTTCTCAAGGACGGCCTTTTTCGAGAGTGATTCAAGCAAGGTTATGTAAATACTCCATATTCTTCTTTATAGCAGTAATAGGCGCCCTATATGAAAGGTAATTGCCGCCACCCCATCTAGATCGAGCATGCCTAGCTACAGCCTCGGATTCTCACCTTAAAGATGCCGACACCTTGAAGCTGGATTTCCACTTCCCTCCGCCAGATCTCTTAGTTGGACTATATGAGGAAAGCTATAAGCTAAAAGAAAAAGATGCAAGGTATTATTCACGCTTTTAGTACAAATAAAGGGTGCCTTACGCATAATAGGGGATCATGGTCGAAAGAGAATATTTGGATGTTAGGTCTTCTTTGATTAATGGGAAAGCAAGTCAAGTGAGTTTGAGTAATGGAAAGCAAGAAATTACTTACAAGTTAGTTCACGAGTTATTTCACGAGGATGGGATGAACGTTACGTTCTTTCTTTACCTGTGTTCACTCTTTCAAGAAAGCTTTAAGGACAGGAGGCTTAATAAAAGTGCTTTCGGCCTTTCCAATTGACATGCTGCTTCTCTTCTGAATAATTATAACTGCGCAATATCACTAAGTCATACGCTGTGCCCCTTGCACTTCCTAATGGGATACTTTCCTGGGACTTTACTTGGTGGACTCTTCTTTATATGATAAACAATGATCACCAGCTTCATTCACAATAGAATGGGATATTCTCGAAGTCTGCTAAGAACACAGCGGATTCGAGGGTACAATAGGTTTGACCTTTTGAATACTTAGGTTGTATGTTCCTAAGGACGTGGACCTCTTTCTTCTTTCTTTGAAAAGCAAGCCCTCACGCGCCGTACAGCAAGGTGGCAGATGTTACTCTCTTTGTTCGATCCCCCAGAAGCCCTAAATCAGTCAGGAGGCAAGAATGAATCTGTCAAAGGAGGCAATAGAAGACGCGGATCATACCATGCCTTAGTTAAGTATTAGCTTGATTTTCTTTTATTGAATTATGGAATTTCTTTGCTTTGATTAGTGGGGAAAGCGCATAAGAAATATAAGGGCAATTAATCAGTCCCAGGTTAGAATAGGGTGCCAGCAGCAACGTTGAATGAAGTGACTCGGGTAGGATAGGCTGGTGATTTGGGGGTAAGTGCAAAGGATCCAGCGCTTTGCCAAAGTCCCCTGGTTTGGTTTGAGAGCCTGCCGTATAATGGGTTACTTTATTGCACGGTTCAGGGAGCACTTTGAGTCTGCGTTGGTGCATAGAAGCCCCTACTTTAAAGCAAGAAAGAAGCGGCTCTTATCACGGCAACTGATACTTAAAGCCAGGTTCTATTCTATTTATCATGTCCCCTTCCCAACAGTTGTACCTTGTATTGGGGCGTCTTTGGCTTAACGATAGAAAGCCCTAAGGAGAAAGCTGGAGGAGGTAAGCTCGTCTATGAGAATTTACCGGAGCATGGATTCCCCATAATGAATAGGCTAGCTCAATTTCCTATCCTGTGCTCGATAAGGGTTAGCCCCTTCCTTTTCCAAGTGAAGCATGACTTAACGAAACTCCTAACTGAAGCTGAAAAGACTCCTAGGAGGAAGTGCTTTCGACCGGCTTACCCTATTTCCCCTTCCTTATACCTGCGACATTTGCTCTTCTATTCTATTATATATCTCCATTGTATCATATTATTCTATATCTCCATTGTATCATATTACTCTCATATCCATTACTTATTCTATGACTTCTATTCTATTCTATTATATGCTATTATATGATCTAGTGGGATCCTACTGCCAGAACTTATAATAACCGGCGGAAGCTGCCTTTTTTGCATAATTCTTTCCTAATGTGTGCACGGGGCTCTACTCTACTTAATATCTGGAATAACTCTCAATCAATCCTCCTTTTCATTTGCTTTCTTTCGCGAACCCTCCTTTTCATTTGCTTTCTTTCGCGCAAGTAATGAGTACCATATCATCTTCCTTTATTTGAATGTTACTATCAGATCGTGATTGGGATCGGAAGAGCAGGACAACTATGCCCTGTATCAACGAGTGTTCGCCCGAAACAAGCTAGCAAAGCAGCTTCACATGCCCGCGCACGAGACGAGGAATTCCCCATTCATTAGTTGGTTTGGTTATAGTATGGATGTTTGATTCTCAAAGTAAAAGGCCGGTACCAACAAGTCTCAAAGTCAAAGGCCGGTACCAACTCATTTCTCTTTTCTCATTTAGAAGGCCGGTACCAACTACCAACTCATTTCTCTTTTCTCATTAGAAAGAAGTCTTTTCTCATTTCATTTATCAGTCCAATTTGATGCTTAGTAAACCAATAGAATCCGACCCCATCTCCTACTCCAGGTTCTATCCAACCAGGAAATGAATAGCTTACTTCCGCAGGCATATAGACTATAGGCTTTCTCTCCAGTACTATGTCCACCTCCAATAGGCTTTTTCTCTCCAGTACTATGTCCACCTCCAATAGGCTTTTTCTCTCCAGTACCATGTCCACCTCCCGGTTATTAATACTTTCTTCATCCATACTTTCTCTTTCTTCATCCATCATTTCATTCCGGTTAATTAATGTTAATAAATATGAAATACTCCATTCACCCATACTTAGCTTTTACATTCATCCATACTTAGCTTTTCAAAGGAAGAAGGCTATCTATGGGACTCTCCACTACCCAGATCTAAATTCCATAATGAACCAAAGATCCTTTTTCTAACTAGGAGAGTAAGCAAGCTAACATAAACTCAATTCCCCCTGAGAAAAGCTCCTTTTCTTTTCGTTCGACTGAGGTGGAGCAATCTTCACTTTCAACACGTGCGACCTCCCATAACATATTTCAAGGGTGCCGTCTGGTTGTGCGTACCATCATTGGATTGGGAAGACAGCGTCATATTGATCCTCCCTTTCCTGATATCTTATGGAATTTATAAGTACTGGCTCCTTCCTTTCATCCCCTTATCTTATGGTCTGCGACTTCATCTTAATCATAATGAAGTATAGAAGGGCCCAATATTTGGAGAACAGTCGAAGTACTAAATAGGGAGCTCAGCGAAGTACTAAATAGGGAGCTCAGGTAAACGGATCCAAAGCGCAGGTTGTTTCCGCGGAAAAAAGGCTAGGAACGCTGGCATAAAGATTGTTGACTTGTTGAAAATAGGAATAATCATTAGCAATCTTAGGAGCAATCGGTGAAGCTTTTTCTCATGTATGGTTGTTCTTGATCATGGCACAGATGTCTTCATTTGGTTTAGCGCGGAACTTTACTTGCAGCGATAAAAGGAAAAAGTTCGAAAGTTGTCTGAGAAGAGCTCGCTTAAGGTTTCGAGTTCTCGTTTCTTTCTCGGTTGATACCAGCACACAAGGATCCTTCTATATGCACATGAACAGGAAGCAATAAGTCATTCTTCAGCTCCTAACTTTGACGAGCAGGAAAAGAAGCTTTCTGCACTTTCTTTTGACGATCCTAGTGTCAGTGGATGCATAGTTTCTAGTATTGGGGGCTTCCACGCTGGCTTACGTTTCTTTGTCAGAGGTCCCCCAGTGAAGAAGTAAAGCATCGAATTCCATGTATTCAAGAAGGATCAAAAAAAGAGGCATTCGAAAAAGGGCTTCTGACTCGACCTTGAAAAGTGCCAGTGACATCTATTGTACTTAAAGACAAGCTTTCTTTTAGCACCATCACTTTTGTTGTTAGACTCGCTGTCCTACTATCATATGTTATGCATATACCTTTCTTTTATGTCAGCGGTAACTAGCTCGAAACAACCAACTAACATCTTCTGATTTCACATCATTTTCTCTTCTCTGATTTCACATCATTTTCTCTTCCATGTTCAAAAGGTCCTTCCGCTCTTTTTATTACTAACTCAATTCTTTGTTCAATGTGTCATTACCCTAAGTCACTTAACGCAACTAACAAAATAGACTTTCGGGAATGGAATAAGTAGCATACTAAAACAAGAGCTAAGGAGTTTGTAGATCGGGAGTGCCAGAGCGAATAGTAAGTAAGGAGCCTAGATGGGCAGTTCCTCCTCGCTCCTCGCCAGAGCGAATAGCAAGTAAGGAGCCTAGATGGGCAGTTCCTCCTCCCTTTTTGGGGCATGCGAGAGCTACTAATAAGCGCATTGTTGGCACTGTTCTTTATACCACTAAATAACCTGTAAGTAATGGGAGAAAGTTCGAAAGGTAAGACTCTATTCCAGAGACCAGAGCCAGTAGAGTCACTTTTGAGAAGCCACCGGAATAAATGACCAAGACCAAGCATCAGAGGCATATATACGGAAGAGCTCACATCGATGGAAAGCCGGTGTCTAGAGTCTTGGTGGACAATGGAGCCTCAGTGAATATACTGCTTAATGGTAAGGAGCCCCATAAAGTACTGGCCAAGCATTGATCAGATAAGGGCCACCTTCCGAAGTCTCAGTTACCAGCTTTCATGGTGTCGGGGCGTTCCTTCTTCTTTCACTTTGTGGCATGACCCCAATCTCTCCTTCGCTTGTGATAAGGAGTTGGTTGCGTTCCCAGGGCAGGGTGTCTTCTTGTGCCCCCGCCTTTCCAAGCTACGAAATTGAGGATAATGGGAATAGTTGGGAGGACGTCCTCTTAGATTTGATTGTTTAGGAATGGCTTGAGTAATACTTTTCATATCGAGTACAATGTTCCTGGAGAGACGGCGTTGAATACATCCATGAAAGTGGCTATAACTCGCTCTGATTTTAGCTCCCCGAGGTTCGTTTTAATTGAAAGGTGGGTAGCGTGCTTTTACTCAAGGCGACACTGATCTCCATCCAGTATTTTCAGGAGTCTATTTTAGAAGTCCTTCTCCTCTTCCGTAGGTGACATGGCCTCGTCTTATGGCTGCGGCTCGTGGAAGTTAGCGAGGACCCAAAAACAAGTCATAGTGGTCCTGTCCCTTCTAGAAGTTATTTAGGCTGGAATTGGAAATAAACATAGATTGGATTTGGATAGAAAGTGAAAAGATCAGTCTATTGGGGGTACTTGCAGCGCCATACCATAAATGAATAGATGCTTTCTTACGGGTCGATTAGATGCTTTCTTACGGGTCGATTAGATGCTTTCTTACGGGTCGATCAAAAGAGGCGCCATACATCTATTGAAGGCTAGATTGGAGATAGTTCTGAGAGGTTTACTAGTGACTGGAATGAAGTCGTAACAAGGTAATGAAGTCAAGTGCTTCTTTCTTATATATGAATAAGATAAGACATTTGGTTTTTCTCGATGTTTTATTAGAAGCTTATTCAAAAGGAATTGATCTAGATGAAGACCATAAGAAAGCTGTGGTGCTATGCTAGCAATAGTGGTTATCAATAGGCTAGGTTACGGTAAGCAAGTCTATTAGTACAAAACTCAAAGGCAAAGTGCTTACTACGATTTCCGGGTGCCAGAATTATAAGTACTGGCTCTTTCTTTATTAGATTCTAGGTAAATAAGTTCCGCCCATTCATTCTTTATCAAAGACCAGGAAGGTCCACTCCTCTCCCTATCTGTCGAGCTACTTCGTACCTTTCACTTAATAATCTTTCTCGCAGGAGGCTGATATCCCACTTCTTGGTTATGCCATTTTACGATCATTCTTCTTGGTTATTGCCATTTGACGATCATTCTCTCAGGTTTCCATAGGAAGAAGTTCCGGTCCCTCGCGACTTGGAATAGGATTTGGAATAGGATGAAATAGGATAGAAGAGTTTGTTGAAGATGTAGGCGGTGGTAAACTATTCTTTCTGGTAGTAGAGTGGAAACTCGTTAGGTTAGCTCGTTAGGTAAGAAAACCATGGGCTGATTAGAAACACCTCACTAGGAACCTAATTCAAGATGGATAGCTACCTTAGAGAGCTTACACTGTCAATTGATCCATCCTAGGTATCAGAATACGGGAATAAGGCTTTCAAGAATTGATCGCTACTCAGGTGTGTGTTAGAGGTCGAAGTCAGTTAACGAGCTTCCCCCACAACCAGAGGGGAGAGAGAGGTTTATCACTCCAGAAACCAATCCTATACTCGTACTCAGGCAAACTTCCTTACATTCGCCTACTCGATGAACGAAGACAGCTAATAAACTACAACTTTGCACGGGAACTGAACTAAGAAGGCCTCAATTGTCAATTCCAGACTTAACGCATAAAAGTAGCTCGGGGAAGAATTCCATAAATTAGGCTTGGTAATCAAAGGTATTTGAACAGGAATTCCCACCCGCTTCAGGTGTTTCCGGAAGCTCATAAAGCCGAGCTCAAAGGTAATAGTCTCCACAAGCTATGGAGATTTTCTATTGGGTTGGGCATTCCTATTAGCATTCTCCTCGTGAAAATCGTGATAGCAAGAACCTTTACTTACTCGTAAAAGCAAGGAGGTAACCTCTTCCGACGTCGCTTCGTTGCCGATTACCTTTCCATCCAAAAAAGTAAACCAAAGTTGCTATACCTCTTTAGGATTCTTCCTAGCTTCTTTCATAAACTCCCCGTTCACATCCCACATCCATCTGCTTCAGCGGAGTAAGCCCTCTGTGCTCCTGGAAGGAAATACTTTCTCAATTCTAAGTTATTTTGTAGAGTAAGGTCCGCCTGTAAGTCAAAGGGGAGGATGGATTCGAAATCGAGTTCAAGAATTGACTCATCTAAAAGGTTGGAAAGCCATTCTTGGGCAAAGTACAGCCACTAATCCAGAATGATGCGCTCCAAATCTTGACGTGGTATCTAAATCAACTAATCCAGAATGATAGGCGGGGAAGGAAGTCGTGGAGTAAAGTAGTAGAACTCTCGCCTTCTATTAACTTAGAGTCTCGTTAGTGCTCTTCTGGAAAAGTATATTACGACTCATTTGGACTTGTCTTTCTATGAGTGAGTAAAGGGGGTGAGTACAGCACTCTAATCGATAGGAGCAAAGCACTTTTTTCCCCACGAGCTAGAATATCAAAGAGAGAAAGAAGGTGAGCTTCCCACGCTTGCTTCCACTAACAGATAATAGAATAGTGAGGTATCATAACTCATCCTTTTTTCCCTCGCTTCGCGTCGCTTACTTGGTTAGAACTACTGGCTTTGAGACGCAATTACTAGAACTTTTGAACAACAACTACTATGAAATAATAACAACAACTACTATGAAATAATATAGAAAATGTACTAAAAAGAAATGCTGGCTAACTACTAGAACTCGACACCCATTCTTTTGCAGAACCTATGGTTGAGTGCTTTGTTTCGCTAGTTACGCGCGAGCTCTTTTCCTCCCACGATTGTTGTATTGGTGGAAACACAAAAAAGGCTTCCTAGCTAAAGCGCTCCAAAGAATGAAAATAGGTTAGGTACAACAGTACGCCCGACCCAAGCCGGAAAAGTATCAATAGACGTACAGGCGCATAGGCGCTCAGTAGCGATAATGAAAGAATGTTGTATCCAATGCCAATCTATTAGCGAGTGAGCAGCGAGTGGAGAAAACGAGCCATCCTCACCAACTAGCTCATAAGACGCAAGCCACAAGAAAATGATTCACAAATAGTAAGGAATATGCCGGATCAGCATCCGCACCAGATTGAACTACGTCTTCTAAACCTGTACGTTACTACTGCTCCACCTCTTTCAATGCTTTAATCCCCGACCCGACGCATTCCCACTCGGATAGAGCCCACAAGGAAGTCAGGAGTTTGATACTTTCTGGAGAGTGCCTTGACCCCTGCGTAAGAGACTTGATTACAAAACTATCTTCCTATACGGCTTTTAGTAGAGGGACCGGGGAGGGAAACAAGTCCCCTCACTCAAAGACATAGAGAAATATAAGTCAGAGATGGATGCCGCTCTCAAGTAGAATCCGTTTCTCATTTGCTGGTATCATAGAGAAAGAAGTAGTGGATCCTGTTAACAGAGTTCTATGTCTGGGGTTCATTGAAAGAGATAGAATAGAGATAGGGTGGGCAACTCACTAGGCTCTGTCTCAACTCAGGTAAGGACCAAGTGACTTCATTAGCGTGTAGCTAGGCATGGTAAGCATAGAGTCGCGGGGTAACTTCCTGATTCCATTCTATTGGGGGGAAAAAGCACCCGGAAATCTCCCACTTATGCTCAGTGCCTAGAGGGAAGTTCATAAGAAATGAACATCTAAGAGAGAGCAAAATAAGCAGTCTTGGAGGAAGGTAAGAGAGAGCAAAATAAGCAGTCTTGGAGGAATGGCATGGATGAAGTGAGTAATAACTTACTTGCCCCCGGCTCTTATTGCTGTTGTTCTCTTTGCTCCTGTTGAATAAGTCGTTTTCTTAGGACCGGAGCCCTTTATTGCTGGTTTACCTTGTTCAAATGGTTTGCGCGGTATAGCTCTTTGTAGGATGAGGGCGGCTTTACTCTTCTCTTTGAAAGGTCAAGCTTTCCCGTGGGTTCGGTTTAGATAAGTAGATTGATTTAGGTAGAAGGAGCTCCACCCATTCTATTGGAATGAATTCCTCGGCTAGAAACGCCTGGATAAGTCGACGCTGCTACCTTACCTTATTTTTCGTCTTCTCTCAGGGCTGCTCGGGGCTCAAGGGTGAGAATCGGTAGTTGTTCTAAGTAGCTGTAGGTTGAGGAGTTGCTGCTTTAAAGAATTAGCCCCCCGGAGAAAGAAAAAAGGCAAGCCTTACTAGAATTCTCTTTCGAGATCGAATCATAGCAACAAGTTTCGTACCCAGGCACGGGAATCCACTTGTCAAATGATCCGAGTTAGAATTGGGGAACGAACGATATAAGTAAGGAGGTAGCCCCAGGAAAGTGGTTCTTTGACCCAGTTCAGTGAGACCCGGGCTTAGCTCTTGAATACGCATCTGTTGTCTGAATTCCTACTCTAAGGGAGCACACCCGCTTTCATTCTTTTTGATACTTACCGAGCGAAAAAGGCGTTCATTCTTTTTGATACTTACCGAGCGAAAGGCGTATAGGCGCTGTTCACACGTCTTGGTGAAGAAGCTTTGATTGGTGCTTTGCTTCTTTCTATTCTTTCTTATCCCCAGGTAGGTCAGTGACCGAGAGATTATGTGTTGAAGAAATAACCGATGCTATTTCTGCTCTTGGGGGAATAACGGCAGTTGGTGCTTTAGTAGTGGCATTCTATTCTTTCTTTGCTTTATATAAACCTACAGCATTAGTGGTCTTCGAATGATGAATGAGTACGACTATACTCCCCACTTTCTTCTTATAATGTAGTATAGTCCGTTTAGCTCCGTCTCAGCACTATGGCAACCTTCCCAATCTCCTGCTTCCATTCACTTCCCCATCTCCTGCTTCCATTCATCATACCCAAATCCAATGAAGTAGTGGCAGCCTCTGATTCTGGTTAAGGGAGAAGCATAGTTCTATTAATTAGAAGATTCAGATATCGAAATATGTTAGATAAAGATGAAGCTTATTCCTAACTAAAGCTCTTCCCTCCGCCCTTGGGTGACTTAATACCCTTTCCTTTCGTCACTACCCTTCGAGCTAAGAGCAGCGGATCAGAAAACTTATTATTCCAGAAGACTTGTTCGCTGCTAAGAGTTCTGCTTTCAAAAAGAGAATTAGTGTTTTTTGATAAGGATATTAGGAGACCTTGCCTCGATGTTGGAGCTAGGGCTGGTCTCTCTGGTCTTACGGTGGGATTAGGATGAGTGGAGAAATCAACCTGCTAAATCTTTCTAGGCTTATAAATGAAAACAAAGGAATAAGGCGCATTGAGCGAAGTAGTAACCGCGGGGTTTATCCTATGAAAGGAAGGGCTGGATACTTAACCACACCTTTCCAACCTGCCTTGCTTGTCTAAAGTTTTACTCCCAGTGTAAGGTAAATGGCACGGCCTCTGATGAATGGGACGGAGAGGTGAGATCAAACTAGCATTAGTAAGCTAGAGTAGAATCATTGCTCACCATAACCCGATTGCTCTTGCTCTAACTATTGAAGCTGCACAGATTACTCGCGTCAAACTATAGAGAGTGACCGAAGCTCGTCAAGCCCAGATGGCCGGAATTATAAGTACTGGGGCCCATTTTTCGTTTTTGCAGAGTCGGTCTCATCTGGGAATAATAGGGAGACGGCTTTCAAGACGCGGCAAGGCACAGAGATCATAAAGGATGGGATGTATTTATGCAATGCCCCGGCGATATTCATTAGAGTCGTGAATGAGGCGATCCTTTTGTTATGATTTGATTTCTGTGTACTGATTCTATACCTGTCCACAGCAAGACGTGCAACATCTGCGAGACATACTGGAGTGGAGGTTTTTCTAACGGGGAATCTATTTTCAATATGGAGAAGTGTGAGTTCGCCGGGTGCTAAAGCTTTTTGGAGTAGGGCACTGACTCTCTCTACGGAGCTTGAAATAGAGAGGCCGGGAAGGAGACATCCAAAAGCACATAGAATCTCAATTAATGACTTGGCTAATCGACGGCCAAACAAATGAAACAAGACACCTCCACTGCCATCTACCGGCAAAGAGTCCAGCTTTGAGATCGAAGGAAAACAAATAACTTGGACTTTGTGCCCCTGAGAGAACTCTGATACGGGAGGTTATATGTCCCTCGGAAGACGACGAAGCACATCCATCACCAAATCATGTAAAGGTAGGACTAAGACCGGAAACTTAGGATTAGCAATGGCGCAAAGACCCTAACCTTAAAACGACCCTATAGCTTGACTCCGACCCGAGGGGCCTTATAGATTACATCACGGAAGCAAAAGAGGATGCATCTCATTGAATGTGGTTAAGCATAGCCCGTGGGATGATGTATTCTAAGGGGGAGCCTTTGATACTCGTATCAGACACGAAATGCACGAAACTTCACTTTGCCCAAGACATACGAGGCATACTCATCTTAGTCTTCTCTTCACCACCCGGTTCGATAACTTGATACCCTTTCTTTTTATTAAGCAGTCCCACAACTCTGGTGGAAAGCAAGAAACTATCGATGATACGAAGTAAAATCCTTCTATTTATTTAAACATTGTTGCTTTTAACTCCAAGTTATTCGACACATTACATTACCAACGGGATAGCGAGCTAAGGGGACGGCCGACCCTGACACCTAATAAGAATAGATAAGAAAGAGGAAAAGATAAGATCCAGCACTAGATTACGTACCTGGAGTTGCATTCTGTATTGAGAGAAACCAGCACCAGGTTAGAGAGATAGAGTGAAATTCAAACTCTTTGGAATCTTATCCAGCAACTGAACTAGGAGACTACTTGAGAACTGGACTTATAGTAATTTCAATTCTTTAGCTTCATAGCAAATCTCTCTTTCCGGTCTTTCACTCTCGCCATTAACTTAAGGGCAGGGGCAAGCTAACAGCTGACTATTAACTTAAGGGCAGGGGCAAGCTAACAGCTGGGAGAACTCTTTCTCTCCTCTACCTATGGCAACTAATCTAATACAGATGAAAATGGACTACTACTTCACTTAATAAAGGGGCAAGAACTAGAGCTGTAAACTAGGATTTCACTCTATTACTTGTAGATGGGCCCTCAAACATAAGAATTGGCTGTTGGGTTCCGTACTACTACTGAGTTTGATTCTCATATCTGAGTTTCATTCTTAAATGGCTTATTCCTACTTACTGGTTGAAGTCTTATCTAACTTTCCACTTGCTATAAAGGAGTATCAGAATTTCATCAATAAGCACTTGCCCTAGGGCTTCAACCCACTACTCTAAGAATTGGTATACCACTAATAAGAACCAACCCGGGGAGAAAAAGTGGAGAATACAAAAGCAGCTAACAAGGCTACCCATCCTTTCTTTTATTCCTAAAGGGGCGCCTGCTCTTTCTCTCTCACTATACTTTCTATTATTCTTGGATTGACTTATCGTACTTACTTGCTTCTTAGATGAAGTCTACCTCCACTTGTATCAAATATCTATTGAACTCATTGGCCTAACTCTCCTTTTTTGTAGTCTGGAACTGCTATTTCTCAGGCTTAACTAACTAAAACTACAGAATGGATCTACTGCTTTATATACTTAAACTCATAGCTCTTAGGATCACAAACTAATGAGTAAGGCCAATAGCCCTTATTATAATTCGAAGGGGCAGGCTAATTAACAGGCTCTCGTACAACCAAGTAAGAATCAAGGCCAGTTCCATAGTTAGAAGCACTAGTTCAATCGGACAGGGTTCTTTTTTGTATGGGTTTCAACCTTTCCAGCAGTTGCTTCAATCTTGTTTACAGTGATAGCGATTTCATTATGAGAAGCACTAGTCAAAGAATGAGAAGCACTAATGCCATCCGGGTAGCAATATCCGTTTTGTATGAACGATACCAGTTTCAGAGAAGGGAAGGGCAGCCTTGAGAGCAGTAGCTAAAGAATGAGTTTCCGGGGGTTGGTTTATTCTTGGAAGTCGGTACTCTATCCGGTATGTCCTATTTCGATTCTTTTTTGACTTGACTACTGAGCTCAATTCTTTTCCACTATCTTGAATGTTATTATTATTCCAATGTAAGTGAATCAATGTTATTATTCATTATTCGAATTTCACGGAAGAAGAATGAAAAGAAAGCATAAGTTCCAGTTTGAAAGCAAGCAAGGACATGCTTATATACAAGAGCGAGAGAACTCAATTGCAATAAGAACAGGCTAAGAGTAAGGAAGGTCAGAGTAAAACCACATAAGTCAAGGATCCAATGCAGTGGTAAGAGCTCGATTCTTGCTCTGGTAGTGATATCAATCTCATCAGTAGTAGCTGTTCTCTTAAGTATAGTAGGTCAGCTCAATTCCATATTCCTTTGTTTTATAACTATACCCCTTTCCTATATTCCTTATTTCCGGATTCATACTAGCATCTGGCATTCCATATTCAAGTACTTGACTCAACTGGGCAATTGAACGATTAAGATTAGCCATAAGATTAGTTTCACAGAGGCATAGGTCTTACAACGCCAACTCCTCCTTACTTTATACTGAACCGTGAAACCACTCACTCCGACGCTTATATCATGGATAACACTGAACAAGTAAAGTCCTTTTTAGTCGTTGAACAAGTCCTTTTTCGCCATTAGGCTTATTGTGCTTGTTGGGTGCAAAAGAACTCACTAACGCGGGGTATTTTTGAAGAATGGAATCTAGCGCAGTGCAGAAGAGAACTCCTAACGTTAAGTCGTCAGCAGCAAGTTCAACTGTACACGTACTAATAATAGGGAAAGAGTCGCCCACCAAGCCTTATTCACTGGAGCGGAGACCAAGCCTTTTGTATCCATCAAATCTATTACATGTCAAGCCGTACTCTCCTGCTTCTCAACCCGGTTTCACTCCGACACTCCTTTGTATTAGTATAACGCTCCTAACTCCTATTCTTTGACTTATTGCTTCGATTCTTTGAAAGTTGAGTTTAAGTATACGAGATAGGTACCAGTTCCATCCTTGGTAGCATTGTTTTCATACTAATAATATACGGGAAGGGTGGGCTAAACCAAGAGGTAGGGAACGCTGCTAACGAGTAGAATATCCAAACTCATAAGTCAGCCTAAAAGCAAGGAAAATGAGAATAAGAGATAGGGGAGGTGGACCCAACCTAATAATTGAGTGTAAAGGCAGCTTAGTCCCCCGCAAAAGAGAAAGTATTTGGGGCATCGGCTTCAGCCTTCTCGGTAGTAAATGCAGAAATTATAAGTACCGGCACTTATTATTTGAGTTTTGCTATGACATCTGGGATTCCTCTAGAAAGACAAAAAGAGGGGACCTCCTTTGATACAAGCAATCAGTATAGTAGGGCAGACTTAGTCTAAGAATGGTGACTGGGGGTCTATGAATGATAGTTGAAATAAGGAATCGAGCTCGAGGCCAAGCGACTGATAAGCAGAAAAACCACTAGGGAAAAGAATTCGTAATTGGGGGGATATATAAGAGAATCGTTGGTTAGTTAATAGAATCATCGATAAGGAAGAGAATAATTGGTAAAAGTAAGCAAAAGACATAAGAAACAAAAACAAGTATATTTCATATGAGTTATTATTCCTGTTGTCGGTTCTCCTATGCCAATAAGAATTGAGCTGCTATCCACTTGAACTTGAAAGAAACCGAGCCTTACTTGTATTCATTTCATTTACCCGATGCTTACTTTCATGATTTCACTGATTGATGCACGGCATCCTTACCATCTTGTACACTAGTCTGTCCTTCCCAGCTAGAAAACAGATATTCCAGCCTAGGGGCCTCTGTCCCTCGTAACTCTAACTCTGACTACTATACCTTTAAGGTATGAGTGAAATTCTAACTTGAACTATTGACCAGAACTTCAAATAAGGGGATGCGGCAGATTGGTAATAACCATACTTTCTTCACTGGAACCACAGGATTTAGACTCCTTCTCTTACCTATGGCTCATCTACCTATGTCAACTAATTATGATTCAACAGGACTACGAAACTACCGGTTATTATAAGTTCTGGTCGTATACTAGTTGAAGGGTCACCAGTACTTATAATTCCAGGGAGAAAGAACCAAGCAGCTTTAATATAAGTGCAAGCAGACAATAACAAGTAGTGGGCTCATCTGTGGATCAAGAAAGAGATAAGATGCTTGTTGGGCAGGGAAAGGGGAGTTCACGGGCTGAAGAGAGAGAGAGAGTACTGACTTGTATCAAAAGTATGAGTATAGTTCTCCTACCGACGATAGTATAGTATATGTATATGTCAGAGTTTACTTCACACTTTTCTAACAGCTAAAGTCAAAAGAGAAACCGGCCAGAACTTATTTACCAGGGAGACAATAAGGCAACCTTTATGTTAAGGGCGAGGATAGAGTCAAAGGCTAAGGCAACCTTATATACGAGTTCCAATTCCAATTATGAAATAAGATAAGATAGGCCAAGAAACTGTAATAGAGCAAGAATCGGGACAAACAACCACTTTTTACCTAAACTCGGGGCCAAGTCCTGGGGCCAAGTCCTGTGTGCGGCGGTAAGTCAGATATATTCCATTTTGAGTCTCTTGCCTCGCCTCACTTGTTCCCTTGCTTGTCTCTAACTTTATTGTTTCATTCTGTAATGGGAGACTAAGGGGTCTTCTTCAACTACACTTGATACTTTACCTAGCTCCTATCTATACCTCCTCATCTCACTCTGGCTAATTCTTCTCTTACGTGCATTCCTCCTGTCTTCTTTTCTTCCTTTGTATACGTTGTCTCTTTCGAATCTTGATCCTTCTTATTCTTATTATTCTAGGATAACATAAGAAGAACAGGCGAGTCGCTAACCACTGATTGAATTTATGATGAAACTTGAGATGAAACTAGAGCACCGAACTCATCTCCACGACAAGAAGAGAAGGATTCCCTCTCTCGACAAGGGAAGGAGCTACAGTGGCACTGAACCAACTAACTACTGGGGAAAGCGGAAACTTGACCTTTGACCTCAGACATTCGGCTACTTCTGCCCTTACCTGGCTAGTACTAGAGCAATAGAGTTCGGGTAGATAACAGCAAAGGACTGACTTACGCCATAAACACAGGACCAGGCGCAAAGAGGTCAGCTGCAAGCGATAAGGGAGTAGTTGACTCGGAACAATAAACTAGTTTATATATAAGTGAAAGCTACTACGGGCTTTCTAGTAAGTTCCAAGCAAATACTTTTTACCAAAACACGGCATTTTTGATAGCGAATAGTGACTTGGTGACTTGCCCGGCTTGTTTGCTTGTCCCAGTTAATCTCATCTACCTCTCCTCTTCTCTTGCTGACTTACCTTATCTATCTGATTGGAATCCCCTCTGCCTCTGCAAGTAAAACATCTGCCTCTGTCCTTAACTAGGTTAGAAATTAATCAGACAAGGAGTCCTGTGTTGGGGAACTCAAATAACAAGTGCTGTATTCGTCTTAGTCGGCGTTAGTAACATTCCAGTCCGGAACAAGTCCTAATTCAGGTATCAAACAACTGATCTCAAGTCTTGTGTTGGAGTGGGAAGGTCCAAGCAACTACGTCTGGATCTGTATCATAAGCCGAAGCTTCCGCAGTCGAATAAGAAATCAGTATTAGGGTTTCTAAGGGGGATCTCAGGTCAGTAAGCAGCCCTGGGTAAGTATACTATAAGTCTAGAAGTAAGTAGGTCAAGAGTTTCAATGCTGGATTACATAAGCATAAGAAGGATTTGAAGCGGAAGATGGAAATGAAGTATGAGTAAGCAATAAGCGAAGCAGGAAGTAAAGGAGAGTGTCCAAGATCTGAAACTAAAGCAGTATCTTAACTTCAGCAGTGCGCTAATGGTAAGGAGTTTCTGAAATGCCTGTTTTACTCGGTGCAAGAGAAGAGTCAAAGTCAAGAACTCAACTCTATTACAAGTAAGGTGCTACATCGGTACTATAAGCCCCAAGTGTCGTTTTTTTCTACCCAATGGAATCCATCGAGCAAGTATCGCCTGGTTTGTTTTGTTTCTCTTTTCACTTATTCTGTTCCTTAGAATTCCCCTACTTATGATCGTTATTAAGATCTTGATTCTATTCTTCCCCATGAAACAGGACTTGTGCAAGCGTAAAGTATTGTTAACCTGTTGAATGCGAAGTGCGAAAGTCATAGTATCCAGGGGCAAATTGATGTCGTTTAACCTATGCCTCCGTATTACTCTGATAATGAAAAATGGCAAAGCAAACTCTTACATAAGTGGAATAATGCTTACCGCTCTACATCGAGAACCTTTCGCCTAGGCCCACTTAAAACTCCCTGCGCCTCAAGCTACATTCCATAATGGCAAACAAGTATTCAAACAAATAGGAAGACGCAACAGAACAAACAAGTGAACAAGAAGCAAGTGCACAATAAATAGCAAGTCAAGTTTATGTCCACACTTGAAACAGGCCAAGTAACTACTAGACTCGTCGCCAAGAGCTGATCTTATGGATTCAACAGGAACGGAACAGCATCTGCTTCTTTACCTTCTTATGCTGTAACAGGTATTCAATGAGAGTAGCGCTGTACCTTCTTATGAGTTGAAGGCTTTCACACCATAACAAACATTTACCGATAAGTAGGGCAGAATTATAAGTACTGGTTCTCATTCAACATTCCATTCTTTATACGATGAAACAAGAACTCCCTTTAGCACCAACCACCAAGCCAAGGAAAACTACATAATATCTCTCCAGAATATCTCTCCTTAGAATACCGTAGAATAGAATACCATAATATCTCTCCTTATATCTAATAGAATATCTCCTTATTTCTTCTAATAGAATCTAATATAAATACGGAATTGACACTCAAGACTCTAAACTTGTTGATGACCCCCTAGCTTGAAACCTTGTACTTGATAAAGCTTACTCACTAGCTCTATCTTCTGCTTTTGATCCCGATCTAGCATCTTCTGTTGTCTATGTAGACTTAAAAGATTCACAAACTCATTCACTTCCCTAGGACCTATTACTTTCACCTTCACCCTTTCCCCGAGCAGTCCATTCTTATGCTCACTTTCGAACAGCCTCTGACCTAGCATTAGCATCTTCTATTTATTCCCTTGCTGTAGAATTCTGTATTTTCAGTTGAGAGCCCATGGTTAGTTACTTACATCTAGAATACCTCTGGCTAATTCTTCTGTTTCCTCCGGTGCCCTTATATTAAGTCGCAGGATTTCTTACTTGTTCGTTTCATTCTTCTACTTTGTTAGTGACCCTCTTCCTTCTATCATACCTGGCGGATAACAAGAATGCTTCTTTTTCTTCGGATTCTGCCCTGCCCCAACTCTCCTTGAAGACGAACGGGTATTTGACTCCCCGGGCGCAACTCTTTAATGGAAATATGACTTGATTTCTCGCCTAGTAAGATATGGCACTTCCTTACCGTTAGCGCACTTAGTATTGTTGATATGGGGACTGCCAATTATTTCAAGCTTTATCTTCATCATTCATTCTATCTTTTACTTGCGCCGAGGAAACTCAATTATGAAATGAGAACTTCTACCCTCTAAACTAAGAATTTCTATGGAATCTCGAAACTAAGATTGTAGGCCTATAGCTGTACTGGTCTGGGTTGGTTAAGGGCACTAGGTAGGCGAGAAAGCCGAAAACAGGACTTGCTAAATGAAGACAGGAATTGCGAAAACTTGACTTGATACTGAACTTCTCTCTTGAGCGATGGGGTAAGTAATAAGTGGTGAAGTAAACCTGTAATATAATTGAATTGAATCTAACTCGCTCGCGCATAAGAGCAGATTCTCGACCAGAAATTATAAGTACTGGCACAGCTTATGCTGATCCTTATGCTGATCCTTATTCTAATCCTTATTCTTATCCCGCTTAGGCTTCTTCCCTTGGTTGTTTACTTGCTCTTGACTTGAAGCGAGTAAAGACACGGAAGCAGTTTCAGAGCACACGAGTCAGTTGTCCTGGTCCTTGAGAGGGCTTTTACCTACTTCTATCCTATGCGGCAGCGGATTCTCTCTCTCCGACCTAAACTTGCATGAAATAAGTGTGGCGCTACTTACTTTATACTGAACCGTGAAACCTAACCTCTCTGCCTAGAACTGATCTCTCAATCAGGGTTCTTCAGCGCCCGAGCCTTTACTTGATACTGCTTGACGTGCCTTAGGTTCAATTCTCACTTTGGATTCTGGAGCCTCTGCTTCTGGGGTTCCTGTTGATGATTCATATCCAGCTCCGGCTTCTGTATTAAAGCCCGGGTTGTCCGCGTGTCTGCTTGTATGCCCCAACTCTCCTTTCTGAACGTCTTGCTACTTACCTCTGACTTGGGACTTACCCGCTTAAGTGCATCTCTGATTCTCTAATTACCTGCGCAGTAGGGCAGTCAACTCTGAATTCATTTACATCTTGCTTTCGAGCTCATATAAAGAAGATTTGTCTCTTATCTAACTCTTGATCGGAAAAGATGCGTTGAAAATAGAATTGCCCGAACTCGACTTGGCGCTTGCAGCTGACTCTTCCTTTCCACCGCACTCGCACCCAACGCCAATACCCTTAACATAAAGCAAGCCAAGCACCTATACTATACTTAAAGACTACCCGGCCCGCTCCCTATCTTATTCTTTCGCTAAGGGAACGCACAAGGACTTGTGGAAAATAATAGAATGACTTCCAAATCATTTGTTCGAGCTTCTTTCTTATTGCTTGTTCAGTCTTGGGTTACTTTCTTCGACCACAACTCTTAACGTGAAGGTTGCCAACTTGAAACTGTAAGTCCTTCCTGTTTTAGGCAGCTTACTTTCTTTCTACAGCTTCTTCAGTTTGAACTCTACTTTAACAACCTCCCAGTAAATTACCTCTTTCGTCGCCTTAACCAAGATACTATCCTCGAACTGCTTTGACTGCGGATTCTCTTTCAACTTATTCCTCACCCGCATCTTCTCTTGAAACTGACTTTGGGGCTGAACTCTCACTGGAAACTACTCTCCCGGAACCTAAACTTGAATTATGAATGGAAATAAAGGCTGTTAAGGCGAAAGTAAGGGTATAATGCAAGCTAGAGTTTTAGTAGAATCCTAATCCTATGTTTCAGCTGGATAGGAATAAAGATCCGTATCTGTATTAGTTTACTCGGATCATCCGTATCTGTATTAGTTTACTCGGATCAAGGCAATAAGCAAGTCAAGTTCTCGGTGAAGAAATAGAAGTGATAGTGGAATCCTAGTAAAAAAGAGAATCAGAAGATGGTACAGGTGTCGAGTGTTACGGTTCAAAAGTAAGCTACATATGCCGAAGCTGTCTCAAGATAAGAAGCGGGGGGTGAAGGTTAATAAGCGGTGTAGAAGGAAAGCACTGACTTTACTCTCAATCGGGTGTTCAAAACCATCAATCAGGTCCAATCAGGAAAGTATCTCGGGTAAAAGTAAGTTGAAGAACTTATAATAACCGGCCTTCCACTGAGTCCCTATCGAGTTAATTCGATGCAGAGGTGCAGCACTCAGAACATGAAGATAGAAATGGGATTCGATCGGCCCCGGGCGGAGCTAATTTGTTCTAGGCGGGAATCCTCTTAGTCTCGCTATAAAGTAAAACGGATGCCTAGCAATTATTCTAGATGCTGAGACGCGGGGACATGCAACTTACGGCCGGGGACCGCTGAAAGATCAGATGATCTATCTTCTGCTTTGACTTCCCTTGCTTGGCCGGTTCATCTTTCATAAACAAGCACCAGGTGCTCCCTGAGCCCGAAGCTCCACACTCCTAACTACTCTCCTTTATCATTATCTAGAGCTTCACGATCAAAGGTTGCTCTGCTCCCACCTATCGGTTCACTAGGGGTTTGTTTTTAAGAACATGGGATTTCTTCGTTTCGTCCCACCGCTCCGTGGGTCTACGTGGTTGGTAGATTGCGCCTGCTTTATCATGGCCTATATTGAGTGCTTTCACTCATGACCAATGCATATTACCAGAGACGATAGGGAAACCTTAGCATCGAACTAGGAGTCACTTCACTTCTTCTTCGACGTTGGGTGATGCTGCTGGGCATGGTCCTATATATGATTACTTATCGTACCCTTCCCAGGCTATCGATTTCTATATGGAACTGCCTTGGTTCCGTCTATTGAGACGGGGGTTCTGCTTTGTTATGATGTGTACTGGACTGAGCCAAGTTCAAGCCCCAAGTCAATATTTGCGGAGAGCAAGAGGAAAAAAGAATGCCCTTTCCAATGGAACGAACAGAGAATCGAGCCCTTACGTAACAAATTGATTCTAATACACACGTAAGATAGAACGTCCACCAATTGTGAATGAGCGGATGTGTGGCTTGCTTGTAATGGTGAACAGGCCCTTGACTGGAAGTGCCGAAAGAACCACTAAAATAGGGGGGACCCATGCTATGACCCTTGCAATGAACTTATCATGCCATGCCAATTCCAAAAGACAGACCTCTTGTACACCCTTTTGTAGAGCAGCCCTTTCATACTTGAACATAGAGGATAGCATGCCAGGATGGGGATAGAGGATAGCATGCCAGGATGGGGAAACAATCAAGCTGCTGGAGTAGTCGAGTCTATTTTCATGGTTCTTTTGAAAGAGTCTCTTTTCTTTTTGCGATATCCGTCCTTCCCTCTGCGAGGAGATGTGTTTGGTTCGCCGCAACTAAGAAGGCTTTCGCTGTCAATAATAAGCTTCAAATCATCTGAAAACTCACGCCATATAGTCAATTTTGGCCAAGTATTCACCGTGGGACATTATTCATATGGGGAAATCGTCTTCTTCAAAAATAAGCGGAATTGCGAGAGACTAAGCTTATATTAAAGTTCGAATGGGTAAGTACTAAGTCAGTTGTGTATCGCTTCTTATATTCTACCATACCGACAGCAATGTATGGAGATAGAGTGTGGGGACAGCACCCGGATTCATTCCGCTTCTTGGTGTTGGTGCAACTTAATCATTGACTCGAAAAACTCCTATGGGATGGGTACCCTAAAGTTCCTTCTACTGGGTTTCTATTTTGTCAATTCACCCGGAAGTGGAAGTTCTATCTTAACCCGAAGCTAATGCCAATGCTAGCCAATCAACCTACAACGTTTTAAGGCTTCTTACCTTTGATTTGAAAGGGTTCCTAGAGTGCCTTACTTCGTTTTTTCACTTTCAACCAATCGAAGTAGTAGGATCTATTGGGACATGTCTTTTCTCACGATTCTTAGAAAGAAAGATGCTTTTCTCGGGCTAGGTTCTTTGTCTCCGGGAGTCTCTTGGGTTGGGGCTGGGGCATTGGCCTTTCTTCCTAATAATAAAGGATAATCAAAAAGGTCTTCATTCATATCACTTTCATTTCTCTAAGTTAAGCGGATCTACTTCATTTATTTATCGAAATTCCAGTTGTCTGTATAGGCCTAAAGAAATGCCGTGCGGGTCGGGTCTTTTCTTAATCTTCTAGTTATTTCTTAATCTTATAGTTATTCAATTCAGTCTCACTTTTTGGAATTAGCTATAGCCTGTAGTTAGTGAATGCTGCCTATCGGAATTAGCTATGGCCTGTAGTTAGTGAATGCTGCCTATCGGACTATTTAGGTAGGGGAGAGTAGAGGTGGTGCCCCCCAATAAGTCTTCAACGAAACCTCTTAGCCTTTGAATTGAAGATCGACTTTCAGCCATTTTTCATCCTGGTAGAAGTCAAAAGATTTATTCAACGGTAATGGTCAATCAAAGAAAGGAGTATAGTGAGGGAAAGGAGCGGTGGGGCAGCACATTTGCCGGAAAGAGCGTAGGATGTATGGCTTTTTCTGTGCCAAACTTATCTTCGCTTCTCAGTGCAGTGTTGACAAAACCAAAGGTGCAGACTCTATATCTAGGGGCTTTCCTGAGCGCGCAGCCTTTGCATTACTTCGTTCGTGGAAGATTTGATTCGGTATTTTGATCTTCTTCGAAGGCTTTGTTCAATTGTTCTATCTCTTAGGATTGCATTGGTAATCTACTCAACGTCCTCCCTTTGGTTCCTTCCTTCGTAAGCCTCCATCAATTACGGGAAGGCACCGGTACATGGCTCCTTACCCTTAAAGAAGAAAGGCAAAACGTGCCCTCCCCACATACGTAGCAGATCGGGAGAAAGAATGGACTTACTTATAGAAAAAAACCTCCCTACAAAGTCAAGGGAATCTCCTGTTTCGAATTCAAAAGGGATAGGCTGTTAGGGGGTGGTTTCAAAAGGGATAGGCTGTTAGGGGGTGGTTGGGTAAGGTAAGTGAATAAGGGGGTCGTTCCAGACTTATAACCACGAAAAGCGGGATCGGCTCACTACTCCACATATGAAAAAGAAATAAGACTTCTCACTATGCTATGCTATGAAAATAAGAAACTTTATGGAATTACTAAGGACACGAAAGCGGGGTCGAGAAGGACACGAAAGCGGGGTCGAGAGACGGGCCTCCCTCCTACTTCCACGTCCGATCCTCATACCATGGGACCTTCCACGGCAGGGATCAAAGCGTCGAACCGAAACTGCCTATAGGGTGTGAAACCATAGTTTGACTATTATTCCAGTCGTGCCAGTGTCAATCAATAGGCCGAACACAACACTTATAACACTTATAAGATAAGGAAGGAATAACTTGCCGGTTTCAGAGTGGAGTGCCCCGGTTTCAGAGTGGAGTGCCGTGCCTTGAAAAGCTGTATTCTCGTAGCTATTAAGCTTTAGGAACGGGCTCAGCCCTAGTTCGTAAGGCAAAGTATCACATGAAATCAAAAACTCAATATGAGACTAGAAACTCATCGGAGAAACAAAGTCGAAAAACAAACCCGTTCTCTGAGAAAAGACAGCAAGATCTATTGTGTAGAAAAGGGAGCGAAAGCAGAGTTCGAGATAAACAGGTGAGTGGCTAGGACTCATATTCTTTACTTCCAAATTCTAACCAGTAAAGTCAGTAGTCCTCATCTCTTAAGGATCAACCGTGAGAACGCGGTGTCATAGGTCTTATATTAACTGTTTGATTAGTTTCTTGTGGTGGCCGGCGTTCCATCAGGTAGTTCGGCCTCGCAGATCGCCAACGTGTCTTGGACAATATCCGCATCGAAGGAAGGCCACACGCTCTGTATGAGCATAGCACACCATTGGTGCTCTCTTTGAAAGGAATAAAGGGCACTCCGTATTCTTACTTATCTCATATTTAGTTCAATTCTTTCCCTCATGAACCTTGGAGCGCTTATCTCATATTTAGTTCAATTCTTTCCCTCATTCACCGCCTCCCATCGTTCGCCTCCTTTAGCCTTTCGTTTTTCTTTACCTCCCATCCCAGCGCCTCCCGGCCTCCCCTAACTTCTCTCTGCCTTACTCAGTTCTACTCCCCTTGCTTCGCTCCCGCTTCTCTCTCATATGCCAAATCGTTTTCTCAAGTGTTTGAGTCGTTGGAGCATTATAGAGGCTGAATTCCTTTTCGGTGGTAGAAGCACGCACCTTTTCAAAGGTTGTGAGCGAATCCAATCAATCCAAAGTTAATGACTGAGAAACCTTATGTTGTTTCTCTTCAGCGGTTGATTCAGTAAGCGTCAGCTGCTTCATAAGTTTCGTCTTAAGAGACTTGGATTGCACTTGAACATTTTTGTGCTTTGCCCGGAAAGGAAAGTGTAAAAGTGACCTTCGAGACCCCGGGTACCCTACTGGATTTATCACCGTTGATGTCCTTCAACATATATTTATTACTAGTAAACTGGAATGGAACTAATATGAACACAGTGGCAGATGGATCAAGCTAAGGATTTGAACAGTGGCCAGATGGATCAAGCTAAGGATTTAGTTTAAGTCAGAGGTGAACAAAGGTGAAGCTAGTGGCTAGGTTTAGCAAGCCAGAATTATAAGTCCAGTACTTAAGTTCCGGTTTTCACCAGAATTATAAGTACTGGCCCGATAGAGATATAGAAGTCGTTTTCTACTTTATTGTGTGATTTGTGCTAGATAGCTCAGCAGATTAGGATAGGATTGCACTTTCGAGCATCTAGGATATAATCTTGTAAGGCCCACGAGCAACTGCGCTCATGATTCTGTTAGAGTAGAGTTGACTTTCCTCTACTTCAACTTAAAGCTTTCTACAGGACTGTTAGAGCATGAAACACAGTTGCGACTGTGCCAAGTCAAACATCAATGGAATTTCTCACTTCAAACTTACCTAACGCACAAAACAACAAGGATTTATTAGCGCCCCCCCATAACTGAAATAAAGGGATTGCACACAGCACTTAACTTAGAAAGGGAGGACTCCTTTTTGTAAAGAGAGAATCCTTCTAGTATATGCTTGGCGCAGCAATAGATGTGGGTGCCTATTATGGGTGCCTAGTAGAAAAGCCCTACCCGCTCTTTGTAGTTCTGTTCTTGTTTCATCGTAAAGTGGTTCTGTTCAACTAATATCCATTATATTCTATTATTTCTCTATTCTATTATTTTATTAGAAACTAACTATTAAAGTCTATTATTTTATTAGAAACTAACTATTAAAGTCAAGAAAAAGATAGAAACTGCCCATATGATTAAAGTCAAGAAAAAGATAGAACCACTCTGCGGTGTGTGAGGCATCTCTTTTTAATGCCCACGGAGAAGAGGCTCAATAATCCGCAGTCTGAGATGAAGCAGGGCTATATGGTATTCACTAAGTTTCAATTAATTAAGAATTATGGCAAGATGTATGGGTGTATGGGAGAGTCTCTTTCCATGCCATACAAGCTGCTTTAATACAAGTAAGGGCTACTACTGCAAGTCCTGCTTTTTGGAGCTCAATACAGGTCTAAGTTCTTACCGAGTGCTGTGCCACTTATATATCTGCAACTCTTATTGCCTGTTCGAGTCTATATGTTAGAAATTAGATGGAACAGTAGATTCAGCTCAGCTCCTAGTTGTTCAAGTAAAGTGGTTTTTAAGATAAGCAAGTGCTCTGTATTCGTAACCTGTATTTTGACACTATTAGGTAGGTGCCAGGAAAGCGCCTCTATCTGTTCTTGCCTCCATCTCATCTAACTCAAGCAACTATACCGCCAAGCAACGTAGAGACAAGTCACCACTAATGGGCAAGAAGGCTGATTTCTCTACGTTTAACATAAGTTCCACTCTGCTAATGGCGAATAGTACATTTCCACTAAGAAACGATCCCTCTGGTGCATTTTCGCAAATAATCTAATCTACCTCATAACTCGTTAGAACGTCAGGGTAAACTCTTTGAATGGAAAATGATCTATGGGGATTCCCTATCCTATCTCCTATCCTTTTTGACCAATCAATATCTATCAAACATAGGACAGAAAGAATAGAAACATTAGAAAGTGACCAGGCAATTCAATCAGTGGCATCTACTATATATATGCTAGTCCGACTGTTGCTCACATTCCTCATAACAGGAGCAGACCACCCTGTTCTGTTGATAACTCTCGATACTATACTAGATAAGGGAGGCACTTTCAAAGTATTCCTCCTTTGATAACTCCGCCAGGTCCTTGAGTCACTGCACAGAAAACTTGGAAAGACGGATTTCACAATAAGAGAAACAATCTCCAATAAATGAAAAAAGATGTGAATACAGAACTTTCATTCAAGTTGCAGATGGAGTTGGAACTAGGAATTTCATAATCTCTCTTTCTAGTGCTTTACTATGGGTGAAACGTTGCTCATGGCGTACATTATTTCCAATCGTGTAACTAGAGCTTTCTGGTGTTGTAAAAGGGAAATGCCAAACTAAGCCATCGCTGCCGTGATAACGCGGTGAATTCTATCTTTGCTCGGTTTCTGCTATTAAAGTAAGAAGAATTGGCTCTGTCCGGAATTATAAGTACTGGATCACTCCATCTAAATAAAGGTGATGAGGATATGTCAGCGAGAGAGAACTCGGTATCTAACCTTTCTTTACACGATACTTTCTACTAAACTTGCTACTTCTCTTGAACAATAGGGCGAGTGCTGCAGAGCTCCGTTAGCGCAACATCTGCTAACGCTGAGGTGTGAGTTGCATTGCATTGGAAAGACCTACTATACTACTTTTGTGAGTTCGCTTCATTCAATCAAATGGATAATAAAATAAGTAAACAAACTCCGCCCTACTTTGCTTTGCGACAAACCGATAGCGGACACGGGCAAGCTACGTAGTTAAGTTGCTAGGCAGGAGCCGAGCCCAGGGGACTAACATAGTCAGCTCCAGCTTACAGGGAAAGTGTGTTGAACTATAGCTAAGTACTGAGTTACGGATATATTTAATGCTCTCATTTGAATAGTTGATCATTTAGGTCTCCGCCCCACACATTTGAATAGTAGATATCATTTAGGTCTCCGCCCCACAACCAAGATATATATATATAGAAAGAAAGAATGAACCTCACTCCGGACTCTCAAGTATAAGGATTTGATGGAGTATCCTCTGCCCTTTCTCCCCCTGTGTGCTCTTTATGAGAATGATGAATTGGACATTACAGAAGGAGATCTTGTAACCAATGGATAGGTTCTTGTATATAGGTAAGCAGACCGTGGAAGCTATAGTAGCAATGCGGAATCCGTCATTACAGATCAACTCACTTTCATTATTCATTACGGATCAACTCACTTTCATTATTCCTTTCCTTAAAACAGGGCCGCATCAGTGATCAGGTCTGAGGGAAGTCGCTCGTGCCCGAGTCAAGGTATTTGGTTTTGAAATGCCATATGAGATATGTGGAATTCGGGAAGATACTATGGTTCCCCTCCAGCAGTAGAATAGCACTATATAGCTCTATTTTCTCTTATGGTCTGAGACGGAGGATAAAGGGTTAAACTCAACAACGGGATGAGCAACTCTGAGAGCTCCTACCGTTTCGCTCAACAAACAACGGAACGAATAACACCTAACGTTATGAGAACCTGGAGCAATAAACAAGTAACGTATAATAGAACAGCTCCGTTAGCGAGTTATTTGAATGGAATCTAGCGTTCACAAAACAATATAGAATTAAGTAGTAACAACACTGCATATAAGATGATGGACTCTAAGATAAGAAGAAAAAGTAATTTGATCTAGCTATCCACACAATCATATGATTTTCTTAATTATAGAAGAGAGATGAGTATTATCAATAGACGCATAAGAACAGAACTGGAGAAAATGTGAGTTATGACTCCGGATGGATAGGAAGCAATTCTCTATATGTAAGTTATGACTCCGGATGGATAGGAATGAATCTATTCTATAATTGATTAACAGAACCCAGTACTATTCTCTTTCAAAGACAATGTAGCTCGAAAAAGGGGATAGAAGCCCAGGACGAAGCCCCCAGCCGAGGGAGAATTCTGGCTGATAAAAGATATATATATATTTATATGTCATTGATCTTCTCTTTAGCTAATTTGGAATAAGGGGCTGGGCTCATCATGTGCAATCCATAGCGGGAAGGAAAGAAGAACGCATTAAGTATTGGCAGGCTATTTTGGAACATGGTATTTCTTTCTAGGAATAAGTGACTTACACGATCTTTGAGGAAAGGGTTGTAATCTCTTCTTTCGCCAGTTGAAGCGAATGAGTGAGTAAGTAGAACTTGAGTGCGACTGACTGGTCCTTAAGCCGTAACCAAACAAGCAACTCAATAACTCATCGCGTTAGCCATGAAGTAACTCGCTAACGAGGGCCGTGGGCATTATCAAGTGATTCTAGAGAAAACCCTGGAATTGTCTTTCTTTCTTGACTCCCCGGTCGGAATAGGTGTCCATCATGAGATAGAGGGCTTATTCCCTTGCTGATGGTTGTCCTTCAGAGCCTCGCCCCCTCTGTTCGCAATCTGCAGAAGTCGGTTCAATCAAAACCCCTTAGCGCCCGGAGACAGGAGTGGGGCAGATGGGTGGACGGAAAGAGCACTCGATAAGAGACCCTGCTCCTACTCAACTTCCAGAATAAGTAATGAACCTCCACCTCCATATATGTTGATTATATGATTGGATTCTTTTCTAAGGAAAACGGAGAAAGGGATTCATTGGATCATCAGCAAGCAGGAAAAAGGAATGAAGTAGGCTATTACTCAGTAGTGGTCGTCCACGAGTCTCTTGCTTCTTCCAAGGCTTTCGAACAAGTGCATTAGTGAGTTCGGCACCGAAATGTCTTTTGACAGAAGGGATGCAGTGTATTTACTAAGATCTATACCATATGCTCCAAATAGAGATTCAATTGATGGGGGAACTTCAAGATAGATGGAGAGAACGAGCAAGTTAGTTGAGTTAGGTAATATTACTAACATATATACTCGTAGGGGCAAGTTCTATTTCAATGTTTCATTGAGGTTTCCTCGGCGATAACAGAGTTTGACAGAAAGAGTGTTGTATTTAAGAGTACCGGGTAATATTCCTCTAAATTAGACTATGCGCCCCAGATAGAAAGAATCCATGAATGAAATGTTACAGTTTACTAGGCTAGGGAGTGAGTTGCGTGCGCTAAGGCTTCTAGTTGTTGACAGTTCAATTTGATCTGATCCGCGAAATGGATCTACGCTGTTATTGGTTTAGTTAAGGTAAGAAGAGAGTACCTGGTAAGTTAAGGTAAGAAGAGAGTGCCTGATAAGAATCTTGATAAAGTAGATAAAGTAAAGTACTGGCTTGCTTTGATGCGAGGTTAAGTGGAAATAGGTTCGGTGCGAGTAAGGTTGCTAATTTAGATTACGGTTGTTGACTCGAATTGTGCCGGATCTTCTTGTCTTTCTGTTCCAGCATTGGCTAAAAGATAGGTTCGGTGCGAATGCCCACCTAACAGAGCGGTTCTTGCTTGAGTTTAGTCTCCTTGTGTGCTAGTGTAATCATACTCCTTGTTTGTGTGCTAGTGTAATAATAGACGGAAGCCTACGTAGCAGTGTTGCTGTGCGGTAGTTCATTCTTCTACTTGCTAGCCTAATTCTTTGTCGAGAGAAACGTAGTTCATTATGATACTTACTAGCCTAATTCTTTGTCGAGAGAAACAGTAATAGCACTAGGGTGGGTTTGCAAAGGAAGGGGAATCCTAAAGTTCGGAAGCTTTTATATAAGGGGAGTGGAATATCTAGTCGAGTCTTCAGTTTACAAGTAGTGTCTGGTTTCATCTAATAATTCCCCTGCCCTCCTTATAGCCAGCATAGTAGTAACCTATTTCTTAGTTGTTACGAGTCATAAACAAGTCCGAAAAGAAGACAGACAGAAGGTATGGGAGAGTCTCCATTATAACCCATGTGTGAAGTAAGAAAACAGGGATTCTATCCTATGTGTGAAGTAAGAAAACAGGGATTCTAGCCGGATTCCACATCATAATAAAACCTAACTGTGGTATAAGTACTGAGTTGTGGTAAGGGAGTGAATTAGTAAAGGAGTTTTCAAGAGGAAAGAATTAATGACGAGTACCTGACTCCTAACTCAGGTGCCTGTATTTCATTCCACTCCTCCGGTCTGAAACTCACACTATTCCTACAAATAATAATAATGGATACTAAAGAGAAGAGCAAGAGTCGAGAGAGAAGAGCAAGAGTCGAGGCAAGAGATTCTATTAATTCTGAAGACAGGATATCCCTTTTGCTAACTCGGGTGAAATCTGCTCATGGCAAATTACCTATGTTGCCATCCATACTACGAAACTCAAAATAACCACTAACACTAATGCGCTCCCTCTACTCAAAAGAAAAGAATGGAAATGTGGAATATAGCTCTTACTGAGCACTGATATAGAAACAAAGTTCATACGCGGCCCCTTCACTCTATTCTTCCCGGACCCGAACCCAGTTTCTTCTTCAAAGGCTGTAAGAGCATCTGATCCCGCGCCAACTCAAGTTTCTGCATTATCTCCTGCTGCCCTAGGAAATGGGTCTTGCTCATATTTCACAAGAGATGCTTACTTATAAATCATATCATATTTTAGGTCATAAAAAAGTACTTGATGCTACGGTCATTGGAGGAATAGTGGATAATCCCGAGGATGCTCCCTTTTCGATTGAATTATAAGTACTGGCTATCACTTTTCTCTTTATATAGGCTCTATAACAGAATCATTTCCTTGTATCTGAGAAGAACTTACTTATTTATGGGAAGGCTAAATGAATCATAATATCGATTCTATGATTGACCGGTATCAACATCAACAACTTCGAATTGGACTAGTTTTTCCTCACTCAACAAATGAAGGCCTCACTCAACAAAGGGCCAACCAACCCTAATTTGACCTAATAGAGAGATTGTTGGATAGGTGACAAAGCCCTATACCATATAATTAGAAGACCTATAACCCGGTATAAGACCCATAAACAATAAAAAGATGGATTGTTTTGCCAAGTATAATATAGCCCATCCAAAAGGAAGTTTCATTTATGCTTGTGGAATTTATCGAGTGATTGGAGCTGATAAAGAAGATCCGACATCATGTGAACAATGTGGGGTGGAATGGAATTAGTGGATTCTCTGCTACGAAGATCTCAAATAAATAGGGATACGGATGTCCTCATGTGTGGTATTTGAAACGTATTCCTAGTCATATCGATAATCTTGAAGAGAAAAAGAACCCCCTTTTAAGCAATTAGAAGGCATATAGACTCGACTTGAACGGAAAGAGGTAATTCTTCTTATCCATCTTCTTTACCTTCCTCAGATCCTGACTCTCCTCTTTGAGTGGTTGCTTGGAATTATAAGTACTGGGCCCCATAACTCTACTTTAGAACAGAAACATCTGCTCTTGCTTCTTTTTCTTCTTCCTCGACCTCAACTCGAACAGAACTAGAACAGTTTTACGCCTCTTATCCTTCTCCTTATGCTGTATATTATCTAGCGGATTCTCAGGATTCTTCTCTTGTGGTCGACTGAATGAAATCTCTCTATTGCACCACCGCTTCGATAGAAGGCTATAACCAAACACCGCTTACTTGAAGTAGCTCCATTAGCGCAAATATCGTTTTCGTTTCTTTTTCACTTGGTATAGATTTCTTTGAGTAAGCTAACACTCCACCAAAGGCACTTATGAATTCTTCTCTCTCGTATGATTGACACCTCGCTGCAAACCCAGTATGTACTTGATTTCGCTTCCAAGTAAGTAAGATATTATGCCCCAAGAACAAAACTATCCTTTCGCACAGCTCGCACAGCTTCTACAGCCGATTCTGGGCATTCGGCTTCTATATATCTGAGTCTTGCTCCAACTTATTCTCCTTAACTTTCACTTACAACTCTCAACTCCCTTCCTAGCAGATCAATTGAACTGTCTACGGCTTTATATTACCAGTTTCTATACGATCCTCGGTGTAGCTCCTTACGCCGACGAAGAAAGTACTTGTTCAGTGTCTTTACTCGCCATTCTAGATTCAGTACCATATGCCATTGATCTCAATTCCATTGATGTTTTCCTTACACTGCTTGAATTCTTTGGTTTCCTCTGCTCTGTGCCTAGTACATCTTTGGAGGTGGTGGGCTCTCATTACATCATTACATCATTACCAGTGAGTTTGGGGTAAAGGGGATAGAGTGGAGTATTTTGTATATCACGCTAGTAACAAGGGAAGGATTATAAGCCGAAGAATCAATTCCATATGAAGCAGTTGAGGTCTCAGGTAAGGGAGTTTACCGCGATAGGTTTAGGTGTATTCCTAAGATGTGTGGAAGTTTCCATGAAATATCATTCCTAACTAAAATCAATGCGAGCTCGTAAGGGAGTTGTTGACTTGCAGCTTATATAAGTGGAGAGATGACATGAATTCTTTGACTGCGCCTAACATCCTTGACTACAATCAGATCAGAATGCCTAACTTCTTTAGCTTACCAGGAAAGGGAGTTTACAGTGAAAGTAAGTAACTAAAGCCCGTAAGGGTGGTGTTATATGAGTTGCAAGTCTAGTTTTCGTATGGTTGACTTCTTTTCTTCCTTTTGAAAGGGTTAGTTCCCTCTTCTATCTCTCAATGCACTAGATAAGACCTACTCTGAGTATACTACCTAATGTGCTAGATCTACCCTATTATACAAATACTATGATTCTCTAGAATATCTATTTCTTTGATTTCTTTGCCATAGAGGTCTCACATTTGCCATAGAGCTTCTTTCTACTTATAGTTAGTGCTTTTCTTTCCCGTGTAGGTAGTCGTATTTCTATACTAGGGATCGAAATCAAGATGAAGTGTTAGTTTTGGCAAGAAGAAAGTATTGGTGCAGGACTAGAAGGCTATTCCCCACTTCCCCGCGCTTCATAAGGATGATTTATCGGTTAAAGAAAGGCTTCGGAAGGCCCATTTCTCGTTGTTTAACCTCTGTTTAAGGTTGCTCATAGGTCAAAACTCATTGATACTCTCCAACTGTCCTTATGTCCTTAGAATGAATGAACTTGAAGCCTCTGATTCTTATCTTTCTCCAGCGGATTCTCTTACTTCAACACTCGTACCCCAAGATACATACTCTACTTAAGTAAACCTATCTTCATAAGTTATCTACTCTACTTCAGTACTTTGAGCTCCAGCGGGACAAGCCCATTCTTGTGGACTAGGCCGGTTATTATAAGTTCTGGAACCTCTCTCCCCCTACGACGTCAAGCCAATCAATCACCTTATCCTGCTTGAACTTCATCTTTCGAGCGTCACAAACAATCAATCATTTCTGAACTTATTCGGGGGCATGTATTTCTTATTGTTGCGGAGTGCTTACGTAAGCTTGAAAAGCCATTCTCCTTACTCACCTAGCACTCGTGGAAATGCAGATTGAGAATTCACACCCGACCCTATACGTGTTGTAAAGAATTCTTGCCCTTGGTGCTTTCTCCTTGAGATGCCTTCTACTTTACTTGCTTTATACCCTTCATGCCTTCTACTTTACTTGCTTTATACCCTTCCCTTGCTATAGCCGCGCGTTAAGGTGGTTTAGTTTAGGTTACTCTCTATACTTTCCCCTATTCGCTAGAGAAAATGATTCAATTCCAATAACTTATCGACCGTGTCGAACTCCACTTTCTGAACGCCCCATTCTTTTTCCTTTGTGTGTAAACCACGGATTCTGTTGTCGACAATACAAGAAGCGGAACTGGCCGACGAGGAGCTAGAGCCAAGTAAAGTAAGGGCAGCATCAACAGCCTTCGAAATGAGGAACACAAGAAAGAACCTCTCTCTCCTGATTGCCTTATCGCAAAAGCTTGTTGTTGAATTGAGTGCACCTACTTCCACTAATTTGAAGTAAACGAAGAACTCACTTTCCTACAAAGCAGCTTAATAGCACCCTTCCTATCCTTCTTGCGTGAAAGCATCCTTTCAAATGTTAGTTAAAGAAACTAGAGCGGGACAATCAGTGTCCTGTTTCCAGCTCCTTGGTCTTACCTACCAACCACTACAAGGGGCTTTTATTAAGGACAGCCATCATCAAAGTCAATACCATTAAATAGGACATTCTCGTACAACACAATCATCAACTCTCTCATCGCCAACAATGACCGGCACTTGCAGACGAAAACTTGACTTGTTCAGTGTCATCTCCGATGTAAGCTCTGTGAAACTTATTTGATAGGTAATCGTACAGGACTTCTTGCCTCAAGCTGACTTTGAGTACCTTACTTTAAGTACAGTACAGGACTTGACTTCTTTCCTAACACTTTTTCTTGAAACCCCCCACATGCTTCTTTCCTAACACTTTTTCTTGAAACCCCCCACATGTTTGTTCTTGCTAGTTGCAAGCTAGTGAGTTTCGAAGCAATACTTCTTATTTACCGTTGAGATACCTTCTACTTGTGACTTTATACCCTTGATCATTTGCTGTTGTTTTAATCAAATAAGATGGAGCTGGAGAATGTCCTTCTGAAGCGCGTAAGGATAGTTCAATTGAAATGAATGGTTGGAATGTTTGTTTGACGGGTTTCCTCGGCGCGTAAGGGAGCTCGATTGGCGCAAGATCCACTGTCAATTCCTTATTCACTTTATCTGCGCAAAGGAAGGAAAAGATGTGAGGCGTC
Organism: Musa itinerans; assembly: GCA_001649415.1. Lineage (NCBI taxonomy): Eukaryota > Viridiplantae > Streptophyta > Magnoliopsida > Zingiberales > Musaceae > Musa > Musa itinerans. Next base: position 344,306 of record LVTN01000164.1, read on the forward strand.
AATGCTGTAGAACATACTTTCGGGGAGCAAGATAAGATAAGTGATTTCCAACAATTGAAGTTGACCATGGCACGTTTCAAAAGCACTTGCGCTACGTAGTTGCTCATCCCGCTGCTTGTCAGACTTGCTTCTATTCTAACTCTAACTAGCTAAATAACTCGAAGCTCCTAGTGGGGGGAGCCTAACCTAACAGCGTAATCGACAGGCTTATTTACTTGTGTGTTAGCGAGCGTAACGGGGCGCTACCACTAATTTGAGTTTCGGGGCTTGTGGAATGGAATCAGATGGAAAACTCATAGTTGGGTGGAACCTAACTGCTTTGCTTCTCAACTCACTAGCATTCTTCGTTTCTTTTTGCTCTGTTGCTTGTTTTATATCGGCACTCGCTGTGGCTTATTATCTCCCCTTGCTTCTACCGCTGCTTGTTCACTCACAACTAAGAGAATTGCTCTACCTAATCTCACTGCTTTGCGACGTAGCATCATACTTTCTACTGGCTCTGCTCCACCTAACCTGTTTACAGCTGGCTTAACGCACAAGTTCAATAAGTGTTTGCGCTAACGGAGTTCACCTTTGAGCTACAGCAGGACAATATTAGTTTACGCGTATATAAAGGTTGGGCTTCTTTGACTTTCATTCATTACCAATAGGGCGCAGTTATGGAATAGATTATTGACCCGCACCCTAGACTAAGCACTTGCAGGCCCTATACAAATAACTTGAGCAGCTGCGACTTACTTTACTTTCGAAGTCAGTATTAACTTAAGAATGGAGTTGAGGCAAAAAACAAACGTAAGCGCTTCATTCTATTATTAAGCTTGTTCCCTAGCCAAGAGTACTTGAGTTCTCGCCCTTATCACCCCAAAAGTAAGCTAATGCACTTAGGAACAGCGCAAAGCGAGGATATTAATGCAGTGTAGAAAGACAGTTTCCAAGTTGAAATTAGGAATGCATTTGCCATTAGCAGAGTAACACATAGCTTAAACGACGTAAAAAGGCCCACTACAGCTCTCCACAGCACTGTATCCCAGTTATAGTAGATCTCGAAAGAAAAGAGTGTTTCACCTATCGATTATAGGCCTAGACTGGTAACACGGGGTTGAAATTGATTGATACCTTACCGAGATACGTAGAATAAGGAAAAGGATAAGAAGCCACAGATAAAGTACAGAATCTGGTCTAGGTAGAGAGATACGAAGCTTTCTCAAGTCCAGTAGCAAGCGGTGTTGGCAACTTTCATCCTCTAGTGGGGAAAGAAGAAGGTACCGGTGCGCGAACGGGAGCAGCAAGTTCCATTACAGGGGTTGGCGAAAGAAAGTCAGCAGTGTTTAGCGAAACTAGAATAGAATAAAAGGAAAAAGAATAGTAAAGTACTCGCCGGTGTTAGGAAGAAGAGGACAAGTAACTAATAACATCTGATCTTGATCCTTTTCTTTCTTTGCTTACCGCAACACAAGAACCCTATCTCAAAGACTTATAGCTAGAGCACCAACACTCTCACCAGCGAGCTAGAGCGGGACAATGACTGGGCACATCTGACTCTCGCCATTAACTTAAGGGCAGATTATGAATCTGGCTACTTTATTACTTGACTCCAAAGCTCACTGCTTACTCACCTGATACAGCAACGGATCCTGCTCCTTTAAAAGAGACTAAGACTCAACTATAGTGGACCTCACTAAGGCTTCTTCTTATTCCATTGGGCCTGGCAATACAATACTTAACGCCTGGGAATTCATTGAATCAAAGACTTGGGCTAACAGAGCTGTACTTGCACTTGCCCCTGATTCTTATCTTTCAACGAAAAACTCCAGTTGTGGCATCTGCCCTGTGAAGTCTCCTTCTGTTCCCCACAGGTTAGGAGTCAAAAAAAGAATCATCATAAGCCGAATCCGAATCGACTCTCTTTTCGAATGCCCATGGAGCAGTGTGTGAAGCATCTATTTCACCTTAAGTACTTTTGCTTGACTTGAATCTGTGTTTGTTGGCGCAAGTTCCCTTCATGAGGCCCTTATTCTGCTGCTGAGTTGAAGCCTGTAACCCTACCTTATTAGTTCAATTCCACAATAACTGGCAAAGCTTCCTTTCCTCGATCTTATTCTTGTATCAGTTGACTTACTACCAAACTACACCAACCCCAACGTGAACTCCGCCACTCCTTGATAGAAGACTTTCCCCTGTAGACTTATATTACCACTAATAGGAATCAGCTACTGCCTAACAAATCGAACTAACACCCAGGGATCGAACTACCAGATAAAGACTTGAGCTGCTACTGATAAGGCCGGTTATTATAAGTTCTGGTACTGATTGGAATGAAATACAGAAAAGAGAATGAAATACCACCCATAGAATACAAACCAAGAAAGAAACTAGTAAACAGGTCTCCCGCTCCTCGCTTAAGGTCTGTAACTACCTCCTCTCCTTTCATGCTATAACTACACCGAAGTACATTGACTGGCCGCGCCAATAGAACTTCTTAGGCATATAATAACAACCACAAGACTATTTGTTTTCTTATTACAGAGTTGTGCTCGAGTGTCTTGAAATTATAAGTACTGGCTGTTGTTTGCCCTAATTACTATAGAAACCTAGTGTAGTGGAATGACTCTAATCAAACTAACTACTATGAAATAGAATATATAAGAATAAAACACATGCTAATATATAAGAATGAATGTTATTAGAATAAGTTAACTGAATCATACTCGAGGGTTCAATAAAGAGGAGGGGCATACCGATACATGTGAAAGTAGGGCTTAGACACAGGCGTAGGCAAGCGGGGAAGCAAGAACGGTTTGGAAGCTAATTAGTAGGGGCTTGGCAGAGCTGGAACTGAGACTTAGAGAAAGTATAGTAAGAGCGAAAGCAAGGAGGGCTGACTAGGTTTGTGGGTGAAGTAGTATATTGGTGAGTTAAGTGGTAGGGAGCTAGTATAGCGGCAGCCAGAGTCAATAAAGATACATTTTTTACCCAAAGAGCTATTTCTATTCTCTTTTCAAGTTGAACCATGTGTCAAGACTTGATTATTACCCGACCCACTTTGCTTATCTAGGTGGGGAAATCCAAAAGTACTCACTTAGCTTCGCTTTCCCTCCTAACCATCCGAATCCTTTCTTTCCTCCCAAAAACTATGAGATATAGTGATATAAGATATACCCCGACACGCTACAACTCCTAGAACTAAGATACATAGAACCGCTTGGCTAGAAAACGAAAAACATAGATATACCGAACCCAGACTAAGAATTCTCCCTCAATAGACTACTCGAAAGTTACCTGGGCACTACCACTGGAATCTGTGGCATAGAAGACTATACACTTATTACCTAAAAAGGGACTAGGCAAGACTCGCAGGGAACTGAACTGGTCGGTATCAATCAGTCAGTCCCAGGCCTCAGATTAGGTGCACTATCCTATGAAATTAGTTTCAATCCGTCTTGCTTGCACGGGTCTCTTGATTCAATCTCACGACATCCACTAAGGAATTTACAAAACCTATTGCAATTAAGGCATTCTAACCTACTGAATATGCAATTGGGCAGCATAGCATCCAAGCTCAATATCTAGGTTTCTTCTTTTCTTTTCTAATGGCCGGTAAGTTGTACAAATCCTAAGCTAACCCGGTGGGCTTTTCTAATTGCATTTAATATGAATACTCATGCATGCCATGAATGAAGAGGTAGAATAGGCACCATGAATGAAGAGATAGAATAGGCACCATGAATGAAGAGATAGAGTATGCAGCTCTGTAAATAAAAGAAAAGAAAGGTCCATGCCATTCCCTACCACCTAAATCTTTCTTGTTCTGTAGGAATAGTAAGAATGCGTTCTACTTGCTTGTGAATGCGGTAATAAATGATTGTTTGACTTCGCTAACCCTAAAACATTAGTAAGCTTTGGAGTCAAGAGTAAGCTATGTTTTGTTAATCTCTTACATGATGCGTGCACACCATCTTCTTTTCAACAAGCAAACAAGCAAGAAAGGCCATAAGAGAAATACTAGAGTCTAGCGGTAGGCTGCCCATATGAGTGACAGAACTCACGTAAACACTCCGAAACAATAAGCGTTAGCGCTAGCAAGGGGGGAAAGTCAAGTTCATAGATCTAGTTCAAATACTGGTTCTTGTGCCGCTGTAGCTCAAAGTAGTTCAACTGATTGTCCCGCTTCTGCTGGTGGTATTGTTGCAGGGTTAAGGATGGAATTGTGCCAGTTTCAAGTCCAGCTCGCTCTTTAAGGCAAAAGAACAAACAAAGAAGAATAGGTAGGTAAGATAGGGTAGTCAACTCTTATAGGTAGGTAAGATAGGGTAGTCAACTCTTATTTGAGAACTGAAACTAGTATTAGCGCCTCAAAGCCAGGCCAGTAATTGCTTCCTCACCTAATCCATCTTATGCCTCCGATCCTGAAGATTCTCTCTCTTTCGTTGCCAACACAATAACTCTACTTGAAGATTACCCCCTTGCTGCAACACATGGTTGGTTAGTTACCGGCTTATATCTTACCATACCTAGCTAAGGATTCCGTTTCTTATTTGGATTCCCCCACTACTATTCTAACTTGAAAGATAGAGCACGAGCACTATATTTGCTAGAAAGAGCACTAGGTTAGCGAGATGGAGGCCAACTCATACTTTCGAATTCCATTCTTCGTTCGTGTAGCTCACAGTTCTCTTAGAAAATACTAACTTGAACTCCAAACCCTGATTTGAAGGGAAGGAGCACCAGGTGGTTTTTGTACCCCAATCTAGGATACCCACCTCCTCTTCTCTCTGGCTAATAATTCTTTTAGCTCTCTCTGGGAGTGACTCAATTCTTAGTGTTTATATAAATATGGAATTCTTGCTTTCGGGTTCAATTCTTCGCATCGATTATTCGAATCTTTGGACCTTTCTGGGGTGCCGGAATTATAAGTACTGGCCTCTATCTCTGATCTGGTCTACTTCACTTCTTTTCCAGCTTCTTATGTGTCTTTTCTTACCTTGGAGTTGCTGATCTACCTGTTGCTTCCTCTGCTGTTCCTAAGCTTTCTGTTGCTGATGGTAATCTCCCCGTTGCGCTATCGCTTATTGAATTGAACGTGAGCAAACTCCCCCGACTCGAAACTGGAATCTATCAGCCAGGCACCTACCCATGGAAAGTAAAAAGAAGAAAATCGAGATGCGCACGCACCACCAAATATGAGAATGTGTAACCCACACACACCTCTGCAAAATCACCGAAACTTATGCACTAAGGCGAAGGTGGGCTAATTAATAAGTCTGGGTTCTCGTTGTATCTACAGGCGCCCTTTGTGCTTGCTCTTGCACCATTATTAGTTTGAACTCCTGCTTGCTTGAGGCAGGCTCCCGCTTCATTTCATTGACATAATAAGTCACTTTTAGCTTGTTCAAACATTATCTTATATGAGTCAACATTCTAGATGGGTAGGTTCTACAAAGAGCATAGGTAGGTTGAATCATGGAATTAGAAAGAAAGTGCGCAACTGATAGAAGTGTGGAACCTAACATAACTCTAAGCTTACTTTGTCTCCGGGCCGGGTGGTCAACTAACCTTTACTTAGCTACACTACTTATATGGTTCCTACTCCCCTATATCCCTATTATAACTCCATATATGTTCCTACAACAACTCCATACAAATTCTTTTGCGACTTACCCTTACCGCTACAGAAGGAATTGACCCACCCTTACCTTGATATTGCAACAGTAAATACTCTTGTTTTAATGCGTAAACCTAAGAATTTCAAAAAGAAGTCCGAATGAAACTGCCATGAATTTAGACCACTTTTCTAGAGAGATTCCCTATTCCCGGCCTCCACCTTGAAGTTCATAATTGAATGATGTATTTCCAGCACCACACCAGTTATAGAAAAGAGTCAAGATATACCTGCTTGCTTATGATCTTGATTCCCTTTATTCCTCACCCGCGCCAGTAATCATTGCAGAGTGCCAGTCATCATTGCAGAATGGAGTGTTTAGGGCGAAAGTAATAATTTACCCCAAAGTCAAGAAACAGAAGAGGAGGGGCCGTATTATAGAAAGAAGTCACTCCAATAGTATAAGAGTAAGAGTAACCATAGGGAGGGAGTATGATATAGTGCCACACAAATATCTATTATGATAGGAATAATGATAAGAATCAATAGTAGTAGTGATAAGAATAAATGACAGGAGAAAGCAAGATCAATAAACTCGGGAACCCAACTCAACAGCAAGAATGAATGATACCAATAGCGAACAGGAACGAGCAGGCAGGACCTTTCCACTGGAACATAGAACCTAGACTCGACACCGAAGTACAATAATGAGACTAGTGCTCCCAAGCGACTCGCCTCTAATCTAATATAAAAGATAGAACTCAGTAGCACAAGAACCAACCGAGTAAGCCCTAAAGAATGAGAAGACGCAACTCAAGACTTCAACCAAGAAAGTAGGAATGCAAGGACTGTTACCATTAAAGAAGAAATACGCTAGTGGAAGGATAATAGGTGGACTATTACTTATATGGGTAAGGCTAAGAATCCTAAGCCTAAGAATGAACCTAAAAAGCAGTTGACCTAAACACATAAGTGAGCCTTCTACCCCCAACTACCAAACAACCATTCCTGGCTTTTTCGTCTTAATATCCTTTCCCTTGGTCTGCCTCTCCTTCATCCAATCCTTAACTCTAAACTCATAATGAGGCTATCAACAAAGAAATTCTATCCTCTCTTGTAAACCTAGCACTAGTAGGCAAGTAAGAATCAAAGACTTCCGGTCTGAACTAAACTTCCCAGTCAAGTAGGCGAGTAATATGTAGTGTATTAACGTATGAGAATGGAACCAGTGTTATCAAGGATGCACCTACTGCGGACTGCGACTGCTGTCTACAAATCTGCTCCGACTCACTTTTGTTCTTTAAGTACTGGAATGGAACCTTGAAATGCCCAAGAGACTATAGCTACGTTTTCACTCTCTGCGTTGCCCCTTCTTATTCTTAGCCCCACCTGCAAACTCAAACTACCAATAACAAAATCTACTGATAATAGGAATTGAGCTGTCCAACTAGGAATATAAGGATTTGCACTCAAGGATAACTACTAAGTAGAAGATATTAGTGGAAGACCAGGATACCAAGAATAGTTGACTAATACAAATAATAATGGTACTAATGGAAAACAGTAGACTAATCAGTATACAAATCAGAATAGGGACTATAAGTAAGTATACAAATAAGAATAGGGTCAGAAGTCTACTAAGGCGAGTCATGTGGTAAGAAGAATAAGAAGAGGTCGGTGCTCTATCTACAAGTACGGGTTTGCTCGGATGCCAAGAAAAATGGGTATAGTATATAACGGATAAAGGGATATAGTATATAACTTTGGTAATTCTCAATCTCTTCTTTTCTTCCGCGAAAGGTAGAGGTCGGTTCTTCAAATCGAGGAAATCCAAGGGGAGAGTGAAGATCGGGAGTAGAATAAAGCCCCTATTCCATATTGCTTGTCTAAAATCCTTCTCCAGCTCCGGATCTCGTCGACAACAAACACGGGCACTGCGTCTTCTTTCTACTGTTACTTGCTTAAAAGACAGATTTGCTTTTCTACTAGGTTAAGGCTTGAACAACTGTTATGGAGTGAGAGTGCTTTCCTGGATACAACACTGCCGGTTCTCTTTATTCTTATTCCGCTTATGATACTTGATCCAGCATCCTCTATTGAAACATTCCGCTTATGATACTTGATCCAGCATCTTCTATTGAAACGGAGTCGGATTCAGATCAAAATACCCAAAACAGTCCTTGTAATATTTCTTGGCGGTGGAAAGGATGTAAGTTCAATGAAACCAGCAACTCAATCAGCAGCTCCCCGTGTGCAAGGAAAAGAGACAAATGCCATATTGTTTGTGAAATAAGTTAGATTATACATCTCTAGTGGATCCAATTAAATCAATTGTTGGCGCAGCTGCAAGCATTATATGGAAAAGGTTATATTATCCATTTATGTACTCAACTCACTCCTGACTTAAAGTAAAGAAAGAACTTATATCGCCAAACCCAGTTCGGTTCAATAAATGTATTTTAGTAAGTGAAAAACGGAAATATCAGGGCCAATTTGAATCATGAACTATTTGTTTGTTGTTTTTCATTAGTGATAGGTTTTCGACGACGCCCTCCATAAGTCATTAAGTCAAAGGGAATGCTTTATCAAGAAATTTCCAGTTGTACCTGTCGCAAATTAGAACTTGCGTAGATAATGCTCTTCATTCCTCTGTCCCATTTCTATTCATACATAGATAATCATAGTGTTGAGTTGGAGAAAATAGAGATTAAGTAAACATCATATACACATGGAATCATTGCTAGATCCAATCCCGTATTGGTTCGATAAATAGTGAGCCTAATAATGGTCCTTTCAATAAACAAACGGGAAACTTCAGATTAATATGCTCCTGGAATGATGGAAATCCGGGAATGCCCACAATACTTATATAAGATCCCCAATTAGAATAGGGAGGTATTTCTTAGGTTCAGTAATGAGGGCTTGACAGAATAATTGAATCCGTTTCCAATAATTGAAGATAGAGATCATTTCATTGAAATTTTGTAGAAAGATAGAAATTGGTAGAACCCTTGAGAAACGAAAGAGATGCTGTGTCTGAATAACTCACTCCTATGAATTGTACCCCCCCGGGATTCATTTGGATTACCTGTAGAGATATGCAAGAACAAACCTGTTTAGCGGAAACATTCCTATAATAAATACCCATGGAACCCTTAGAGTCAATGTAATATAAAGATAGTCAATGGAATCTACAGATATCATTGTGATCAATCAACATATTGAAAAGTACTGTATTTACTACCGTTCCAAATTATACCATAACAGAATTGCTGTCTTTACCCGCGCGCACTAGAATATCTGATTGGGGAGTAGGGAAAAGAGAAGAATTGAGAAGGATTGGTCTAGAGGAGCTCATTCAAGCCAACTACTAGAAATCTCGAACAATTACTCAACCCTTTCTTTAAGAGAAACACCCAGCCCGTTCGTTTGAAGTAAAACAATAGAGAAATGAGTAAAAAAGTCACCTCACTCATGAATCTCCTCTTTGAATTGAATATGGCCTTATATCCACATATATTTCATTTTGTAATAAACTCTAAACTTAACCTATTCCTTTTCCCCTTACTATAATTGAGCAACAACACTTGCTAACGTCACTGCTCAATAAGCAAGCAGTAGTTCCCCTTACTATACAATAAATAGTCAGCGGCACCCTCTCTGAAACCTACTTTGACCACTTAGCGCTTCATAACCCCAACAAGCAACGCGCTAAGAGAGCGGAGTACTTTTGAGTCTATGGATGGCGGTGGCCTAGCTTAGTGATTCAAAAAAGAAATGAGCTTTCAAGCAAAAGGCAACAAGCAAACAAGAGGTAGATCAAAAGCCGTTCTTAAATGTGAGTCAGAGGAAGTGCAATAGGAACTCCTAACGCCTATGAACGAACAAAGGCTCTTAACTCGTCATAACTCGTATTAATGCATCTCTACGTAGTCGCTGATGCTAAAAGAAGAAATTGTACTAAGAACTTGTATTTAACTAACTCCTTACTTGTAGCTAACGCCGAAGAAAGCACTTATTTCGGCTAACTCACGTCACTATAGTAACTTACATTAATTACATAGGTTTGTAGTGCATATTCCATGAAATTGATTTCTTTAGACCTAGTTCGGTAACTCCTTCTTATATAGGGTTATGCGCACTGCACCATCTTCTAGCTCTCCTCATACCTGTACCTGGCTCAACTCAAGGCCTTGTTCTGCGCCTATACATGTGTTCTTGTTCCGCGCCGACACATGTGTTTTGGAGGTTAGTCAATGAATTCTATTATGTTATTCAATGAATTCTATTAGAAAGAGGTGGTGCACTCTATTCTGGAATTGCCGGTTGACTGGCACTACAGCTCTCGCAAGGGTTCCAATCAGGTCAGGTCTCTCAACGGCTCTCGCAAGATAAGTTCAAAGTAGAGTAGAAAGTTGGGTGCAGATCTGATATTTGACATTACTCTCCGGGAGCAAGCAAGTAAAGGGTTACATAGTTTCTGGTAAGAATTAATTAAGAACCTGGGAATTGAACATTAGAGAGGAGAGGCCAGTTCACACCACCGGGGGGAATGGAACTTAAGTAGTATAAGGCGCGGGAGTGGAAATAAGGAATAAAACAAAGTAGTAGAGCAAAGACTTTAGGTAGTTAGTGGCAGGCTTGTAAGCAGTGTTTTCGTTTTCATTAGTAGTTAAGTCAACTGCTCCCCGACATCCTTACTTGTTAGTTAAAGAACCAACCTGGTTATAGTAATAAGGGATATTCATACTACTTATCAGAAATTGCACCAGTTAAGTACAGGCCTTTCTTTGATTCTGATTTCACCTTAGCGATATTACTTGAATCCCCTGGGGAGAGAGCGCTGCTGACTTCTTTTCTTTAGTTCTACTCTGTTTCGCTATTATACCAACTTAAGAATAGAACTAGTGCTTATGAGACTTAAGAAACTAGTGCTTATGAGACTCGGCTTGGTGCTAATAAGAATGCCCTCCATGCCTCTTCTTCTAAGACCCCTGAGCCGGGATCCTTAACTGCTTGGGAGAATAGTAGGTATATTTACCTATAACTATAGATCTTGCTTTACGGCATCTTAGCCTGTCTTTGCTGTCTTTGATTCTAGGACTGCTGCATATCGGATCGACCCTTTCTCTTTGAATAAGGAATTGTAAACAGACATAACTTATAATAACTCAAAATACTTGTGAGTGGAGCTCCCGCCGAGTATCAATGGTGGATGAGCTATGAGTTTAATTGAACAGAGGTCTGGAGACGAGAAGGAAACTTGATTAAGCCCCTGAACCTTAATGCTTGTTTGAACCTAACCTATCACTTTTGAACCTAACCTATGACTGCTGACTCACTTTCGAAAGCTTCTTCTAAGGCTGCTGATTCCTATAAATAACTGGTTACTTCTCTGGGCGCCAATACTAGATTCTCTGAGGATTCTTAGAAAACTGCTCTTGCTGCTTCCTTTGCAACTTACTTGCGCACAGCTTATGATACCGATCTCGCTTCTTCCCGAGATGCTCAACGATACTTGTTCTTTTGCCGAACCTTACTAACTGATCTTGTTCTTCTTGGGCCTGTCTTCGGTCAACAAATATGGAATGGAAAAATCACTCTCCTGTTCGTAAAGCATTAACCGCGCTGAGAGACTGTAGGTCATAAACAAAGAGAAACTTTCTTCTTTCCGAGCTCCCTAACACCGAAAACAGCACTTGCTTATTACTATCTTATCTTATGTTAACACAACGTCTTGCTTATTGCGCCTGCCCCTATCCCTGAAATGACTCTAAACTCCAATGGGATAGCTAATGATGCGCGCCCTATCTTCTTCTTTCACTAGCGCCCAAGTCGAGCTCCTGACGCGAGTTCTTTTTCATAAAATAATGGAACTGGACATTAGATAGAAAATAAGGTAACCAAAGAGATAGCTAGCTTACAGGATTTAACAACCAGACTGGATACTCTACTCTACTACTTTGACTTTGCCCTTACTTTACTTTGCTATAGCAGCACCCGATCCCGATCCAACAAGTAACTACATAGAGGCTCTTTCAACTCACACTCAGGATACGGCGGACTTTCCTCTTACAACAAAAGCACCGAAACAATTAGTTTTGTTTGAGCAAGAGTAGGAAAGTGCAGTTTTCAGCTTCTGTTGATTGATTCTCGAGTTGACAACATAAATAGATTCCACTCGACTTACTAATTCTTCCCATTTTACACGATACTTTGAATAGAGGTTCAAGGGAAAGACTAGGTCACAGAATCAGCCGCTATTGGATTTCAGAGGGTAGAATTTCCTTTCTTCTCATCGAGGTTGCCTTTGTATCTTCAAAGCTTTAAGGGATGATGCTTGAACTGGATCCTCTAAGGGTAGTTCCACCGTGTGTAAGATGGCGGTCGCGTTCTCTCTAATATGGAATGATATATTACTAAAGAGTGATATAGAATGATATATTACTATAGAATTATGTATTACTAGCTGTGAGAATAGAATATCCGATCTGTTAGCTTTCCAGGTAGTGATTCCCATTAGTTAATTGGGTCTTTCTTCTTGAAAAGACTGCTTCCCTTGGCCATAAGGTAGTTCATGCATTGATGCAGATAAGTTGGAATATTGTCAGTGTGCCACGAGTTACTCCTTTTGTGACTCTGTCTCTCCTCGTTAATTCGTTTTGAGTGAAATCACCCGGTAAAGTTATGACCCGCCCCTTGCTCCAGGGAAAGAAAGAAAGTGGAGCCAAGCCAGAGTTCAAAGAGCCAAAGCCCGCAGTAACCAGAGAATAAGTAGTTACAAGATCATCAACAGTCGAAGGAAAGTATATAGTTGTTGGCAAAGGATCATAGCAGCCATAGTTAGATGAGATGAGAGCAATAACAGTATTTGTAGCCAGAGGTATTAATGAAGCAATAGGTGTATAAAAGATGAAATCGGAATCAAGTACTGGTTTTGAACTACAGAATTGAGTTGACTTATTGAATTGCCGGGGAAGTACTGTAAGAGTTTTAGTGGAATCAACAAGAGAATAGAGTTTACTTAACTAAAGGTAGAGATTTGAAGCTTGAAGACCAGATCGAGAGTCCCTTTCCTCACTTTGGAACTGGCACTGCTGATTCTTGAGTAGCAAACACCAAACACTGATTCCACTCGGAGATCTAAGTAGGGAAAATGCCAATACCGGGGTTTTTGAACGCAAGAGACTCGTCGACAACACTTTAACTTATACCTCTCTACCTTCTCTTGCAACAAAAAAAGTAGGAGAGAGATTGACTGTTTCATCAACGAGGATCATCTGTGGGTCAGTTATTCTTATTAGGAGGAATACCGGGTAGTCCTTCCCTTTAGTGAAATTAGTGAAATATAAGTAGGTTATACTACTCCCTTAGCTGCAGAGGTTATACTACTCCCTAAGCACATAGGTTATCCAACTAGTTGAAAGCCCCTCCGACTTACTTTCATTCTCACTTTTGATCTGATCCTTCCCTTATTAAGCAAGCTTCTTCACCCGATCGAGATTTAAGTAAGTTAGATTGGTATTCCTCTTCTCTCATCCGCTTTAGCCTACTCTGATCCTGCTTGAAGAATGGAATTAGTTGATTATTCTTCTAATCCTAAAATCTTGCTTAAAACACCTAAGAAAAAGGACGTGGCGTGGGCAAGAGAGAGAAGGTCAGCAACAGAACAGCGGTAACATGGGCAAGAGATGTACGAGTCTATTTCTGCATCTAGCATCTTTTCGTTTTCCAATAAGGGCAGATTCTTAATCTGGCAATTTCTCTAATCAATTCATTATTCTCTTGCTTGTTCGGATACTTGACTTCAGCAGTGGATCTTACCGATGAAAAAAGGATATCTTCTCTTTATGTAGGATTCAAGATAACAGATTCCACTCGTACACTTCTTACTGCCCGGTCTCAACAAAGAAAGTAGTCGACTTTTGCGCAGTTTAAGCCAGGGGACACTTTGAGAATAGCTAATTACTTATCTAAACTCGGAAACGACCCTTAGAATTCATTTGTAGCCTAATATCAGTAACCCTCTTTCATCTTTCTCCTATATCTCTAATTCTATCACTTACTGCCAGGGTCGGTCCAACTCATACACTCGGTCAACTCTACCATCCCTAGCACCCACTCCATACTTAAGTTTAGCCTTTGCCTTTTTATACGTTGAATCAACAGTTTAGCATTCGAAAAGAGATTCTGCAAGGCCTTAGCCAACTTCATTCTTTAGTAAATACCCGGGTAGTTAACTAATACAGATGAAACTACTCTACTAATAGTTTAAGGTAAAGGTCTGGAAACCAACTCACGAGGAACTACTAGCCAAAGCTTGAAAGGGAAAATTCAGTAAGCAGCAGTGAGAGTGTTCTCTTTCTTTGTTGCCAGAGTTAGGTTAGTTTCAAGAGCGGAGGCAGGCGAGGAAGCGAGGTAGATATGAGCGAGGTGCCCTGAAACAGATGTTCATTAGCCAAACCCCTTATTAGAATCCGCCAGAGCCAGAGTTTGAATAAGATCTGATGCCGGGCCGGGTTAAGAAGAGGAATCCGGTAACGATGTTATGAGGTATCCCAGAGACTGTTATTACCAAGTCCTTAGGCGTCAGGAGTTGCGGGTTGCGCGGCAGGGCCAAGCAACTACTACAGTTGCGCGGCAGCAACGAATAACGAGAGATAGCGAGTTATGAGCAAGTCTAGTGCTCTTAAGTAATTGCAAGTCCTGTCTTCGTTCCAGAGTTCACCTGTGCCCTTCAAGTAATTGGGTCGCGTCAGAGAACTAGTGTCGCGGCAGGAGGTTTCCCGAGTCGAATAGAGTTTACTTCCCTCGCTCACTACTAGCAGGAATAGAATTCACCACCTTGCTATCAGTCAAGCTACTAGGCAAATCACTACATAATATATCCTTCTAATATCATATAATAAGTGGGCGAACAAAGGACTTGCCCCATATCTTGATTATGCGGATTCTAGAGTTTACTTCACTCGACCATCTCATGGGAATGTCGTCTAGGAAAGGTGCTTGGTTGCTCCTTCCTTCCTTCCTTTAAGAAGAGAGAGTTTACTTACCGGTCCTATACTAGAGAATAGAGTGAAAGAAGAGAGTGAATAGAATGGAAATCGAGTTTACTTCACACTTAAGGAATTGATCAAGTCAACTTCAAAACTATGAAGAAAAGTCTTGTAATAACAAAGAGCATTCCCATACTCAATTCAGTATTTCTCTTTATATAGGATTCAATTTATGATTTCACTCAGTATTCAAATAAAGCACCCTCAACAAGACTGGAATCAGGAACAATACCATTAATTGCCCGAGAGGTACTCCCCAACTCATTAACTTAGGGCCTCAATTCATTCACTTAGGGCATCCTCGCCTGATCTAGCTTCTGCTGACTTGAGAACTGATATCACAGCTGATTCTCTTTCAACAGCTAAGTCTCTTCTTCTTATTGATAAGAAATATTAATGCACCGCTAACAGGAGCTTCAGAATTCTATCTCCAAGACTTGAAGTTAAGATCTAGACTTGAGACCTACTTCCCGCTTCCCGCAACTGAACAAGTAATGAACTAATTGACTTAAGGGCTGGAACTGGGGCACCACCTTAACCCTACTTTGGAACTGGCACTGCGGATTCTCTAGTGATCTACTTCTATTCTATTGTGAAACAAGAACAGGCAATTACAACTAGAGGGCAAGTAACGAATTGAACGTTTGTTTTCTCCCTTCCTTCTGACTTGCTTCATTAATATCTCTGTAGTCCTTTAGTTGATCCTCTTTTGAGGCGGGCTCGGGCTCTCATTACATCATTACATCATTACCCGTTTTATGGAAAGGGGGAGTTTCCCGTTTACCGAGTCATTAGTAGCTGAATGTCTGAGGGAAGTATCCCCTTTCCGGATTGGATGGGTTTTCTTAGTCGATAGAGTGGAAAGGGAAGTTAATGAGTTTCATCCCTAGTGGAAAGCTTAATAGTAAGGCTCGGAAGTTGAAAGCTTAATAGCTCGGAAAGCTGCCCTTATTGTAAGTTGAAGAATATCTTACTGGCTTTTAAGCGAGGTATAGATCTACTCATATGTAAAGGAAACTCCATTCTTTAGTAGGAACAGGCGAGGAAGCAAGCCATAGAGCATAACTCTTTAGTAGGAACAGGCGAGGAAGCAAGCCGACAAAAGGTGGATTTGCTATTAGCAGAGAAAAGACCCTATGACTTGAAACCTAAATTCCAGTTATCCCGCATCGAGCACTAAAACTAGACTTTATTAACTAATTGATGGTTCAGCTACCTACTTCTTTGGTGACCCCTGTATTATAACCACTTGCTGAAGAAGGAATTGACCCTGGAAGAAGGAATTGCAAGTAATAAGTCTGAGGTTTATTGATCAGAAGCGGGAAGTGGAGGCTTTGAAGCGGGAAGCAGAGAAAGTAGAGCAAGCAAGAGTCGAGATCGGGTAAAAGAATCGGATAAAGAAGAAAAGCTGGGTTCAGGGCTGTTGCTAGACATTACAGGACAGGACAGGTTCTATCCAACTTACTATAAGGGCAGGACAGGTTATCTCTAGTCTAGGTGCCATCCCGGCCAAGCAACTACGTAAGTGTTTTACTCAGGAATCCCCAGTAAGCAAGTTGGTGAGCTATAGGGCGAGTAGAGTAAATGAACTACCCGGTATCGAACTAAAGAATAGAATTGCAAAGGCGGTAAAGAGAGATCCTATAAAGAATTAGCTGTGCCAGGAAAGCAGTCAGCATCAGAAGGAATTGATCCAAGGTAAGAAACGAAATCATGAGCGTTGAAGGAGAAGCATCGGAAGTCACCAACCCCGGAACTCCCCTTTCTGAATCGACAACGAATGAAACTAGTTAAGAGCAGCCCTGAAACTTCATCTTATCTAATTACCGAGTTCTATAAGGCATCCCTTTCTTGGAAATCTTACCTCTGACTTGCACCAACACGGATATACTTTCCAGCATCTGCTGAATCTGGGCTTGTTTACTAAGATATAAGGTCACCTGAACCTCTACCCTCTTCGCTTAGTCTTGTTGTTGTGCGCCCTGTACTTTATTCTTATTCTCAACAAGAACTTCGTAACTTGCAGTAGATCCTTTGATTCTTAATTGTAACTTGCAGTAGATCCTTTGATTCTTAATGAAATTCAAATAAGGTATTCCTATAGCGCATTAAGAATTCCACTCATAGCTTTTGGCCGGAATTATAAGTACTGGCCATTCTTCAATTCCATTAGTCTTCTCTTGCACCAGTTAGATAATTCAGTAAATACCCTAAGTGACCTATTTCCTGCTCTTTGACAACTTTTATGAAATTCAAACAAACGGAAACTCGATTCTTAAAGGAAGGGGAGCAAATGGATTCTTAAAGGAAGGAGCAAATGCATGAAGGGCATGGTTGGTGACCCATATCTCTATCATACCTCGCACTACCTTTCATTCTGACTGGTGAGTGGAATTCCTCTACTTCTTAGGGGGATGGATTCCTATCCGCTCCTGAGTCTCCTGTCTCATGCTTTCAAGTTTCATTCTGTAATTCCTGTTGATATAACACTAGCATCCCAAACTTCTTATAGAGTAGAGGCCTAGACCTAGACCACTTCTGTTACTTGTGTCTGCTTGTCTGATAGCAATTGGTTTCTTTCTCTCTTTTTTAGTAGTAGCTTGTTCCCCAATGGAATCCGCAGTATCAAATAAGGGTGTTGGCACAGGTCAGAGGTAGAGGTCAGCTTTACTTCAAGTTGAGTCTCTATCTTTTCTAGAGAAAGTAATTATTGATGAAGAGGATTTCTCTTTAAAGGATCTGAGGCAACAGAAGCCGCAGTGTTTAGCTCCCTTGTAAGGATATGGATACGGATCATCAGCGGAAGGAAAGAAGATAGTAGAGTTAGGGCAAGACGAACAAGCTTAGGCGCAACAATAAAAGATTATAGGCATGCATTAGAAGAACATTTATAGGAGCTACATAGTTCCTTTTTCCATTAGAAGAGTTTCACCCATGTTAAACGACTCTTTGGGCCTATTTGCTTTGTTGACAGCTTTGCCCGAGTAGAGTAGTGGTACAGTGTTGACAGCTTTGCCCGAGTAGAGTAGTGGTACAGAAATTAGAAGTACCGGGCCTATAAGTTCCATTAATCAAATTTGGATAACGCTTAGGATGCACCGAACCTAGATTCAACTCGCAGACAAAGATACTCATATGACCTTTTCTATGCCCCGGCTCTCTTATCTTGATTCTCTTGCTTCACTGGCCCTAATAGCATCCATCCCTTCTTTCTGTCAAACTTTGTTACATTATACGCGAACTATACTTGAAGACTAAACTAGAGATGAAACTAAGGATTCAACAGAAGAGTATATTAAGTAGCACTCGACCCTACTTCTTTTGTTTGAGCACCCGAACTGTATGTAATCTAAAGCTTGATTTCCTGCTGTTGTCTCTGATTCTATATACTCTCTCCGCTCCGCTCTGACACTGATTGACTTAGCGCCGAAAAGTGAGATTATTACCTTCATCCTGCATTCTTTCCTGCTGGCAAGCACACAGCTGATTATCGAGTGGAGTCAACTCGAACTGTTGATTCAGTTGCTTATTCCGATACTGCTTCATCTTCTAACCCTTATTCTGTTTATTCTCTCGCATACAAAGAAACTAGACTGGAAGGTTAGCTGCCCAACTTATAAGAATAACTCACCTTTCCTTTCCTTTCGTACCTCGAAACAATAAAGCCATTTCGCACCTCGTAACTTGCCCGACCCACCTTCTCTGTTAGCACTTAATAACCCCTGTTTATAATACCACTAATGCGCCCTTAACAAAAGGATGCAAGCAGTAAACCAACCCTTACTTTCTTTCTTTCCTACCTGCCGACCTATGACTTTCGGGATACCTTGTTCTTGTTGATTATGATTAGACTTATGGAATTTCACTTACAACTACAACTAATGGAAGTGTGGAACCAAAACTTACTATAAGGCACTCCTTACTCTAACCTAACTATGAAACTCCAAAGCTAACTGCTTACCGCCCTTCAAAAACTCGGATCTAACGGAAGCACCCGCTTATATACAAGACTTGAAGCTTGGTGAACTAAACTTGAGGACCCGCGCACTCAACGAGCTTCTTTAGCCCAGCGAATTCTCAAGCTCCTTCTTTTTCCGACCTGGCTTCTACTTGAAGTTAATCAATGGAATCTCTATCTTTTGTGAAATAAATGAAATTAGGAATTGACTGTGACCTAGAAACTGGAAACTCATCATTCACTTCTGTATATAGGAAGGATAGGATAAGACCCGCCCTCTACTTGTTGAATCGACGCACGTGAAAAAGGAATAGCTGCCGTTTCGCAAGAGCAAGCCCATAGAGCGGATAGTAGAACTAAACAAGCATGTGGTAGAGAAGCTGGAATTGACCACTCCAGGAATTGACCTAGAAACTCTCTAATGCTCCACCTATAACTGCTGGCAAATACTGCTGGCTCAACACAACATTGAATATATCCGAGTGAAGAAGAACCTGATAGAAAAGGGCGAAGAAGAACCTGATAGAAAAGGGCTTGGACTCTCGCTTCGGGTCAATTGTCCGAAGATACGGGTGGGCGTGAACAATAGGTTATATGTCTTCTTTATATGGAAAGTATTCTTTATATAGAAAAGAAAAGGCATGATTCACTACATAAGCTAGAGAACCGAGGCCTTTACATAAGCTAGAGAACCGAGGCCTTTGTATCAATCTAATCAATGGATTTCAACTTAACTGGACAGGAGTTTTTACTTGATGAAATCTCTTATAAGTGCATTCTGTTCTATCTTTCTTCATCCGGGAAAAGTGCTCTCAAAAGAAGCATCGTGATGAAGATTAGAATCTCGAGCGAGCTACCAATCATTCCTTCCGGAGAAATCCCTCACCCGCCTATTACTTACTTATGCTTATGTAATTACAGCTTGAGAGAACAATAAAGGCTTGTATTCAGACTAGTAGGTTCCGACATCTCATGGAATTTGAGACAGGTCCTTGGGTAGGTTTATGGTTATTACAGGCTCTTTGCTACTACCTTCGTCTAACAAGGAGAAAGCCTGATTGAGGGCGACTTCCTGCTCCATACCACACAGAGTCCAGTTGTATCTTTCTCATGCCCCCCAACCCACCAAACTGAAGTGCATATCTGCAATCCCGGGACAGATGCTTTTCACCGATGATGTATGGGTTTCAAGTAGGCCTATGTCTAAAGGCCATTATGCCCCTTTCTTGGACTTATCAAAAAAGAGAAGAAAGATCGTAGCGTATAAATGCAACTGCTTATCCAGGCTACCCTTTAAGGCTTTCTCCATCCCTTCTATAACTCCTTCCTTATCCTATTTCTAAGGTTGATAGTTGTCCATCGAATGATGTGTATAAATCTTAGGCATAGTTAGCACAATGGGAACTGGTGATTGGGACTACGTGGGCATGTTTGAGAATCCTTTCTTTCATACATATGCATATAGTGCTCGCTTGCTTTCTTGCTCGCTATAGTGCTGGAAGGTGGTAGCTTTCGGAAAACATAGTACAATTTCAATCTCTCTATTCGGAAAACATAGTACCATTTCAATCTCTCTAATAAAAGGGCTTTTCCTAAATACCATTCTTGTATTGATCGAATCCGCTAGCTATGAGAATCATCTGGCTAATTAACAAGTTTGAAAAAGCCCGTACGAGGAGCTCAGTCGAAGAGCGTCACCAGTTTGGATATATTAGGAAAAGAGAATCCCATTCATTCATTTTGTTTCTAAGTTGTCAAAGAATTGGCTATTCAAGTTTGCTGCTTCCAGGAACGAAGGAGCTGGTCTGATAAGACCAGGAAGGTAGGTTGTAACTGGTCTGATAGGGCGAGGAAGGTAGGTTGTAACTGGTCTGATAGGGCGAGGAAGGGTTTGCTTGGTGTGCGAGCAAGCTTGGTAAGAGCGAAAAGTTCCCCGTGTTTCGAGTGGTTTACGACATAATGCGCATGGTGTAAGGCTGTCGAGTTGCTCCACTAATTCTTTCCAAAAGAGTGGAATGGAACTTACATTAAGGGAAAGACTTGATCAAAAAAGGAGTTAGGGAGTAATCTGTCTTTATCTGAACTTTGAACAACTTGACAAGGAATTATACTATAAGAAAGAGTGCGTGCGGAACTCCTAATTCGTTTTTCTCGAGAAATCAGCCACTATCTTCTCACTCAATCAATCATAGATTCACGAGAAATCAGCCACTATCTTCTCACTCAATCAATCATAGATTCAAGTCATAATTGCCAACAGAACTTTGTTTAGGAGAAACAGGTATCAAAAGACTCCTTCTTTACTTACTCCACAACTATGTAGAGCTGTAGTCACTTGTCTAATGAGCCAACCCGTCACCCATCTAATGATCCAACCCCATAGAACTTCTATAATAAGCTTCATTACATCCACCCTGCTTCTCTTCACCATTGTATTATAAACACAGGCTATTCCTGTTCCGTAAGACCGGGCAAAGACTTTCTTCCAAAAGGGTGGACCTAATATCTGTAGAATGGGGGAGCCCCAAAAGAATCCTTATACGCCAGCTATTCCTACAGCTGAGCAAGCTATGGGAGATCTTGATTGAGCCTTGCTATTAGCCCATCTTCTGCTTAAGAGGTAACATCTCTTGCTTCCTAGGATTAGGATCTTAGACAATGGTTGAGCGCTAATTCCTTACAAAGATAAAGGGAAACGAACTTACTTATCGCCAGAGGTGCCCATCTATTATTTCTTTTATGCACCAGTGGTTGGTACAAGTTCAATCACACCAAATCTCAATCGAGAATAAAGTATAGTAAAGAAGACTTGAAGAAAGAATCCATCTAAAGTATAGAAGGACAGAAGCCTTTTTGAGTCACCTTAGAAGCCGGTATGTTCCCGTGTGAAGCCAGGCACGGTAGAGATATCGAAATGGAAATGGAATTCTGAGAAGGAAGATACTAGATCGAGAGACATGGTAAAAGCACGGAAACCTATAATTCAATGAATCAAGGTCTTCTGCTAAATCGATAACTTACAGAGTCAGGGAATAAGCCCGAGGCCATTGAGAGGACGAGCCCCAACTTCCTTTATGAATCATCTGAGGGGGGCCTTTCTCATCTGCTTTTTCTTACCCGTCAGAAGGCTGTGGCTAGGCTATATCTGCTTTTTCTTACCCGTCAGAAGGCTGTGGCTAGGCTATAACAATTTGGTTTTTTGTGCCTATCACACCAATGATGAATTGGATCATTATTTCTCAAGTTCTCACCCATTTTCTTATCAGGTAAAACTAAAGACTCAAGAAAGAACTTCAAGACCTACAATTCTATATGGAAATGCAGAATCTATCTTTCTATATAGAAAGGAAGGAAAAAACCAAGAATGATTCCCCATGAAAATGGAAACCAGATGTTATGTTGCTCCCATTGCGTTCTCAGACTTTTACCTAATTAAGAGACAAAGAATCCCGATGTATACTGGATTTCGGTCATCTGATAACATCTGGCCACGCCTGAATAACACGATAGCTCCAACCAACGGAGAGGATGTGTTGACATGAATGAGGATTCCTTTAGCTGGAGAAAGCCCTCCTCTTTCTTTATCCTGTATGCTGCATATAAGGTTCGGTTTCCTCGGTTTCCGCATGAACTGACTAACAATACCAACAGCCTATCTATGTATGTCAGGTCTTGTCATAGTCAGGTATATTCTAATTCCCACAAATCGTCTATACATGGAAGGATCTTCCAGCTGTTCTCCTTCATCAATTGATAACTTATGATTCTATTCACTTTTGATTCTATTCTACTTATTATTCTATTAACTTATTATTCTATTAACTTATTATTCTATTAACTTATGATTCTATTCTATAGGAATAGGAGTCTCCGCGGGTTTGTTTTCAAGCAGTTAGACCAGTTCGAAAGGGCTATTGCACGAGAGATCCAGTTCGAAAGGGCTATTGCACGAGAGATAAGGGCTATTGCCTATTTGCATTGATATAGGACTAACGGAGATACCTTACAAGGAAATACTTAAGTCTGCCAAACTAGGGTCTTTCCCTGTCGAATAGACTTTTAGATGAGATTCAGGACCCTTATGGAAATTCATTCTGGTTTTACTTACAATTGGATATAGAGAAGAGCGATAACTTATGCAGATTGCTTGACAGAGTAGTTTCATTTATACTTCTCCTCAATCCCATCTTTTCGAATGTATAAGTAGGCTGAACCGATCGAACTCAAACGTCGGCGCTTGTGCTTTGAGTAGTATAGGTCCAAGATTGATCAATCTCCATGGGAAAAGCACGATATTTCATTGTTTTATCCAAAGGATATAGATCCATTAAGCAAGCCTACCGTCTGTCTAGGTAAAGATGCTTTCCTATCTCTTAAAGCTATTCCTTAGATAGAGAACCACTTCCAATCGGGGGGCCACTTTCTCATCCAAAAAGCAAGGCTATTTGAAAGTACTGAATCATTACAAGCTCCAATTCCATGTTTCATTTCAACGATAATAGGGTCGAACCCTAACCCCTTTCCCGACGAGAATAGTCCCTAAATAGCTCTTTGAAGAAATCGAATGAGCAAAGGTCAACTGAGACCCGGGAACTAGCCTAGGTACACACACACATATGAGTCTACTCCGGCAGTTCTTCTAACGCCGACAGGCTATTCTTAGAGCTAGCCCCCCCATTCTACAGGCTATTCTTAGAGCCAGCCTCCCCATTCTACGGGCTATTCCTAGAGCTAGCTCCCCCATTCTATTATTCTTTATAATGACTAAACGACTCTTCTCCTCTTTTACCAGATAGAGAAAGGTGCCTCGAGCAAGACAAAAGGCTATCATTGATCCGAAGCGTTTCAAAAAGCCGTAGTCATGATTAGTCCCTTAGTGTGAACAGGCTGTTTTCCAAAAGGCCCAAGTAAAAACGTTGCCTTGGTTTGCATTTCTCATTTTATATCACTTAACCGTTACGTCAAAACGGGATCGTTTCACTAAAGAAAAGCAGTTCATGGCCCTACCCCAATATGGCCAGGTGGCAGTTATCCACCTTTGCATAGAAAAGGTTCTTCTTGCCTTTCTTCTGGAAATGATGAAGGGGCGGCCTTACCTCTATATTTGATCAATTCTTGGGAATGAGGCCTTATTATTACTTGCCAACTGATCTACTACCTGCCTCAGCCACGGTCCCAGAGCTTCATCCGCCAGTAAGATATTCTTTCACAGAAGGAGACTCGTATGAAGTGGACCTCGCTTCTCCGCCAGTAAGATATTCTTTGATTCCAGGAACTACGCCTTTACTTGATTCTGACCTTAACCCGAAAGCACCTGCGCCGGCAAACTACACTTCATCACTTGTCTCAACACCAGAAACACCAAAGAAAGGACTTGTAGTTGTATAGTAATAGTAGCCCTTTCGAAAAGCCCACGTGCTAAGGCTTAGTCTCGAGGTGCCGCGATCTCAGTAATTAATAAAAAGAAGCTGGTAGAGTAGAGCAGAAAACGAAGGTAAAAAGAAGCTGGTAGAGTAGAGCAGAAAACGAAGGTCTTTTGAAAGCAAAGGTGCGGAGCAGTCAACTTTGAACTCACACCCGACACGAACACGCTTGCACCTGCGACAGAATAAGTCCTTTCTTCGTAGTCATCGGGAGCTCACACTGCTTAAGATCCTGTTTCAGATCAATCCTTATCCCCTTGCTTGCTTGCTTTAAGATACTATACTTACTTCAGTGGATAAGCCCTTATTGGATTCCGTTGCTGGTTGAATGGAATTAGCTTATTATTCTTCTCTCTACGACTTCACTCGCACAGCTCATTCAGACTCGCTTGCAGCTTGCTTTGGCACTTCACCTTGATACCGCAGCACAGCGATGCTTACTCCTTTTTTGTTTTCGGGACCAGTACTTATAATTCTGGCTTACTTAACGCTTCAAACTATTCATTTCACATTAACAGCAGAACTGGAACTGTCACCAACTCTCACTGACGACTTCACTGCTCAATCTCTTCTTCCTGCTGATTCAGTTGAAACTGTTTATTCTCCTGATCTTTCTACTGCAATAGATACTGATCCTTAGGATTCTCCATCTTCGGTTTCTTATCCTGCTGATTTATTGTATAAGCTTGGTAATCATCAATCTATTCTTTTCTTAACTTCAAGGAGAGGTCGTGGACAGTGCTGGACGAATCAACCTTTGCTAAAAGAGCTGGGGCGCTGGACTTGTCATCTTTGCTTTTAGCCACGGAGTAGATTCTTGCTTGGGTCCCCAGGAAACAAATCTATATCCTTCTTTGCGCTTTGTTAAATAATGAATTTCAAACTCCGGATACTGACGCCGATGTACTTGTTCTTGTTAGGACAGTTGAGTCACTTACTATACAAGTCAACAAATATGGAATGGAATGTATCTCTTGCCTTACGCGCAACAAAGACGGATGAAACCCGACCTCCCCTTCCCGCTTCTAATCCTTCTTCTAATTATTCTTATGATCTCTACCACTCACCTGTCATTTCTTCTGGAACTCTACTCGTATACAAAGAAAGCATTCTGGACGGGAACTCTACTCGTATACAAAGAAAGCCCCAAGAGGCCGGCATATACACTCAAAGATACTATACTTAGTGTCCCTTTCACTGTTGACTTTAGCGCCAGGCACATCCACACCGAGATATCCCACTGCTTGTCCTAATTACTCACTCACCTGCTCTTTCAACTCATTAACTTAGCGCATAAGAAGCACCCCTATCAACTATGAAGTAAGATTTAGAGAAGCACCCCTATCAACTATGAAGTAAGATTTAGATTCAATTGAATTGAGTGATCGGTATAGAGACAGGTCATATTCTTGACTTCTATACTCTGGGATCACTAACGCTAATGACGAAGAAAGGACAGCAACTTACAATAAGGGAACAACGAATAAGGGGCTTTAAGTTGAGTTTATTCTCGCTTGAGATCCTGCTTCATATCTGTCTGCCAATCCTGCTTAGGCCCCCAATTCTAGTAGTCCAGTTCCAGTTCTAGTTTCATTCTATATTTCTTATTTTTATGCAGAGTAGCGGCAAGTAATTGTATTGAGTTCCATTCAGGCTTTCCAATTGAATCTCCGCTGACCCATAGAGTCTGGACCCGGACCTGTACTGTATGAAGTCAACTACAAATCATCTACTGCTCTTTCAAGCCATGATATTATTTGTCAACAAGGAATTCTTTCTATGTAAACTACCTTAGCGAAGAAGCGGGAATCAACATCTATGGAATCTTTGTATCCGGGTGGAGAAGAAGGAGTGTAATTGAAGTGAAGAGCGATACTGTTTGATAGGCAAAAAGAAATGATTTCGAATCGTATTTAATCAGTACACGACTAATAACCAAGTCCACCAAGCAGACAAGACACTACTCATGTGTCGCGTCAGTTGTTCCCGTTGCGCGGTAGCGAGTTAAACACTTAAGTAATTGCCGCTCATCTTTGCTGTTTTGCCAGACTTATAATTCCAGTACTTATAATTCCATTAAACTACATAAGTGATGTTATAGTGCATTTGGAGTGTATACCTGCACCCATCTTCTGTTTCCGACTCCCCGGATTCTGTTTCTTTTCCTGCAGTGTTATTCTTACTTTCCATTCCTACTAAGAGCACTAGGTCACAAGCAACTCACTATTATATGAGTTCCGGTGAACAAGCAAGTAAGAGGTCAGCAGCCAGCAAGTGAGTAAGATTCCAAAGAAGGGGACACTCTTTCTTTACAAATTTCTATCATAGGTGCTCGATACGAAAGATTCCAATTAATCAATAAGATCTTCCGCTTCTGTTTCTGTGCTCCAATAGACTTATTAGATTCTGGATAGCTCAGCTGATCTGATATAGTTGTATTCCGTTTTCCACCTTCAATTACTATAAGGTCCTGTTCTTGTTAAATACCGAGTTTCATACTTTACAGTAGGTTAAGATCATCTCTTTTCTTTTGAATGCCTACCGGAGCGGGGTGTTGGCGCAAGTCCTGTTTTTGCCCCCACCTCCAATTCCTATGTATTCTATTACATCCCTAGCGCGCGTACCTGTTTCTTCACCTACTCCGACTCCTGATCTTAAGGTCACCAATAGATATTTCCTCAGGTTGGTAGGTATCTCTCCTAAGGCTATCTTTCCAACTATTAGGAGCATTTACTTGTGCCTTTTGGCCATGTTGAAGTAGTAGAAAGCATAACCCATCCATTCCTATTGATCAAAGAAATAAGACAGGGTGTGTGCTGTTGGAAATGCATTTGTTGAGCCGATAAGAGGGTTTCCCCTACTAGGCCACCCATAATAGCTAGACAAAGATACTCTCGACAAAGAATGAAACAAAAGGGATAGGGTACTCAATCTAGCGTACAAAAAGGACAGATAACTAGGGTTGGGCAAGAGGGAAAGGAGCACTCAAACGCAAAGCAAGTAATAAATGAGTTATAACCTGGTTGCTTTTGTTATTATGGAGTTATTCTTAAGTCCCCCGTTATTAAGGGTTGGCAAGGTAAACAATAAGGCTTAACCGGGTTGGCAAGGTAAAGAAATAGGCTTAACCGAAGAGGTAGTCAATAGGCCCGCCCAGCAACTACTACAAAGGCAAAGAAAGGAGACAAGCTGCGTTAATAAGTGAAAGCAACAGTACTAGAGCAAGAGGCAAGCTACAACTACAAATCTGTGTTTCCCTCACAAACCTAGTAGTGCTTCTTCACAACCCAACCTAGTCCTAGTGCTCCTTCTCGCCTACCCTGCGCTCGAAACTAGAAAATACAGAATGAAATACTCATACACAAAGTGAGAATTGAACTAAGGCCCTATACTACATTGCTAGCGCATAAGTCAAAGTTCTAATAATACAAGTAAGTATATTCATTAGTGGGTTGCCATTACCAAGTCCCGTGTTCTCCTGTTAGAATGTATTTCTTACCTTTTGATGTTTTTGGCCATAGGTATAGTAGCCAGAGGGGTCTCATCGGGTGCCAGTACTGTAATTTATGAGTTATATATCCAATCTGGTACCTGAGTTAGGAGTTAAGGTATTCAGTCTATACGTTGCTTGGCCTAGTCTAGGAGATAGGAAGTTTGCTGTAGTTCATCTCCACTAGTTGGCATATGTTCATCTCCAATGGAAGCGTGGAAGCGGTTTCTTCTAGCTAAATACGAGTCTATTCCTCCTGTTCGACCGGGAGTTCCCCTTTTGAATTCCATTCTTACTTTCCGAGGCGAAGCCCAAGATGTGTTTACCAGGAAAGCTAGTTATGCCATGTTTGGTTATATAAAAAGCTAGTTATGCTGGCTATGTTTGTGGTTATATAATTCTATCAGTGGTGCAAGAGAGATATTCAATTAAACAAGCTTAGGCCGGCTACCGATGACTAAAACAGAGGACTTGCTACTCATCTATAGTATACAAAATCATTGGCATATTCCCCTATTTGAGAAACCCTGTGGACTCTGCGCTCTCAAGTGAAGAATTGCGAGTATAATATAAGTTGGAAAGTGAGATAGGATTCTCATATGAGGTATATGTTTGCGTAGGCTAAGATAGTAATAAAGAATAGAGGTGGGTAGGCAAGCTATCATCTTGAATAAGGAGGAGAGGTGGGTTGGCGCGTCAAGAGGAGGTTAATCGGTTCAATTCAAAAGAGATGCTGTATCTTGACTTAGTTATATACTTGACTTGGTGCTCGATACGAAAGAATCCATTATGATTCTAATGTTGGTGCAGGAGATGTTGTAGCCTAAGGTAAAGGAGATGTTGCCTAAGAAGAGCCTGCTCTTGTTTTTCATCGGTAAAGATTGATAATTCATTGAGTCCTTAGTTGATGCTAGTTAGCGAGCAAAGTGTTAACTGAGTTCAGAGCTGTTACATTCCTTTTATCTATGGTATGCGCAAGAGAAAGAGTCCATTAAGATGTTTCAAGCAGTTCCGTGTTGTAAGCAAGCAGTTCCGTGTCATAATCTATTCCTTCTACTGCGCGAGGGAGTGCTTTTGCCGCCCGTGTTATACTTAATACTTGTTTTCCAGTGCGAGTTGAATCTTATGCAGATACAGCAGAAGCCGAATCCATCTACACAGCTGAAGCGCTAAGTGGTCAAAGTCTTGTTTCTTTTGGTGCTTCTTCCAGTCTTGTATCTTCTGTTGTTTACGTCGGTCGTGGAGAGAGGAGAGGATTAAGTGCTTGTGTCTAAGGGCGAGTGGAGTCGACTCAAGAATCAGCCGATGAAGGAGTTGTATATAGATCGAAAGCAGTTATTCAAGAATCCCCAGTCGCACAGTGTCTTTAGAGTTATGAGCAAGTAAAGCCTGGATCAGGTAGGGAAGCAGTTTGAATCACTAGTGGAAGTTTGAAGAGCAGGAGAAGAATACATCTTACGCAAATAAAGTATTTAGTATATTATTCTCTATTCTTATTTACCACCAAACATATCTGAATTAATATAGTGCAGAAGCAAGATCTGGCGAGGAAGCCCTAAGTTAATGAGTGAGGGGGGTGCCTCTTTTCCAACAAGGTCAATTCATGGTATAGTTACAGATTCCAGTATAGTTCCAGAAGTCGAATCAGCAGTATCAAAGGTTAAGTTAAGTTCCAGTCCAATTAAGGCTAAAGTAAACCAGAGAGGGAGGTTCCAAGTGGGCTAGATCTATCCTCTTGTTACTCATATTTGTCTTTATGCACTATATCCCCTATTCTGTTTTCTTAAGTTCAATTCTCACTCTATATTGTATAGTATAAAGTATTCTACTTTTACTTGTTGGTATTCATTCTTCTACATGATGTGGATTGCTATATTTCTATTATACGGAGCTTACTCCTATTAGTCGGCTTATGCCCTTAAAAGCTATATTATCACTTTCTTCTACCCCACCTAGTAGTAGCTAATGATTCTGTTTCAGTACACCTCGTATCAAAGCCCGTAAGAGAGTCTGCCCTGGTAAGATAGTCTGCCCTGAACAACCATAAAGATGTTAGGAATCAATTCATTCGCCGGTTATTATAAGTTCTGGGGATTAGTTTCAATGAAGGATTGACCATCAAACGACTCCCGTTCTTTTTTAGTGCATTTGTAGTGTATACCTTCCCCCTATTCTTGTAGTGTAGACCTTCCCCGTCAGAAGTAACAGAATTCCACTACTTTCCCTGAGGCCAAACACAGGACTTGCCTAGTGACTTCGCCGGTTTGTTTCATTCTTTCACTGCGGAGTTGCATTCTGACTTTCCTACTACCTTGTTTCATCTAAGGTCGAAAACCACTTATATATCTGCATCTGCCCCTGGCCCTTGCTTGAAGTTATGAGTTCAATTCTGATCTTAGTAGTAAATGTAGTGACTTGCAATTACTTAAGGGCTTTCTAAGTTGCTTGGCCCCGTGTTTTTGGGCAGTTTTGTGGTAGTTGTTACTCATACATGTCTGTATCCGGTGCTAAGAAGACCAATACTAACTCTGCCATCTACAACTTATAAATACTCTGCTCTAACAACTGACTTTCTAACTGTCTCTTCTCCCGCTCCTTATCCCATTGACTTTACAAGTATTGCCGAGAACTTATAGCCCAGCACTAACCTCTCTTGGATACTTTCCTTATTCTTTACCCGCTTACTCACCAGCATCTAATTCATCTTATCCAGCTTCATATACCGATCCAGCCTCTAATACTTCTTCCGATCCTCTGTATGATCTTCTTATAGATTCAACAATCACAGGAAATTCTATTCTCTACGGCAAATAGATTAAACTAGGTG
Organism: Musa itinerans; assembly: GCA_001649415.1. Lineage (NCBI taxonomy): Eukaryota > Viridiplantae > Streptophyta > Magnoliopsida > Zingiberales > Musaceae > Musa > Musa itinerans. The sequence continues at coordinate 374,659 of LVTN01000164.1, forward strand.
TAAAAACCTTAGATTAAACACTCGATTCGATTCCACAGATTCAAAACAAGAGCAGAAAGAGATTCGTGGCTAACATCGAGAGATTCCACTTGGGATGAAACTCCTTCACTTAGGGCAGGGCATCAAAATCACTAGGACACAGGACTTGCTCATAACTCTACTGAATTAGTATTTTGAGTCGTTACTTGGTGGATTAAAGTCGAACAGAAAGATACTTGTCGCCAACACCTGGAATTGTACTTGTGGTTCGAACTCCCGTTAGTACAGAATTCTATGAAACTTCCACTGATGCAACTGGTAATAAGTTCGCGGATACTGAATTAGGCTACCATGGGGTTACTTTACGGGCGAAGGAGTGTCCTGGTACTCCAACCAATTCTATATTCTGTTGCTCTTTTCTTTCTCCTGTCCTGCTTGAACACCATCTTTCTTTCTAAAGTATATCAGTAGTATGCAATGTTACCGCTCTATCTATACCTTATAGCATTTGCATCTTTTACTTGACTTGCACTAATGGAGCCAAGCCTGCTTGCTTATTCTCTTGTCGATGTAGACTTATAGCCAATAACAGAACTCTCCCTTCCGAGGCACCTAAGGAGAATATCGTCTCCTTTGCGAGGCGCCTAACGATAATATATATATAGGAATCTTTCCTCGAACTGCTTCTTCTTCAGCTTCGTATAAATATATCTTAATTGGATTTGAATACCATATAGGTTCTATTACTAACTAACTAACCATACTATTACTAACCATATAGATTCTATGACTATTAACTAACTATATAAGTAATATAGAGTGGAGTAATGACTAGGAGAAAATGAGATAAGTAATATAGAGTGGAGTAACGACTAGAGGAGAAAATGCAAAGTTTCAGTGGAAGTTGGAAAGCAAGTAATGGAAGCTGACAAGCAAGGCTTAGAGTCAAGGGAGGCAGACTAACAGGGTAAATAAAGGATTTCAAGGTGTGGGGAAAACTTAAGAAATAGCTATAGTTGATAGTTCAATTCCATCTTGTTGGCTCGGCTCGGAGGGGCAGGGCATACTGAAACGAGAGCCAGGGTAGGTAGGGAGCAAAACTCATAAGTAAAAGATCACCTATCAAAGAGAAGAATGCAAGGAATTAATCTCAGAGGAATGCCGGGTACAAATACAGATGTGAGGTCACGAGGGGCAAGGTTAAGAGTTCGCAGTGACATACTCATAATATAGTTGTAGATCCATCCGGTAATAGAGTTGTAGATCCATCCGGGTAGTGAGTTACATTTCACCCAGTAGAGTATCCATTCTTATTAGTCGTAGTGTGATTACTAGTTTCTAGATGCATTCTGTTAGTAGTATAATGGTAGTATAGTTGGATGCGCCCTACATCGTACTTATTCCTATGCCAGGATTCTATTCTTATAGTTAGAGTAGTTAAGGAATACAAGTAAGTAAAGACAGACTGATAGATGAGAAGGGCAGGCTAACAGGTGATAGGATAGGATCTATCGGTAGTTAAGGAGTCCGGTAAGATTGATAGGTTCAAATCATAATCAAGGGCGGCCCTCAAGAGTGGTTACTAGGTTCCGGTACGTACTAGGTTCAAGTCGAATAAGTGGATCGTTGGTTAAAGGATAGCAGTAAAGAATAGCAGATTAATAGTTTTGAGTAGCTTGGTGACTTCGCTAGAACATATAAGAATCCAAGTCAGCAGCTAAAGAATAGAGGGTAAGAGTGAGAGTTGGTAGTTATAAAGCCCGATAATAGAGATACACGGAATGAAAGGCATGAGCCTCAGCTTGTAAGTGATACTACAATACGGGAGGTTAAGTTTACCTTGGAGCCTTGATCTTAGAGACAGGAACTACAGACTCAGGGCGAGTGTCATAGAAGAATCTCGGGTGAGCTGAAGAATGAGAGCAAGGGCAGCAAAGCAGCTGGCTAGAAAGCATAGTTTAAGGGGGAGAAGTAACGTAAGCCTGAGTTATCGTATGAATACTTATTAGGCGGCGGTGTCAATTCCAGGTTATAAGTGAAAGTACGAGAAGCACCAGCTGTAGTCTGTTACTGCAGGAAGTCATTATGTATTTCCTACTTAACTTGATAGAAAGGTTGGCTTGAGGTGGGCCCATTCTTTTATGCCCGGGTTTCTACTCTTGCTGTTACTATAAGAGTCATAGTTCAAAGCTGATACTCAATACCCATGTCCTGTATTCCAAATCCAATCTATTGGGTTACCTAGTCATTCTTTCCGGAGCCCTCTATCTACTTTACTCCTTTAGCTGGGTCTGCTCTTAATTAGAATACCCCTACCAAACACAAAGTTTCAATTCTTATTTTCGTTGGTGAATTTCCTAGTTGGGTGCTCCATTCCAGTTGTCATTGTTTGAATGACTATTTGCTTGTTCGATTCCTTTTATTGTAAGTCCACATTCCTATCATTATAGTAGTTGAGTTACCGGGCTCGAGTCAAAGTACGAGTTATATAAGTCAGTATTTCAGGGTAGTTGTAGAGCCTAGTATCAGCAGTTCTGTTCTTATTGTCAGCAGTGATAGGTTAGTTCTCCGAGCGGCAAGGCTGTTAGTCAGTGGTATCATTCTCTTGTTGTTGGGTTTCATTCCACCAGCGCCAAGACGACAGACAGCCAAACAGCCTTAATAAGTAAGGGCAGCTCCAGCTGCCTGCGATGGCAAATAGGAATAAGAATATGTATGGGTACGCTGTGGCGCATCCCCGGCCTTACTTGCTTGTGAGCGAGCCCACTTATCCTTCCCGTGATTGTTAAACAAATGCATTCAGTTTCAACTCCCATGTGCTTGTTTCAAAAAACACCTATTAGCTTTTATCCCAATATTAATACCGGAAAGGATTGAACCAGTGCTTCTCAACCTTCACTAGTATCCGACAAAACTCTAGCTCATAACTAGGAAGTCCATGGTTCTATTCTTGGAAACAGTAAGGTAAGCCTCCCGTTGGGGTAGTTATTAAAGAGTGACAAAGAGCAAATAACAGACCAATAGGCAGCAAAGCAAGGTGTGAGGGTATATCGGATTGGAAGAATTACAAGTAAACCAATAAGCTGTAGAATAATATACATGGCTGGGAGTGGGAGACCTCTAGTTGTGAGTTACGTACGAACTTCTGTGTTTAGGGCAACTTCCTCTTAGTTCAATTCTTAGTTTTGAGTTGGATTATGTTACTGGTGAGCTCCATTCTGTATTTATGTGTTTAATGTCTCTGTTCGAGTTCAATTGCAGTGTTCCTTATTCCGATTCCTTGCTAGAGAGGGCACCTACTAATAGAAGTCTTAGAGCTTAGCTCACCCCAACAGACAGTTATCCTTACTTGTGCTCGCCAACAACCCTATGATTCATTTACTATAGCTTTGATTCTTCTTTTAATGTCAACAACCATATCTAAGGCCCTTATCTCCTTAGCTATCAAACCCTTCTAGCGCTCTTACCTTTGAGCCATCGTCAGCTGCCCTTACTTACCTTGCTTCTATTCTTCAACTAATGGTTCCAAGGCTTACTTCTTTGCTTATTAGAATGGCGCTAGTGCTTCTCGGCGACTTCCCCACTACCCTGGAATGAAAGACATAATAGAGTATACCGGGCATAGCTATAGGGCATTGAAATAGTAAATAACTAATTGAACTGATAATAACAAGAAATGCATCCGTACTGGCAAGAATCCACTTTTGCTTATCAGAAATAGGACTTAGCGAACCTCCTTACTATCATACTGGAACTTACAACTAGAGGAATGAGAACTACAGCTAACAGGACTCGAGCTATTCACTTTTCTCCTTTCACAACTGCATATGAACCCGCCTCCCCCCTAGTTAAGTCCACCGCTACTAGCTTTCATTCCTTATCCCGTGGGAGATCATTATTATTCTGATTTCTACTACTAGTCACTGTCCCTCTCCTCGGATTTGATACTAAGAATCGTGTTACTAAATACTCAAATAGGTATGTGGACTAATAAGAATGAATTAAACACCTAATAGGAAATAGAGCTAATACGAATGCCCCATAAACGAATCAAGCTACTACACCACCCTACGCTACCACTACTTACTTGAAAACCTCCCTCACATTATGTATTTCACCTACTAGTAATATAAGGGTCTTGGACTCTTTCTGCCGATTCTATCTCTACTGATACTGATCTTTGCACTACTTGCTTTTCACCTAGTACTACAGGCAAGGATGAAACCAAAGGAAACAGAATTGCACTTAAGTAGTGAGGTACTGCGCCTTGCCCCAACCTAGGTATCTGTCTCACCAACCACATAGCCTATTATGTCTTGAAAGTAGGAAATCCGCCGCTACACTCTTTTCGGCAGTGAGTTGTCCGGGAAGGGTGGATCCGAGGTGCTTAGTGGAAGAGTCAAAGTAAGCTGTAAAGCCTAAGGTGCCCTGGGCAAGATAAAAGAAATCGGGGGAAGTGCGCTTGGCTCCAAGAGATAGAGAATTGATACCAGTAGCGGCAGGCTCAGTTGGTGTAGAGTACTTCCTCTTCCTCTTTCTCTGCGAAACCAGTCCCATCTTACTTGCTTCCAAACTTGATTCTGCATTGACTTCTTACTTATGAGCATCACTTACCCATTATCTTCTACTAGAATATGTTTCTCCAGATAAGGCTGTGAAAACACCCACGGGGAAATCCAACACCAATAGAAAGAGAATAGCATCGGAACTGCCAAACAAAAGCAAGAATAACAACAACATTGGTACTGTCAATAGTAAGGTAGTTTTTCTATTGATACAAATAGTAGGGTTATTTTCTTTCCTCATATCTTATGGGGTTGATCTGAGGCACCTCCAAACGGAGCTCATTCTTATGGTATATAGTAGTAGCGCTCAGCTGCCAATACCAAGTTTTCAAGTGAGAATTCAACTTAGTGTTAAGAGTGCTTATACAAATACTGTAAATACAGATTGCAATTCTAAAGTGAGGAGATACATTTGATAGGAAACAAAGAAGGGAACACCAGATGGTTCATAAGGAATCTAAGAATCCAACATAGAAGTAGCAGGCCCAAGGCTAAAGAAGTAGAAGTAAGGAGAGAGAAAGAACCCAATGTGAAATAAATAATGAAAGTAAACCAGGGCAGACTTGATCGACATAGTTGTAATAATGGGGGTGTGGTTTGGGGTAATGTATTATAATTGGAGTAAGTAGAAGCAGACTGAGCTACAGTAAAGTTAGACTTAGAGGAGGAAGTAGCAGTCTTGCCAGGACTAGACTAGTTGGCTCCTTACCCCTATGGGCTCAATTCCTATTTGATAGCTTCAGTATCGGGTTCTATTCTTGTAGTTAATAGCAAATAAACATATGATAACCCAATTCTAAATATACAATAATGACTTACTTAACTGCTAAGAAACGGATATAGAATCCAACTCATAAATCGGAATTGAACTGAGAATAAAGAGCAACTAGATCCATGGTAAGAATTGAAACCAGCGCCAACAAGAACGCAACAAGGACACTATAGATTGAGTCACTGCCCGGGGAATCCTTAGAATAAGTATGAGAATGAAACCGAGTTTGGCGCTACTTCGAGTGAGTAGTGGTAAGCCAATAGACAGTATAGTAAGGCTGAGTAACAAACATGGGAAATGTGGGCAATGGTGCTAGTTGGCAAATAAGATCTGAGGTAGGTGACGCCAACAAAAATGAAGAATCAAAGCAATGAGCCCAAGAGCTCAGGTCGGAGAGACCGGCTTGCAGGTGAGAAAGTTAGACTTAAGTCGGGAAGGCTTGTGAATGATAAACAGGAGCTCCGGGCTGATATAGAGTAGTTGCATACTTTGAGTTAGGAGCTACAGACGGAGTAGTTGCATACTTTGAGTTAGGAGCTACAGACCTCGATAAAGCAGTGGAATAGACAAACTCGCTCGGCATTGAGAAAGAGTGTAGCGGCAGCCTTAGACATATGTAGTTTCTATATGACAAATAAGAATAAGCGTATTAGAAAAAAGGTAGGAATGAGGCACAGTTTGAAAACAAGCAAAGGAAACCTACGCCTTCTGGTAATTCTGTATTGAGAGTGGCCCTCATAGTAAGTCTTTCCTATACATCAGTATTACTTAACTATGTTTTATTAGTAGGACTGACCTTACCAGCAAACAGCCTATCCTGCCTTAAGGTCTACCGATCCTGACCTCGCATCTGTATTTATGGTTGGAGTATCCCAATCCCTTCTTGGAGTTTGATAATGCTGACTTTCTTCTGGCTCCACTGCGCTACTTTGGGATTCTTCAATTCCACTAATGGCTTCGAACCTGGCTTTACTGCTCCACTAATACTGACTTATCTTATTACTTATCTTATGAGGATGCTAACACTACCTTACTTATAAGGATGCTAAGATTGGACTTGCACGCTACTGCTCCTAAGGATTCAAAGAGGAATAAAGAAACGAACTACTTAGTAAGGCTCAGTTCCAGCTCTATTATTCTTTGCTTGGTGTGATTTACTTATAGGTATAATAGGATCTAGTGCATTGCATAAAGGAATAGAATCCAGCTAGTGCGATAACAAGGCTATAGCTCTTAGTAAAGAATCCGACTCATTGGTTAAAGAATACCAGGGAGGATTAACTAGAATAAGTATAAGTTTAGAAGTCGGTAAGGAAAGAAAGAAGGAAAACATGCCAGTGACACTTATGGACGTGCGAGGGTAATGATAACCATGGTTTTAAGGATAGCTGTAAGACCAATAGCTGGCTGGGAGAAAGTGAGGCTTGTGGTTGGTGGTTAAAGAAAGCAAGCAAGGATATTTAGAGTTAGGAGCGCTTTTATTTACGTTGCTAATTCTTACTACTTTGTTTTAAGCTTGTAGTTACGCTTTCCAAAGTTTACCTAGAGTTGTTTGATGAGTACATGACCTAGGGGAGGATGAGTACAAAACAAAGAATTGAAGAACCCAAGACTTAATAAGTGCCCACTAAGAAGAATGTGTCCACTGCTAACAGGGCCCGAACTACCACTAAGCAGAATCCAATACTATCTCGAAGGCCTCGCAACAGGTCACAGCTACCAAACTCAATAAAGAGAAACCAAACCACCGCTTTAAAGGATGCCCCTCCATACTTGCTTTTTCTATATTTGACCTTTTAGGATGCCCGCTACTGTCTATTATTCTTGTTTATGAGTTAGGGCCTTCCACTCGCCGGGTTCACTCAATGCCGCTCCTATACATCAAATCTTGCTTATATCAATAGCACATAGTTAGTATGCATACATAGGCACATGGGTAGTCTCAATACCGAGTCACATATTGAGTATCAATACATAGAGCTCCTATGATCAGGATGTAACTACCACGCATAAGAGTTGATCCGATGCCTAACATTGATGTGTGTGTTTTCATATTCTATTTGCTATTAACCGCTACTACCGATAACAAGAAGAAATCCACCGACCCCTATAGCTCTCCTATTGAATCAAACTCACGAATAGAAAGAAGAGAACTAAGTCTCCTAATACTTTTAGGAACTACAGAACTCAACTAGCAAAAGCAAGACCGAACTACCAGTCAATAAGACCTTAGCTATACCTCTATTAAAAAGAGTGGAGCGGCTGTGTGTTGTTAAGAAGAAAGTATCCGATGTTGGTCTTTGTCCCCTTATTAGAAAGCAGTGGTTAGGGAATGAAGCAAGGACATGGAGACTAGTGAGCAGTAACACAAGGGTGTTTTGGCAGTGGGAGATACTCAATTAATACTTTTTGGCATGAGTGAAAGTTTAATAGCAAGTAAAGTGATACTTATAGGCTGTAGAGGGAGGACTCGGATCGGTAGTCTTATAAGAAAAGTAGGTCGTTGGCTTACCAGCTGACGGGGTGAGCCTCATTGGTAGTGGTTGGCTTACCAGCTAGTAGAGGAGTGGGTGAAGTCTAATAAGTTCCAGGCCAATTCTTTCTCATAGGTTAGTAGCGCCAGAATTATAAGTACTGGCTCTTATTGATAGTAGCGAAGAACACAAGTAAGACAGGGCAGACTCAAACTCATTTAAAGGAATGTAAGGCAGTAGTCCAAGAGTGAATCTCGCACATAGGAATGTAAGTCACAAGACTAGCCTTATGTAGAAGGTAAACATATACATATTTGGTGTGTAAGTGCTTAAGCCTGAGAAGTGGAGTACACACTTTAAGGCAGGGATGCCAGTGCTATAGTGGAATCCTCGAGAGGATAGTTTGGAATGAGGTAAAGTAATAGAAGGCCAAGAGAAAAAGGGCAGTTAGTCTTTAAGAAAGTAAGGGCGGACTAAGAGGCAGGAAAGTGTAAGTAAGGAAAGATAGACTGACCAAGGGTAGTATGAGTTCGGTCACTTCGTTCGTAGCCAAGTAAGGGGCTATAGAGAATTCAGATTTCTTGCTCCAATAGTTGTTTGCCCACTTTCTTTTTATTGACTTTCTTTGCTTTTGTAGTATACGCTTGGCGGCTTGGCTGTTGGCGAGACCTGAGAGGAAACTGTGCCCATTGAGGATATAAGTAAGGTTATTACCAATCTTCTGCATCTAGTAGTTGCTTGGCGAGTAGAATCCCCTGTTTCATTCTTCCATTCCTTATTAGAGTGTGAGAGTGTTATTCTCCAATGTTCCCCTAAAAGACCATTTATTTGACTAATGAGTTGTATTCTGCTCTATCCGATTATGCCCTATCAGAGCAAGGGACCAAAACGAAAGTTGAGGAGTGGAGTAAGCAACTCAAGAGTGAGAGTAAGGGGTGACCTAGTAAGATAGGGGAGGAGTTCACACAGTCCAAGAGCCAGTAAAGTAAGTCTAAAAGCAAGTAAAGGAAGGAGTTGACCAAACGCCCCAACAAACAGGACTATAGGGAACAAGTACAGTAATGATGCTACTACTAATAAGTATTCAAATCGCAAGTAGAAGCCTAATATACAGGAAAGGCGGAGCACTGTTCATTTCTTATATCCCATAGTCTTAGAGCGAGTTACCCAAGAATTCGAATGGGGGGGCACTTTCTCACTTTGTCACTCCCGACCTAGCCTATGTCCTTTAACTAGAAGAAAACAACTGGTGGCAAACAGTACTTACAAACAAAAAGGCTTACTGACCTGACTTTGATTCTAACTATATACCCACGTAAACTCTTTGGCTTACCTACCTCGGCCTGATCTTCCTTCCTGGCATTCTGACTTGTTTGGGTGACTCCTACCTTCTTTACTAGAAAATACAACTATAAGAATTCCACAAGGAATACGTAATCCAACTCTCCAGTAAGGGAATAATGGTAGTATATATCATAATCGTTTTTTCAAGGGGGGCGTAAGAGAATCCAGTGCATTTCGCCCTAACCTTAACAAGGAATTGAACCAATACCGATAAGAAGCAAACAAAGAACTAAGGCTTACTGCTTGCCTACAGCTACCATACATCTGTTACGCGCCAGTGTTGCTCCTTCTTGACCGACTCTCTATCTCCCTATCGACAACTGCTGTTTGTATTTCTGTTTATTGTAGCTGTTTTCACTGTGTAAGAAGAGAGACTAGGCAAGTAATAGACAAATAGTAGTGGCTTTTATGTCCTAACTCAATCTGTTATTGGTGCTTTACCCTTATTGTCCACGAGATCAGAAGCATAAAAGAATGGTGGAATTAATAAGCTAAGCCGATAAAAAGCATAAAATAGTTTCATTAATAAGCTAAGTCAGCTAAGCCGAGAAGAAGCAGTGCGGTAGACCTACCAGTCCTATAGTAGAGTTCGGGGTTAACGCTTATGGTGTCAATGCTTATGAAGTTCGGCCGGTTATTATAAGTTCTGGAGCCGCCTTGTGGAGGAGTCGGGAATAAGGCCTTTTCGAGTCGTTGAACAGAGGTTTTAAGGGGTTAATGGAAAATTCCCTATCCTTCTTGTATATTGTTGGCTGTTCTAATGCATTTGGAGCCTAATCAAAAGCAATGGGGAAAAACTATCTTATGTTATTGTTACTTGGTACAAACTATCTTATGATGTGATTGTTACTTTACTTGTGCCATGTCATCTTTGCCCTCTTCTCTTTACCTCTTCCTTGCTAGGTGTATTATTGCTGGGTTTATTATGACTTTTGAAACTTCATTCAACTTATAATTGTATTGTAGTTATTTGTTTAGCAGTTCATTTCTCAAATCAAGTCGTTTTTCTTATGGGTAACATAATTCTACCAGGGGTGCTCGAGAGAACTAGTTTAGAGTTTGAAGTACGGGTTCCTCTGCTTTCACTCTCGGAATTGATCCTTCCATTTCTGATTTAGACTTTGATTCATATGCAGCTTGCTTGGTTCGCCTAGTGATTCTTAGTGGCCTACTTAGTAGAGTTTAGTTCCGCAGTTCATAGTGGAATAATATAAGTAATGTTAATATACTCTCTTGCTTGTTTGAACAAGCCAATAAGGCTAATACTACCTATCATACTCGGGATAAGGACCTATGCATAGATATTCTCAATCCAATTCAAAGAAAACAATAGCAGTTTCGAGACCAAAAAGAGAAAACAATTGTCCTTTTGCGACCCCTAAGATGTAAGCAAATACTAATATGCTAGAAAACTCCTCTATAAGAAAACACATGTAGAAAACTCCTCCAGGCGAGGCAATAGGGCTGGAGCTAAAGAGTCACGTTTTTGGCCTATGTAATGAGATCGGTAGGGCTGTTGGACTACTGGCTTAGGTCTGTTATTGCTGAGTCATTTCACTAGTAATAAACAGAAGCAACCTACCGCCCTAACGTAAGCACTCATTTAGAAGCAACAATAACTACGAAAGAGTGCAGCGCGTAAGATAATATAACTCCTTTAGCCTAGATCCATTCTTGAGTTGACCCTGTTAGCACAAGTTCCGCTCTTCCTGTTAGTAGTTTTAGAATCAAAGCAAAGATCCGAATCAGTAATTACAGAATGTGGCTCCTGTCAGAGGTACGAGGCTCGGCCGTATAGGTTTCAATTCTTATAGTAGTAAGCTCAATCCCGGTTAGTTCATTAGCATAGTAGTTCATCTTTATTGTTGTCTAGTAGTTACTTGGTGTAAAGACATAGTTAAGTGTAGCCGTGGTAGTGTTGTAGTTGGGAGTGTCGTTTTTAGTTAAGGAAGTAAGGGTTGGGTTTCATGAAGTGGATTCCACCAGTGCTTGTATAATACTGGAGCGAGGAACTCATTCTTTAGCTGCTGATCTCCAATCTGTATTTCACTCATGGGAAAGAACTTATTAATTGGCCCCTCCGTCCACTGGTCTATCTTTCCTAGTAATAGGTCTTACTATCCGCAATAATAGGTATTGCCACCCTTGCTTTTCTACTTCAATTGCAGGCACCCGGATCTTGTTAAAGAGTTCCCGTTACTCGCCTCAATCCTTTATCTTCTAGTCGAGAGTTGAATCTTAGCCACTCATCCTTATAATAGGAACTAAGAAGCTGGCTACTACTTCCAATATGGTAACTCGAAACCAGAGATCCAACACTGCTTAGCAAGACTATAGCCCAAAATGGAATTCACCAGTGCCCTTAACGAATGTAACTGGTGCTTTTCCTAACTCAATCTGTAAACAAGACTATACTTCATGTCTTCCTAACCCCTGCCGCTGGGGCTTTTCTCATTCTCTCACTACCGATTTAGATCTTTGCTTGACTCGCTTTGAGGCTCACTTAACTGCCTTACACTCTTACAGGTCATACTTTCATGCTTTACTGAAACTGTGAGTCCGCCTTTCATTCATAGATTACAAGCTTCATTGCTTCCCCCCGCCTTTGAAGTCCGAAACTCCCCGCCTAAAGTCTATTATTGACCACCAGCCGCCTTACTTGCCCCTTATACCTTTCTCCATCCTGTAGCTAGCCCCCCCTTTTTCATTCTGTAGTTTGAGCACGAGACTGCGTAGTATCAAATCAGAGCTAGCGTACGATCTAGCACATCCAGATTAATGGTCAAACCAAGAACTAGGTATAATAGTCAAACAAATAATATAGAATAATTTGTAAGGTAGTCAAACCCTTATAGCTGACCTTGCATGCTTGCTTGTTAGTGAGGTCCTCATTGCTCGGTCTACCGTTCCTGGGTTGAAAGTCTGAGTTTCCTTGGTTTCACTCTCCCTTTGCTGTTATGAATTAAGTATTCAGTTCACTTTTCTTGATAACTGCCATACAAAAACAAATAAAGGCCTACTACCTATAAGAAGCTAACTAGAAAATAAAGATTCACTACACCTACTAAAAAGGACTCGCACTCAAAATAGAGAAGTTCACTTACCTGGTTAAGGCTTCCTTTCCTTGCTCGCCAATAAACCTAGTTCTCATTCTCTAGCTGCTTAGGTTCATTCTGACTTATCCATCTACTGTTCCATTCTTCCATTCCTTATTCCTAGCCAGTAGTTCCTAGCAATCACACATAGGAAATGCAAGTGACAAATAGAGAATGTGAGCAAGCAGTTTCAGAGTTAGAGGTGGGAAAGACAGCTTTGGTGCCAGTAGCGAAAGAGTCAAAGCTAAGATATGGAATGAAAGTAAGGGACATAAGAGTGGAAAAGTGAACTACTATATTCAAGTAAGCCAGGGCAGGCTCTAAGATAAGTAGATAAGGGAGAAGTTCCCAGCTAAAGCATTATAAGCAGTGGTTCCACTTCATGGTTCAAGCATTATAAGCAGTGGTTCCACTTCATGTGGATCGGATTAAGTCAGTAGGCGCAGTGTAATTCCTTACTCTAAGATAAATAAAGTATTAAGTAGTCGCTTGGCGAGTAACAGAACTCAAGAAGGGATCGACATAATGAAGCTAATGAACGGAGGGCTCTTTAAGGCAGTAGTGAAAGTACCCAAATCAGAAGTAACAGAATGAGATGTAGTAGTGAGAACCTTGTTAGTGGTGGTTCAATTCCTGTTGTCAAGCATATGGGGTTATTTCTTTTATGCCGAGCGTAGAGTCTTGTTAGTACCAATTACATTATGATTAGTTAGAGTAGAAGCTTGTAACGAGCAAGCAAGCATGCCAGGAAGGAGTAAAGCCCTACAAGCAGCAGTGACATTCCAAGTTCTAAGTTCAAGTCGTGTTAGGCGCCTATGGAATATGAGTTAGTGGATAGAAGTATGAGTTATTTGTTTCATCCTTTCTATTAGCAGTTCATCTCTTGTTAGTAGCAGTGTCGATTTTCAACAAACAAGTAATAATAGCAATAAAGTAGTTAAAGCTTTCAAGCAAAGAGAGGTAGGCTCCGAAGTTCACTACAGGAATTAGGTAAGTAATATCAGGTTAATAGACATGAGTTTGGGAATAAAAGCGAGGGGACATGGTTTCGAGTTCAATCCTTATTGGTAAAAGTAAGGGGTGTTTGTTTAAGTTAATAGAAAGGAAAGGCATTCTTTTACGAGTTTCATTCTTATACCACTGGGGATTTGTACAGGATTTCATTCTGCCTTATGAGTTGAACTCTGTCCTATCGTAGTGAGATTCCCTAACGAGAGATCCTCTAACTAACAAAATGGACTTTTAGCCGCGGACCAACAATTGAGCTGCAGAGAGAGGGTGGTGGGAAGTAGCGAGAAACTGATAGGTGAGACAATAAGGCTGGGGCTCCTGGTGAGCAAGACTGGGTTACTTCGCGCAAACTCTATATTCTTTGGTTGACTCTTACTGTATGCCCCGCTGTCTCATACTTCTTCCTATGTCATAGTTTGACTCGCCGAGCGCCAAGACACGGATAGACTGTTTGCTGGTAGGGCAAGTAAGCTTAGGTGCTCTCCTGGGGAAGTAAGGATCCGCCAAGTAACATAGTCAGTTATGCGGTAGTAAATGATCACTAAATAGTGCAAGTAACCCTATAAGCAGTAGTGCGAGGGAAAACTACAAGAATGCGAGCGAGTGGTACAAGAATGCAATCCGCTTTGAGATGTATTTGTTTAAGAGTTGGGAGAGACATACTGATTTCAGGTATTGAGAACGAAAGCAAGGAAGGGTATCAAGTATATAAGTCCAAAGTAGAAGTAAAGAAATTAGAAGTACTGGACTTATAAGTTCAGGTCAGTTAATACATCATGTAATACATATAATAGAGCTTAGTAAGTTTATTCCTATACAACAGAAGTGGCAAAGTCAAAGGGGGAAGGTGGTGCCAGTCTTGTATGTCCGTGTTCCATTATGTCTATTGATCCTGTAGTTCCATAACTGTATCCTGTATTCCCAATCCAAGTCTTTTGGCTGTGGTTCAATCCCTTGTTGTTTGTAGTTCGATTCGTACTTGCCCTATTCCTTTTTCTTATACCTTATACTCATTCTTATACCTATATGCGCTAGATCGTACTATCAAATATAAGTAAATAAACATATTATCCAGATAATAAAGAATCCGCAATAAAAGAATATGAACCAGTAAGGACAGGTTAACATCGAGTAAGGACAGGTCAAGAGACAGGAATATCAGATTGAGAGAAAGCTGTGGGATAGACAAACTTCGGCATTGAGATCAGTAGCTCCCTTCTTCTAGTTTGTAATTGAAGAGTCAAAGAGGGGGAGGGCATTTTCTTGTAGTTAAGGCAAACAGATATGATATCGGCCAGTAATTAAGTTCTTAGTGCAAGGTATGAGCAGGTCTTGTTGAATTACTTGGTTCATTCTTAGTGGCAAGAAGAGAAGAGAGCCTAATGAAAGCTTGACTTCGAAGCCTTATCAATCAATTGGAAATGAATCAATCCCTCACATACCCTGTGGATAAAAGCTTCAACCTATGCGCATCTATCTTCCCTCGCTGGTGCAGTCTATTAGGCTTCAGTTAACATGCCTTGACTCTCAAAGGGCAAATGCCAAAAGAAAGACTAGATTAATCCAGAGAATAGAATGTGTGCTCATAATCTAAAGTTTCTAGAAGGAAGGGGTTATCATAATGACCGATAGACAGAAAGAGAAAGAATTAGAGGAAAGCAAAGCAAACCCACCAAAGAAAGAGGAAACCAACTGATAGACTTCAGTGTTGTGCAGTAAGAGAATGCGCTGGCAAGTTATGTATTCTGGGGTCTAAAAGAATCAAGTAATAATTAAGGTATCTTGAGCATAAGTGTTTAAGTCGAGGGAAGCTATTCAAGGAGTTGGCTAAAGCTCTTATTGTAAGTTGTAGTGGTCCTAGTAGTGGTCCAGTTTCATCTGTATTAGTTGTCGATGAGTCTACTTCTGGTCCAGTATCAAGTGTAGTTTCCGTTGTAAGGGTATAAAGATGTTAGGCTCAAATGTAATAGAACAGCTGATATAGATCTTCAATTGGGACTTGGCGCTCAACAGTTTTCATGGCCGTAGGAGTTATCTTCCTTAGGCTCAATAAGTGGAAAGCTTAGGCTCAATAAGTGGAAAGTGGATCCAGAGAAGCAAGCGGTAGCGGTATCGTCTAATGGCCTTCTGAAGCCTTACCTTCACTTGAATGCTTGGCTTGCTCCTGCGCTGGAGTAAGGTTGTTCGCTTGAGTTAGTTCAGTCTAGGAAGGCTCCGTGCTTGTAGCTTGATTCAGTCAAGGAAAGGTATTGGCGAAAGGATGCTAATAGAGCGTAGTAAGATACATCAATAGACTCCCCCCAGTCCGGAAAGGAAGCACAGCAGTTTATTCACTTTTGAGTTCTAGTTGTTTACTTTCTTCTATAAGAGGTGGTCACTTGATTTCTATTCCAAATTCTACACTTCAGTGGCCCGCTAAATCACACACACACCCTATCAAACTCCCTTATCGGATCAACTAATTCATTTGTAGCCTATTATACTGGACTTACTTGTTCTTGTTGCTACCTAACACCGTTACTTGTCCTATTTCCTTTGTTCAGTTGTGTACTTGAGCGGGCGGATATTCTCTTCTTTTCCTTTCCTAGCTTTGGAGTGATGTTAGCGAATTACTTTCCTTTCCGGGGTGCCTCTTTTCAATACGGGTAGTTAAGGGTATAGTTCCAGCAGTAGATGTAGATTCATAAGGATCATCTACAGTGCGCGGTAAGGAAGGGCTTGTTCACAGGCCCCTTCAAGTGGTGGTCCAAGCGGATTTCATTAGCACACATCCATATCTTCTCCTGGCTCTAATCCAGACAGGTTTGAGCTGCTCTTGCTTACTCCTTGGGAGCTACTGCCCAGCAGTAAATACATGTCAAGTCTTCTCTCACTTAACTAGTTTATCAGGTCCAGTCTCCTTTTACTTGTTTTCTGCTCTGATCGTAGATCTACTACGGCAGCGGCTTTCTCTTGTATTACGGATTTCCATACTTCGGGTATCGTGTTAGTGGAATACTTGGATTTGCATCATTTTCCATACTTCGGGTATCGTGTTAGTGGAATACTTGGCATAATGGATCAAGAGAGAAAATCTTTATCATTCCACTCAATTTGGAAGTTAGTACAGTAACCTGAAAAAGGCTTTCAGCGCCTTGCTTTCTTATCCTAGTATAGGTAAGTGTGGCCGAGGGCAAGAGTCATTCATGCGCCGGATAGCAGGAATTCCTTTAAAGGAGAAAGGAATGGTTTACTAAGATGTCTTTTACTCTATTGCTTTCCTCTTTGCCCAGATAGAAACAAGATATCTCTTAGATAGGAGCCCTCTAATAGCACGAAATCCATCTTATAGCCTTCCTAGGTACTATACTGGCTTTCAAACTAACTATCCACTCTTGTTCTTCCGGCCCATGGAAGACCCTTATTTATGATTCTAAGACTCCAACAGGCTTAAGCAATGGATGAAGGGGCCCGAGCATGATATATGGGATAGCTAGCCATATGAAAAAAACCATTTGAATAGAAGCGATAATGCCATCCATACCATATTATTAACCATACCATATTATTTACCATACCATATTCTATGAAAGAAATGTACCTTCACTGCTTGGCAGAAACCGGTTCAAGCCTACTACTTATTTATGGTTTTTTGATTGGATGTTGATGCCCGTAATAAAGCCCTTATCCGTAGAAGCTGCTATTTCTATTGAAGAAAGAAGCATCCTGGCACTGCTTGATTGGAACCTAGGCCTTCCATCAAAGGGTAGTCATACGGCTAGGGCAGTGAGCTCAGTTCAGGAACTTTTCTTCGCGTAAGGACAAGGGGATCGGAGGGTTACCAATACTACAGAAAGAGCACGGTTGGCAGGCTACTACTACGACCTCGGAAGAAAAAGAACCTATTCTTTCAGATTTGTCGAGCATCTGGAATAACTAGTGAATTACAACTTCTTATACTATACAGAACCAGAACAAGAGCCAATTAATAAGTTGGCATGCATATATACCTTTACCTACTCGTTCATATTCTCCCTGTCATGAGTGGAGTCGGGGATCCTTCTTTCTATGAGCTTTTCCTGATGACTGAGAATTACTTTCCCTCGTCTTTTTTCTAAGTGGAAGAGAGGGCAGCATGGTGGAGTTGGGGCTGGTTCTTTCTTATTGCTTGCAGTCCTCCCTGAATTCGATGGGTTTCGTAGCTATCATTCGATGGGTTTCGTAGCTATCAATAAGAGGGTTACGATTGCAAAGACAAATAAGTATGGGGATGAGGGATGAGTCGATTAGATTAATAGGAATAAGAGGAATAGGCGATAAGCCTACTTCTTTTTAGGGATCTAAGTTGGTCCTTAAGATGCCGCTCAAAAGTGAGTATTTATTCCTATCTCTCTCTTGTTTGCAAGAATACGCAGCTTGCTTGGTAGTGAGAAAACTCAGATGTACTGATGGTCTATTGGCAAAACCGCGACATTACAGCCACACAATCCACTTGCATTCTGAATTGTGTTATATAGCTACTTGAGAATCTGGTACACAACATGCATAGAGAGTAGTGAAATCCAGTCTTAGATATCATTGGTCATCGCACACCAATTGCCCCCGCTTCCACGACCTGATGTTGCATGTGACATGGAGCAGGTAGTCCATTAGCATGTTGGCGATGCGCATAAACCAAAAAGTGTGTGTGTGTGTGTTAAGGGGGCAGCAGCTTTCAATGGTATGAAGCATCATGCGCGCTCAAGCTTATGCCAGCATGCCAGAATGTTGGCTTGCGTTGGATCCTATGAAATCTCATTCCATAAAATGCTGTGACTTTCAATGTCTTAAAGCTTTTGTCTAGGAGCTCGGATTCAAGTCCTATCGTTAGAGGGAAGCATAGTTGGCTTCCTTTATTCGCCGCAGGAAGAGAAAGGGCTCGGCTCTCTAATGCCTTATTTGTACGATATGATGCAAGCAAGGAATACCGCCTTCAAAGATCAAGTGTGTTTTCTCAGCTAGTGGTTTATTAACCGGAGTGATGAAAGTAAGCCTAGAAGGTGATTGATGAAAGTAAGCCTATAAGATGAAACCGAAGATACGTCGCCAGGGTCGCTCTCTATGTCAATTTGGATTTAGCAAGAAGCCCTGTGAAAGCTATCTTATAATGACTTCAGGATTGTTTCATTCTCGATTTCCCTATAACGAGCACATATGATTGGTTACTGCACTCTATCATACCTAGCGGGGAACTATACTCATTCTTTTGATTCTTATACCGCAGTAGCTGATACGTAGGGAGCCATTAGTTAACCACGGAGGACATTACGTTAGGGGATCGCCACCATAGCAGACAGGCCATTGTATCTCAGGGGTCAAGTAAATGAGACAACAATTTCCCGTATCCTCATCGAACCCTGGGTTTTATGGTTTGGTCCTTCTTTCTGGTTTTTAGCTTGGTGTGAACGAGATGACCACCTTGGCTAGCTTTGGCTCTTTAAAAGAAGGGTCGAATGCTTTTTTGTAGGTAAGCGGTGAGAAGAGAAGATTTGATTCATGTTTGTAGGTAAGCGGTGAGAAGAGAAGATTTGATTAATTGGTTCCAAAGAAAAGAATAAAGAAGTCGACCGAGACCATTACAACACTCAATAAAGACCACGCAAAAAAGAAAAGAATAAGGAACCGAGGCCATTACAACACTCAAGAAAGACAGACCACCCCCCTATTTGATATACTGACCAAAAGGACAAGACTGCAAGCTAGTCATGAATCCTTAGACTAGAGAAGATAGTGAACTAGCGAAAAACCCTTTCTTTCGACATATATATGAATAGATGAACCCGTGCTACTTCCACGTTCTCTCCATCATTCTACGGAAACTGCCTTGGTATTAAGAACTCTTTGTTGTGCCTAATAAGTAGTATACCGCATAGTTAGAATAAGAATCAGATTTGATGCTTCCACAATTGAATAAGATTTGATGCTTCACTTGACTTTCCCGTAGTGGTGATGCACTTACTTACTCTCTAAAGCTTCTTTCTCGTTGGAGTCTATATTAACTAAATGGAATTCGCCCACCCAGTTCGAAACCAAACCCGCTATAAGCCCAACTAGATTCCTATCCCCGCTTTCCACCGTCCTATTCCTCCAACCGAGGTGGGTATGATTGCGCTGAATCTTGGGGTTTGTTATTTTCCTAATCCAAAAAAGAATCATAGTAAGATAGATGAGAAACCGCCAAATAGTGCTTTAACAAGAAGCCTAAAATATCCTATCCTTGGCAGTAGATACACTCTCATACCTCGTACGTTGGTCGAGTCGACTTAACAAGACAAGCGCCTTACTCTTTGAATTTTAGGAATAGCAGGGTCGGGAAGGAGGAGGACGAAGCAATTAGTCATTATTCCTCTTCAGCAATCAGTCGACAATCCTCGGTCTTTCTTCAATCTTGACTCGGCTCGGAAGAAAAGAACAAGTAAGGTACAAAGTATTACTGATTCTTCGAGAGTGCCAGTAATTAAGTTCTAACCGGTCCGCCCGAGCCCCTAGTTAATTTGGGGTTTTCTTTAATCCCGAGCCCCTATAGTCCATTTTGGGTTTTCTTTAATAAAGCGTATTGCCTCCTTCTGAATGGCCTTTTTGCCTGAATGAAAACAACATTGAGTTGAGTCTATCTTTAGGGGTGACCCTGCTTGCTTCGGTTGATGCAATCGCAATCAAAGGGCTTAACTCACTCTATATTCTACCTATACTCTCTCCGTTGTTCTACGAGCAGGTCCAAAGAAAAGAGTGATTGATCCGGTTGAGACAAACAACTATAGAGAGATTTGCATTTCTCTATTTCTAGTTTGGGAAAGGACTAAGAGTAAGAGGGGACGTTGGACTTTGTTACAGGAATCGCTCGTAAGGCTTACAATACTACGACTGAACTAAAAGAAAGCTAGAAGAAAGATGAGCGGGGTGATAACTTATATTCCAGTTTCGTTTCACTTTGTTTTTCAAAATATGAATAAAGTCAAGTGATCTGTCTCTGTGTGGTGGAATGAATCGGCACCATTAAGAGACAATACAAGATAAGAAGAGAGGTTGACTGTCACTGTGAATAATGAAAGAGTGTTTTTTTCTAGTTGCCTTTCAAAAGATGCTGCTGACTATAGTTGCTTTTCAAAAGATGCTGCTGACTATAGTTGCTTTTCAAAAGATGCTGCTGACTATAAGGCAATCATTCTGTTTAGGAGTTTCGAATGTGTGTTACTGTGCGTATTTCCTAGGTACATTCCATTCATAATCAACAAGCTAGTTCCGTTCCGCCGGAACAAGCCTTAGTTATTAAAGGAAGCAAAGCTGCTAGGGATAGAATAAGAAATATCAACTTCAATTGTCTATTTAGAGCCCGCAGAGCAGTAAGCGTTAGTGAGTTATGCAAGACGTTACAAGCTTATTTGTTTGGGTGTGTTAGCTCTTATTACTATACCACGGGCTTATTGAATGAATTACTCTTTGATATAGCATCCCTAAATTCATTACTCTTTGATATAGCATCCCTATCACTCTTTATTCTTGAGAAGTGCATATATGCCAAGAGCTCAATCCTATCACTCCTTATTATGAATATCAATCCTATAACTCTGTATTTATGAAAATAAGTGCATATATACCAAGAGCTCAATCCTATCGCCGCTAGGTGGAGTAATTGCAGCAAGCAGTTCTTTTTCAACAAGCAGTTTCGTTAGGGAAAGCAAAAAGATAAGTTTGTTTCGAGAACACGCCGGTGCCCACGGAACAAGCAAACCACTTCTTCTTTCTCGGGGTTAGGTTCTGCACTCATATATGAAAGGAGAGTCATCAATGCAATTCGTTCTTCAAGTTCCGGGGTGCCTTAGTGCGCCTTTGTTTCGAGTGTTGTTACTAATTTGCATATCCAAGTTTGTTACGCTCCATTCAACAAGCAACGGATCGAGTCACGAATAAACAAGCATTATAGGTTCTAGATGTATTCCTTAATTATAGTATAGAGCTTCGCTTCAGAACAATTAGGTTTAGGTGTATTCCGGATTTGGATAGCTTAAGAACAATCAGTTCAATCCATAGTGAAGTTTTCCTCTGCGCTCGAAAGATCAGGAGTTGTTGACGGGGGAAGCAAGTCAAGTTTTCGTCATTGCATTATGAGTGGGAATAAGAAACCTGTGTTAGTGAGCTAGTAACTCTTCACTCTTCACTCATCACGTAAGCACCCGCTCCAATAAGCTAGCGCAACGGGTAGATCGAAAGCTCAAGTCCTTTATGACGTTAGCAAGAATCTAATGTTGCCCCCCGCCTAAGGAGTGCTATTCTGCGCCCTACTGCTCTCAGTCAAGTATAGAAAAGAAAAGGGTGCCCATGCCTCTGTCCTTATGGTAGTGTTGAGTTCGGCAATCAAGTAACAAAACTGCCTACTACACCTCTATGAAACAGGCAAGGCAAGGGAATACGCAACGGCAACAGGAATTCCGCTCCCGTTAGCGACTCTTTTGAAAGCCAATAATGCAACGAAACGACTTTGAGTTGAGCTCAAAAAGCTGTAAACTCTGATTTCTCTCTTTATCATTGACTTCCGTATTAGAGTAGCAAAACACCTATTACTCTCATTCTTATTGACTTATGTAATTAGTAGCAAAATGTAATTAGTAGCAAAATGCCTATGACTCTCGGTTAGTAACAAAATGCCTATTACTCTCTGGGAACAAGCCACAAACAAGCGGTAGAGTAAGTAGTCCAATTAATAGATTCTATATGACGCTCTTTGCACTCCATTCTGAATACTCACTTTTTTCTATAGCAGATGCACTGACTTCTGTATACTGACTTCTTTCTATAACAGATGCACTGACTTAATGAATTCTTAATACTGACTCTCTCTTAGGAAGCAATGTTTCTTGTAAATAATTGATATATTTGAGGAAGCTGTGTTGTTCCTTAATTCTATATTAGTGCTTTGCTTGTTGAGTTAGCTGGAGCAACTAGAAACTTGTATATGATATGCTACTACTTTTATATTAAACTAAGCAAAGGAAGGGGTGAGGTTGGATTACTTAAGCTTATATTTGAAGAGAAGAGATCACTTCATGCAATATGTTTGTTTAGAGAGCAACCAACTGCTATAGTAAGGCGCTACAATGCCAATCGAGTAGATGCTGGGTGCAAGTAAACAAGTAACGCAAGGGAAGAGACAAGCAAGGTATAGAAAGAAAAAACCCACCCTAGAAACCTTTCGCTCCTGACGCTTAGATGAAGCGAGTGATTAATTCGAAATGAAACAAAAGCAACGTCGATTGGGTGCCGACATCTAGGGGGGAGCAGTGCTAGCTTTCAAGTCTCAAGGTCAAGAAAGGTGTTATTACGCTATTCAAGGGGGGAGCAGCTCTATTCCATGATTTGATTTAGTTGTTGTTTCAGGGTAGGGTTGCTTAGCTTCATTCTTCAAGTAAGGAGTAACATAGTGTTTAGTTTCTCCACGAGGTCCTAGATGTTGAGTGAATCCACGAGAGTCATAGGTAGTGAGTGACTTTATGACATTATAGGTGCACATCATATTCCACAATACTTTATTTCCAGTAATGTGCTTTTTCTTTTGCACTCAATGAAACAAGTAAACAAAAAAGTCATAAGCGATTCATAATCCATTTATAGATGTTGTCGTTCATTTCCATTCTCTATGGAGCAAGGGTCTTTCTTTTTAGAGTGAAGTATGGATAAAGGGCGATTCGTAGGTTCATTGATGAAGGTGACACATGATCAGTGATATGTTAACGGAGTAATTACCAGTAGGTTTAATATCCTTAACATAGAACAACAGAATAGCACGTTTTTCGAGGAGAAACTGAAAAGAACATGGCCCCGAAACAACAGAATAGCACGTTTTTCGAGGAGAAACTGAAAAGAACATGGCCCCGAAACAACAGAATAGCACGTTTTTCGAGGAGAAACTGAAAAGAACATGGCCGAATCATGATAACTCCCCGAGCAATGGCCCAGTGCTAAACTGGAAAAACCAATGCTCTAGGCTACCATAGAAGGCTTTGCTTAAGGGGCATACTTTAGGAGCAGGAGCTTAATCTTTTCAAGGGGGAGGCAAGGCAGCATGTACACCCACTGATGAAGATAACCATGGTATAAGGCATATAAGGAACGTATAACTTATCGAGTGGCCAACCGCTGCAATGGCAATAATGGTTCAACTACTAGTAATCTTAGCCACAGGCGCAAAAGTCTCCTTAGTTTCTATGCGGGTTCCACTCTGGCTACCATCCTAGCTTTGTCTCTCTCAACAGACTCATCAGATCACGTCTTCACTTTAGAAACCTAATGGTAACCAATAGCAACCTTACCAGACGGAAAAGAAAAAGATCCAAAATGGCATTCTGCTTAAGGGCAGTCCGTTCTTAAGACATTGATTGCCTGTTGCCAACATTGAATAGCGGCTCGGCTGCCTGCCTCCCTAGTTTACTGAGGCTCATGGAAAGAGGGAAGAACAGCTAAAAAGGCATGATGACGAGGAGTGAACAAGTGAGATTCAACGAAACAAATAGGCTTCGTGAAAATGCGATAAGACCTATGAACCTGTGGCGGAGGATCGACAACCAGAGATGTAAGATCTGGCGAGGCTGCAAGCTGCTCTGAATGCCTATCAATACCAATTCCATTCATGTGAATGCCTATCAATACCCTCTAAAGTGCTGTGAATACCAATAAAAGTAATGTAACCGGTAGCCCAGCGATAGTTTACAACATAAGTAATAGGGATGGACACAATACACGTCGACGAGGGTGAGAGTAATCAGCAGATGGGGCAAAGATGAAGTCTCAGGAAGGGAAAAAGTAGAATAGAAGAAGGAGGTCGGGACCCTACATAAGCAACGGCAGAGGAAGATGAAGATGAAGGCTAGGCTAAAACAAAACCAAATGCTTTCGACGAAAGAACACATGTATAGAGACCTGAAGGGGACGAGATTGAGGATCAACACAAACCCTTTTGTTTGCAAAAATAGGAGCTAGACCTCAATTATAGCTGAATTGATTATCTCAGATGGGGGGGCAGTACAATAGTGGACATTCATGTAACTCGACTGAAACGTTAGGAACAAGTGTTTTGCCAACTTGCAACCCATACATGAAGACACATCAAACGAGTCAGAGGACTGAAAACGAAAAGAACCTAAACACCCTCTACTTAGAAGACAAGAGAAAGAAATATGTACTAGACGCATGCTGATGCCATCTGAGACAGCGCTTATTATATATTATATGTTTCTTCCGCCTTACAAAGAGCTGTTGGACTCTATTCTTTGTCCGTGGAAAAGCCCAGCTCGTGAGGTTTTTCTTAAGCGAAGATCACCGCGTGGATTGGCGTAATCTTTCTACTTATTTTGATCGGCCGGTTATTATAAGTTCTGCGGACTTTCCCATACGATAGAAATTCTTATTCTCGACTATTCACCTCGAATGCATAATTCGAATTAGATCTTCAAAGTGACACTTATATGAAAATAAACAAGCCCCGAGAAAAGAATAGAACTCCCTTGATAACTCGTAGAAAGAATTAGAAGAAAGAAGGGAAAGCAGATAGAGCATCCCTTTCACAAAAACCTAAGGATCCACCCCTAACATTATTTCCAAATAAGAAAGAGAAAGACGAGAGAACTGGAGGATGCTATGCTAACTCACTTATTGAATCACAACGATACTTGATACTTTGTCTCGATGCACCCATAGAGTGCAAGTGGGTAGGGTCGATGCACCCATAGAGTGCAAGTGGGTAGAGGCATTCCAAGAAAACGAATCTAGAGGGACGTGCCCAAAGTCTTTACTTGCTCCCCAGGCCAGGGCTTTTACCTTGGTACTCTCCTCTCTCTAATAACTCAAAACGTTTAGCTCAACAAACAACGGCGCGTTCATAGGGGGAATCATAAGAACAAATCAATTGCCTATCAAATGCTGATATACGCTTTAGCCTTACGAACCTTCTTTTATATGTAGATTCTATTGACTTTCTCTTGAAAGCAGTAATCCATGTTGAATGAGTATTAGAGTTTCGGACTTTGCTTAGCTTATATAAGTGAGATTTCGGAATGAAACGGATTCTATGTTTTTTCTTACTCACGAATAAATCCACCATTTGCAAATGAAATGTACCGGAGTATGGATATCAGGATCAATATTCGAATATAAACCTAGAAAGCAGTATTCAGAACATCATAAATAAGTGTATTAAGCTAAGCTCATGCAATAAAGAAGAAAGCCCCTCTCCTCTCTTTCTACGAGAGAAATGCTAAGGCCTGGAATTATAAGTACTGGTTCCGCGCACTCTCACGTCCGATAAAAGAAAGATATTGATTGGAGTACAACCATTATAGGGAATTAGTGGGAAAGCAACATAATGGAAATCCAGTTATTGATATTGATATGGAGCCGATCTAAAGCCGAGAAGAGCGCACCAAGAACTTCTAATAACCGGCCACTGTCTTTTTCATTAACTAGTAAAGGTGCCCACTACAAATAATACGGATCTAGTCTAAGATGCTTTCTTTCTCCTTTGTGATGCTTTCTTTCTCCTTGGTGTTGGACTTAGATAAGAGAAATGCTAGTACCTGCCTTGTTCTGATTACTATAGTCTGTCTTGAAGACTCGGACTCCGTCTATATCCATAGCGCCCATCTATTGCAATTCAGAGTTTCAACGATCTTAGGGGTAAGAAGAGAAGAGTAGAGTAGGCCTGGGCCAAGCAACATAGTCAGTTGCGCGCTTTATAGTAAGTTGCTGCTCTTCATACCACACAGTTCCATTATGTATTCTTCGACTTGTGCCTTAGTAGTTGTGTTGGGAATCATCAAGCGGATAAGATAAGACAACTACACATAAATGCATTATAAGGGAGTTATTGCGCCGCTAACCTAAGCAGGAATCGGACAGGACAAAATTCGTTGGGTTTTGAAGCGAGGTAGGGTAAAAAGAATGAAGATAAGATTGCTGGAATGGATTTGGCAGATAGGAAGATCAGCTGTTAGTTAGTTCTTCTTTAGGGTCAGGTGCGCCCTTGCTCGTTCTTGTACATTAGCTTACTCCCTTATAGCTCTGTTAACCCCTTTTCTCTCTCCTTGCATGTATTTACACCCACCTCAATAACCTAACTTGCTCCAGCTAATGTATATGATCTTTCTTCCCTTGATTCTCACATGACTTATAGCTGAAGAATGAAGTCAATCTATCTCTTACTCCGTCTGGTTACAAAGTTCTATAAAAAACTCTATCCCCTTTGCCTAACACTCCTGACTCTCCTTACTTTCGTACCACTGAAAACAGGACTTGTTTAGTATATGCTTGTACCGGGTGCAATTCATGAACCTATACCTAGCGCTCGTATGAGTCTGGTACTTAATGGAGCTGAAGTCAAACAATACCCGAAACTAAGCTTTGGCACTAATCATAAGGTGCTGCCAGAACTTATAATTACTGGAAATACTTACTGAAACTAGAACTCGCCCGTAAGAATACGAATCTCACTCCCCTACCCTAAAAGATGGTACTCTCTTTTTACGACCCTCGAAGCTGCCTACCGTATCGCTCCTATTATTACTGTGTACTTACTTCAAAACTGGCACTACCTGCCTCCCCCTGGGTTCAGTTCAGTCTATATCTCTTTACTTTGATTTCTTTAACCAACGATCGGATCCCTTTGACACTGAGCCTTCCCTGTTTGTTAGTTTTAGTATCTACTCCCAACTCCATCTCTGAAACTCCTCGCTTCCACTCCCTACCCCTTGTTTTAGTCTGAAACTACTTCCTTCCACCCTTGCTTCTCTTGGGTTGATTCTGATCCGATCCTATGTATCCTTTTACTAAGGAGTTCGATTACGCACTGTTGAGTTGGCTTCCCTTTTGAATTGAACTAGTTACACGAACGGAGTTATTGGAGTTGTGCTAACGCGAGTGACAAAGGTGCCTACATGAGTGGAGTTGCGCTAACGCTTATTCTAGTATCTGAGTTACAGTTACTCAATTCTATATTCAGGGAGTTATATTCAATTCAGTACAGTATTGGCAAGGGAGACAGATATATAAGTGGCAAGTGATATAGTTTCCTTAAGCACAGTCTACACAAGCAAGTAGAGCTACAGAAGCGCTAAGTACGTACATTAACCATTCGATCGAGTTCCACTTTATCTGTGTACTTTAACACTTATAGAAAGCCCTTGCTCATTTACTTGTTAGGAAACCATTACCTCATTTATTAGTTAGGAAACCATTACCATTACTTATTCGATTCTGCTGCGTTTACTTGTTCGGAAGCTTTTACTTGTTTTGTTCTGCTGCTATGCTAGTTGAGTTCGACGTTGTTTGTTCTGCTGCTAATTGAGTTCGGCGTTACTTGATTCCAGCAATAGAATCCATCTCGCCAACTACAGGAATGGAATCCACATACCTCCCCACAGATACCCAAAAAGAAAGATACCCGTGGACTCCTAAGTTAGTAGTTACTTGTTGGATCGGAGGTAGAAGCAAGTGATTCTGTTGAGCCCGCCTCTAAATCTGTTATTGCAATAAGTTCATTTGGTGTTCCCGCCTATCAAACTATCAATCTGGTATTGCAGTTCAAAAGTGAGCATAAGAATGGGAATGTACTGTGAAAGTTCTTTACCACGTTAGGGAGCAAGAGAGATTCATTTCAGTTTGACTCGGCTAAAGAGAAAGAAAGTAGTGTTGAATGATTTGTTGCTTCAGCGCAAGAAGTATATATAGAAGAATGGACTGCCCTACAGCTAAAAAAGAGTATCAAGTTTCAGTTTTCAATTGAAGTTGAGTTCTTTGGCCCAGAGTTGCTTGCTTGTTTTCCCTTAACTATTAACTAGAAGAACGTAACTATAAGAACGGAGGCAGAGGCTACCTACTTCATATGGGACACACCACAACATTATGAAAGCGCAGAGGCAACCCACCTGATTAAAGAAAAGAGTAAGAGTTGTGAAAATGAAATCAAAGGGTAATAGTTTGAAAAGTCTTTTTCTATTGGCAGCCTCACCATATACTACTACTACTTAAAGGACATAGAAAGCCTTACTTTCTTTTAAAGGATGGAGACAGAGGCACTATAATCTAATCTTAGTTTCCACTTCGAACGAACAAGTCACAGCTTTGTTTCTACTTCGAACGAACAAGTCAAAGCTTTTGCAACACCACTGAGCTTGCTTAGTTATACTTGTGTGCTAACGCTACTATTTGTTTGGGAGCGCAGCGCTCATGCTTATTTAAGAAAAGTGAGGGTGAACGGGAAAGAATCAATGAATTACTCTAACTCTCAGGTTACTTTTTTCCATGGCTAAAATATGATTGGAACAGCTTTTCGGGTCCTCAATGAAGATATTACGCTATAATAGAAGTTGCATATAGGTGTTACGCCGTTAAAGAAGCCTTATCAAGCGCACTCAAGTGGTCGGTTCAGTCATTGTCCCGCTTGTCGCAAGCAGGTTGAGTTCTGTTCACCCTGTTCGCCCTTTCGACTTTCAGAAATCCTATTAGTTAAGAAATCCTATTAAGAAGTAAGATAAGAGTGTGTTTAAGGTCATCTGCAAGCCCCTTCAAGTCTTGTTCGGGTGTGAAAGAGTCTCTTTTGAGTTAGCAAGATCAGATGATGGATTAAAAGCATCAGCAAGATGAGAAGCGTTAGTTAGCTGTGTAGGTGCAGTTCCTTAAGCCCAAGTAAAAGATTCCATTAATGATGAAGACAGTACAAGTAAAGGTCCAGACCACAAATGAAGATACGGCTTATGCGCTCGTACCTTATCTAACTACATCTTAAGATCTCGGAGACAAAGCTGTTCTAACAGACTATTCTTCTCGGCTTAAAGGCAAACATGCAATTCATTTCTTTCTAGTGGCCCTACCGAATATTCTATGTTTTCAATTTCCATCATGTATTTCGAGCACATGGCATAGAGTCTTGTAAGGAGACTTCTGACCTATTCTATGAAATCCTACTTGAACTTGGCTTCCCTTTTGTCTCTCGTGCTACTTTCCGGGAACTGTACCTTAACCTAGAACTTGCAACTCGTATTGAATCTGGAAACAATACTGGAATATGGAACTCAACTTGAAAACGAAACGGGACTCGCCCCAACATTAGAAGAATCCATCGCCTCACCTCTTGCATCGCATATAAGTTATGAAAATGACCCGAGGAAAGAAATCTCGTATTACCCACCCTATAATACCTATTACCCTCTTTCTATCTCGTATTACTCAGCCTAGAATATCATAAGTATTACCTAAATCCATTATATACTAAACTATCTTAACAGAGAACTCCTTGCTGAACTCCTTAACTCCTGACTCGTTGTTCTAACATAGCTTACTATCTTGGGGCGCGGAGCTCGAAAGACACTCTTTTTCTTTTGCCTAAAAATAAAAGAAGTGAGAATTTCCTAAAACTGCTGATTCTATTGTCGATGAAACTCTTACTCTACTTTGCGCTTTATACTCTTCCTTGAGAAACTGCTTATCAGCTTACTTTCGCCTTTCTTTCGACTTCTCCTTTCGACTACTCTAGCAAGTACTATACTCGAACTTCCATTAATTACACACTTATATCATTCAGAACTCGTATTCAGGGGACATAACAAGTCCATATTTCGTTTGTATCGAATCGGTGTTAGATTACTTATTTCTATCAGTTGTGCACTATCAGCTCTCACTCTCAATTCTATTCTTTTTGATTCCAAAGCTTCTAAAATATCCACACACAAGAAAAGGGACATTATTTCTCTTAGCGCTGTTAAAGCTGCTTCATACTAGGAATTTGTTATGATTTGCCTACTTTGCCAGAGTAATCAGGTATTTCCTCAACTGGTAGTGGGGATGTACCTACATTCACAGGCGAATAAGAGTTAGAGAGGGCCTACTTCGCAACAGACCTTGCTACTCGTACTTAGGCACAGGTTTCTGTTCCGAGGGGGAATCCTCCCTTCCACTTGATGCGGAATAAAGGGCTGCTTCTTTGCACGAATAAACTCCAAAGAACTCGATTCGTCCTGTGTTGTGTGGTAGATAGAATGGTTTTCTCTAAATGGAATCAGAAGCATGGAATGTGGCTAGGGCACCTTCTTTTTTGAATAAAGGTAGGGTGGATATGCATCTTTTCGGCCAGTGGAAGAATTCGAAGACTTAATAAATGGGGACTTACTTGTTGAGGAATAGAGTAAGGAGGAATTGGACAAAGCAAATGCCTTTCTTTCTTTTTGCTCACATGGGATTGATGCCCAGAATAAAGAAAAAGGATTGTAAAAAAGATTGGACTGCAAGGCTATAAGGAAGGGACTGAATCTACCTGTGGTACATGCTCATAACAAGAGAGCTAGTAAGGCAAGCAAGGTTCTTTTTCTCAGAGAATTGGTTCTTTATCATGGAATGCCTGATTGCATTTGGCACATGATTCGTAATAACAAGCCTTTATGTGTGGATTAGCAATCACTTCTCTTATTACTCAGTTTCTTTTGAACGGTAAAAGGGGTTTAGGGTAGTAATTACTTTATGGATTACGGCCTGTGATACCAGAGCCTCAGCATCCCTTAGTCTAACCTAAGATAAAAAGGATTGCGGACCTAGAGGTTGTTTCAGGCTAATCTCAGCCACATCAATTTCTAAGTTTAGGTCCCGGTGCCTTGTGAAGAAGCCCTCCTTTTTGCCTCTGACTTAAGCAGCCCTTTTCGGAGAGGTCATCGAGATCCAATCAACTCAAACAAACCCCCCTTTCTCCTGTGGATCTTGCGAAAACGAGTAGGCTGACCAAAGAGAACTTCACCCAGAGTAGTATGGACTGATTAATTGGCCCTTAATGATAAGAAGATGGTTATAGGACAATTGAACGAAAGTAGTCTTTTCTCCATGATGACCATGACCGGTTGGCTCTCTTTGCCCTTTCGATCTCCTAAACGAAAATAGGATCTAGCTGGGTATGATGTCCCAGCTGTAGAGTTTTGAAGATTCATGCCTGCCCCACACCTATGGGAGATTCCGACTAGCCAAACTCTTTATTCATTTTGGTTTTATTCGACAGGTATGTAACCTTGGGTTTGCTTGCTTGAAAACTGTATCCCCAGTACTTAAGTTCTTGGATTCTTCACTCCACTAGTTAGCTAGCTAGTCACGTCCCGCCTTTCCCTACTATCCATACCTAATAAAGCCGTTAGTCTCACTTTACTGAACCTAGATCTTACTTTGCTCTATCTCATTCTCCAAATACGACCTCTAATACTGTTCCTCATAGCTAGGAAATAAACTAACGAGAATAATACTACAAGTACATAATACAAGATACCGCTACAAGATGCTGGTCGCTGCTACAAGAGCGATAAGACCAATAGAAAGAATCAGTACCGGCCCACATAGATTGAACTTACTCATATAAGGATTTCACCACTGCTAATCAGAGTCAAAGTCATAGACATCAGATTCAAATAATGCCCTTAGAGTAAATCAATAAATTTATTAGAATTGGGCTAAGAAGTAGGAATGTCCTACAGTAACCTAAGATAATGTCCTACAGTAACCTAAGAGCTAATACAAGAATATGGATTGACACAAGCGCCTAAGCCTGTGTTGCGAGTAATAAGACTATAACGCGGGAATGTAAGTATTTGTTGAAAGCCTTGTTGACAGCGACTTGATCCTATCTTTTGAGTTAGAGCCCTGTTGGCAGGAGTCGAGACTTCCTAAAGAGTAGTTGGCTCCCCGCCTTGAGTTAAGGTTGAAGTAATAAGTTCTAGGTTGAAACCAGTAAAAGAAAGCAGGCTAGGAGAAAGGAAAGAAATACTGATTTACAGTAAACATATACTGTAGGATAAAGCAAGGTCAGCTTAGGTGCCAGGGGTGTAAGAGTGAAAAAGACAAGTAGTAGACTTAAGAACAAAGAGGGGCAGACCCAACCAATGGACACAGGAGTTTTAGGTTGAACGCAAAGAGCAGGGTTTAGACCCAGGGATCTTCACACATAATATTCTTTGACTTACTACTTAGTTGGGTTATCTTACTTATGAGCTGTATTCTTACTCTTTGACTTATTGGTTCAATGCCCTATTATCAGTGTAGTTAAGTAAGCCTGAGTGCTTTGGTGAAAGAAGAAAACCAGTGGAATGACTCTAATGTTAATATATGCTAATTAATAGTTGCATTGCATTAATACACTAATTAATAGTTGCATTGCATTAATACAAGTAAACAGAATAATGACAAGCAATGTAAGAATAACAGATAGAATTGAAGCAGGGGAAATAAGAATAAGAGAAAGGACAGTAAGGAAGTAATAAGTTACGAGTAGAGCGCATAGATTGATATAGAGGAAATACAGTTTAAGGGGAGTAGTGACATACTAGTAGCAACAACCCACATAACATAGGATCTGGATCAACAGCGACAGTCTGATATGGTGGGGGAAAAGTGCAGTCCTTTCACTAGAAAGTGAGAATCCAATGACTATGGACAAGAATGGAGTTACTTCAACACTTCACTTAGGCTTTAACTCGGTATTAAACAAGAGAAGACTAGGATATGGCTCCCATCTCTAAACTACAGGACCAGAACAAGCACTTAAACTAGACTTTTCACTTGACCTCGAAATGGACTACCACTTAACTTAAAGAAACAGGACTCCCACTTGGCCTTTCACTCCGACTTAAGATAAGGGTGATTAATCAGCTACTGGTATGGCTCTTAACTACTCTACTACTTGATACCGGGGCTACTTAGCAGTGGTTGAATTCAGTGACTCCCTACCTAGGTTGCATTCTTTAATGACTTGGTTCCATTCTTAGACTCCTTAGTTTGATTCTTACCCTTTACCGCTTCAATTACTTAGTTCCCCACTCCCCTCCTAGGCAACATTGGCTAGAGCCTGTACCTACCCTGTTTCATTATGATACTGACTAGCTTAATTCTTGGACTACTTGGTTCCATTCTTAGTATGATCGGGGAATTGGTGGACTTATTCTATAGTCTATCGGGGAAGACTTAAGAAATAGGGCAAGTCAACAACTAGATTCATTCTGTTACCAGTGAGTTTCATTCTTCACTGAGCTTCTTTCGACTTAAGATAAGGTCAACTACCAGGGGGAGAGTTGCTCCAGTGGAATTCTTATACTTTGACTAGTTTGATTCTTACTTGAGAACTAGAGAAGGAGTAGTAAGTCGAGCAGGAGCCAGAAGATGCCTAAGGAAAACAACGAAACGAGGAGAAATTCGTATACTCGTCTATTAGTCTCGGGCTCTGAGGTGGTTTACTTCGGGAGGGCTGTTAGTTTCCATAAGTAATCCAGGCGACAGGAATTGATTTATACTTCCTAGTGCTGTCACCTAGGAATGGACTACTTCTCTTCTTCAGAAGATATGACCGTAAGATAAGGCTGCTGACCAAAGAGAGTACGCCTAGTGGAAGCCGTAGTGCAGATATGGTTGATTGTACTTGCCTTCCTATCATAACCAGACTTTCTTCACTGTAACTGGGGCAGCACCAACACCCGAAACAAGACTTGAATACGAAACTCGGTCTGGAATTATAAGTACTGGCACACTCGAAAACAGTAAGGATCTCTTACTGATAAAACAGTATTACTACGCCTACTTATTTCAACTAACCTAACTCACAAACCACATAGAAAGTAGGAAAGCAGACAACTAATTGAATTCTTTTACTTACTAGCCCACAGAGTTCCATTCTTACTTTTCCTATCCCTAGTTGTGAGTGTCAATTCTTACCGAAGTTGTAACCCTTCCACTCTTACTTGCCTACTTGCTCGTTTCATTCTTCACTTCAGTACCCGAGGATAGTTCTCTTCTTGACTTCATTACCATAGGCTAGTTCCACTAGGGCATCTGGCAAGCAGGGGTATGAGTTAAGGCTTCTACCCAACAGTTCCCATTCTCTCACTCCTTAGGGACATTCTGCTCGGTGTTATTAGCATTCTTAGACACTCCCCTTGGTTCAGTCTTGGAGTTCAACTAACAAACAGGGAAGACTTAAGAAATAGGGGTCAAGCTGTGACTTATGAGTTCAATTATTAGCCCCCGTGCTTTAAGGCGTATACCTATGAGTTCAATTCTGTAATTACCTTAGGTAAATTATGAGTAGTCCTTGGTTTCATTCGTTGCTTAACCTTGCTCGCCCTAGGTCTATCAACAAGCACTCCGGGCTCTGCTCTTGTTTTATTCTGGACTTCAGTACTTATTGCTTAGCTTCCTGGCCTTGAGGAGAGGTGCTGATAAATCACCCTTCTATTAAGTCGCCAGTTTCATACCGAATAGGAGAGTTCCTCTAGTTTAAGTATCAGTCCATAGAGTTCAATTCCGATCTTAGTACTACAGAGTTCATTTCTTTGTCTTATACTGGATGCTTACTACTTATTTCATTCTTTGATTGGTCAGCTCCATTCTTAGTATCCCTATCATCAGCAAGTATTTATTGGGCTCCCTAGCTCAATTCTATCCCTTACAAGCCGAACATAGGACTTGACTCCTTGGTTAAGCCTCGAACTACTTAGAATGAAACTAGAAAGGCTCACCCCTTAAAGAGATATTCTTGGGCAAGGTCAAGAACCAGCACAGGAGACCACTACAACTACTTAATTGCACAAAAACCTTTGATTCCCTAGCCGAGTCACTTTACTAGAGCTACAGCACCAAACAAAACTTCCCTTTCTGCGATCTTATCTAAGAGAACTGATTCCACGATATAGGATAGAGGTCAATAGCAAATCTCTCTCCTATGTCTACAGTCAATACACTACTACTGGACGGGAACCCTTAACAAGCAAGTCAG
Source organism: Musa itinerans (assembly GCA_001649415.1). Taxonomy (NCBI): domain Eukaryota; kingdom Viridiplantae; phylum Streptophyta; class Magnoliopsida; order Zingiberales; family Musaceae; genus Musa; species Musa itinerans. The sequence continues at coordinate 409,695 of LVTN01000164.1, forward strand.
TAAACAAAAGAACGCCAGTAATTAAGTTCTAACCGAGAGCACTTAAGCCTACCCGAGCGAAGTCAATGAAGTAAGTAATTGGTCGAATTCGAATAAGGGGTTTACTTCTTACCAGTGAGTTCACCCAGCTTAACTGGAACCTGTAACTAGACTTACTTACCAACAGAAACAATACGAGCTTGCCCACCCATATCCAAGTATTGGAATGAAACTACTCAGTGGGAGAATAGGGTTGCTCCCCACTCATTCCATTATTTAGTATATGCTTGTCTACTTAGCGTCTCTCTAGTAAAGTGCTACTCGTGTTAAATGAGTCAATAGATAACCTGTTGTTTTCGTTTCTTAACTTCAAGTAGAGCTGGGGGCAGAGGAAGAGTAGCTAGTGGAATTCTTTGACAGATAAGGGTTGCCGGCTAACAGGTATTCCTACTTTACTTAATAGAACAGAACTACTTTCACTTTTCTATCACTACCAAACCCCAGGCTACTAATAAAGTTATGGCGATTCAATATAAGGAAATCTCACAACTTAATAACTTTCTGCTATGATCCTTTGCCCACAACTGTAACATAGGCTTTAACTAGGGATGACACTATAAGTAGAAATAGTACTTTCCTTTAGTTCGGATTGAAGTCAACTCGTATCTACTCTTTTGATCACTACTAGTTGGGGCAGTAAACCAACCCCAATTGATTTGACTTGCCTACTAGTCTGCTTGGTCCCTTTCCACCTGGATTTATTGGAGGAAATAAATAAAGTAAGTAAACTGCGAAAGTAGCGAGGGTTGGAGAAGGTACGACTATTACTTGCTGCCGCTACACATTAGGAGTTTGGCTGGTAACGTTTACCCCGAGAACCTATGGAGCACTTGGGTTTCATTCCGATACTACCTAGTTTGATTCTGTGACTTAGGAGTGCAATTCTTGATACTCGGGGGAGGTTATGCTAAGGCTTAGTACCCTTGCTTTCAGGCTTGGATTCACCAGCATCAGTCTTGTTGCCCTTATATTAAGTCGGATTGAATTCTAAGATTGCTAGCTCCATGAATTAGAATAAGGGGTGAAATTATGACTTGCTTGTTTGTGTGGTTTGGTTCTTTAAGTTGCTGGCTTCAGTCCCTACTTAGGAACAGATTCAATGCTGCTAGTTGCTCGTTTTAGTCTTACTTGCACTGCAGGGTTGCTTGGCCCTGCTTCATAGCGTTCTACTTACTATATTCATTCTTTGACTTAGGAGTTTCATTCTTAACTAGGACCCTAGGCCTTACTAGCTCACCTCGTATTAATACATAGCGGCACTAACTCCCTGATATTGATACCTGAGCTACTAGTTCCATGCTACTAACACCTGGTTGAATTCCGCCTAGCTCTACTCTTTGACTCACTGGGTTCAATCCTTACCTTACCTTCCGTATTCCTAGGTGAGAGGTCAATTCCTAGCCTTCTACTTACTAGTGTCTTTCTTACCTTTGAGTTTCATTCCAACTATCAAGCTCTCGGTTTTCCAGGTCATAGGGAATAGGATTTACTGGTTGCATTCTGATCTTAGTACTTATGAGTCTGTTACTTTCTTGTTTCATATCTAGAGCTTCATCTATTCTCTTATATAAGTAAGTGAGATTTGTAGGGGATTCCACTGGAACTAGAAAAGTACACAACCACTACTCTGGTATTTCACTAACAAAGCTACTACTATACAAGTACAGGAGCAGAGGAGTTTTACCTAATGTTTGACACTCGGCTACTATTAAAAGAATGAGGCTCATCTCACTCTTGCAACTATTATACGGTAGTCAACAACCCTAAATAATAAGTGCAACTTTACCCATTAACTTAAGGGCAGGCACTGGGGTCAGTACTTCTAGCTTAGCTTCCCTTGCCCACCTCTCATAACCATACTAAAGCTTGCACCAACCCCTTTCATAGCTTCCCTAGCCTAGTAACTCACTTCGGGTGATCGATCCCTACAGTATGATTACTCTCTCCTTACTTACTAGCAGCTGGCAACTATTCACTTAAGGGCAGGACTACCATACCAGGAGCAGACCACTACCAATACATAATTACACAAGCCTACCCTACCCAAACCCACAAAAGCCAGAAAGTAAGGAGCACTCAAGATAGGGGCATAAAAGGAGCTATTTCATAACTTCCGTAGTTGGATAGGAAATCCTTCATTTCAACTAATCACCAGAACTTATAATAACCGGCTCATGCATTTCAAGCCTATAAAACCGGGGTAACCAAAGGACTAATGAGTCTATTTCCCTAGTGAAATCCGGAACTATATAAATGGAGGAATTGGAGGAACTACAGCAGTTGAAAGAGCGGAAGCAGAGAAACAGGCAATTAAATGACCTAGTGAGGCAAAGGCAAAGAAAGTATAAGAATAAGTTTCAAGAGGGGAAGATGGAAGCAACAGAGCCATTCTAGTTCCCCACTCGCATCAACAGAACAGAGCCATTCTAGTTCCCCCGGCTCTAAAGCATCAGATCTTACTTACTTTCTCACTTATGAGTGGAATTCATCTATCTCTCTTCTAAATAAGTAAAATCCCTAGTTAACTGTTACAGAACAGCAACTGTCTTGTGCTTGTCGTATCCAATGTCTTTGATACCAGAATAAGGTTCCTTCCTATTAACTTAACCCAGCTGTCGGCTCCAAGGGCAAGCTACCACTCACTTGGCTTTCGAACTGAAACATAAGTAACTGCATTATATCAGGTTACTTTACTAACTAAAGGCAGAGCCCGAGTAGCGGTAAGTAAACAGATCGTTCCTACCCACATGCTCACTGGTTGCAGACTTATATGCTTCCCTTGATGGTTCAGCTACTTCTTGTTCTAAAGAAGAGAGAGAGAGTGGATAGGCCTCTATAATAACAGACTATCTTACATGCTTTGATGCGAGGCATCTTATCTAGCCTTTACATTACTTGGAAATCCGCCTTCTTGACCTTAACCTTATTTGTAGTTACTTGGCCCTATTCTAGTAATAGAACTATATGCATTCTTGTACTCCTTTGTTTCATTCTTACAATTGAGCACCCTGCTTTAGATCTTGTTCCTACTCGCCGGATTCAGTTTCTTCTGTTTCTAGTTGCATTATTTGACTACTTAGGACAATTCTTCCTTTCTTGTGGTACTAGTTCAATTCTCCCTTTGTTATGCGAGGTTGCATTCTGTAATTCTACTACAATTCCCCTGTGCCCTTAATTCATTGGTGCTTTGACTCATTATAATAAGGGAACTTCCAATAAGGGTCTGTAATTCCGTAACTATCCTCTTGCCCCAACTCATATACTTTGCCACACTTCTGAATTCCCCTACGAGGCTAAACTCTTGACTTACAACTTAATAAAGCTCTTTGACTACTTAGTTCTGGCCCTTTACTTACTGGCTCACACAGCACTTGCAAGAAGGGAACTCACCCCAATTACTTACCAAACTAGTATACGAGTAGAGCTTATAAGTAATTACCTGATGTTAATGGACCTCTTCTATCGACTAAAATCATTCAACAAGTAAGTAAACAACCCGAGTAACTGCAGTAAACTACCCGACCTTTATAGCAAGCACCCTTGCACCGCAATTTATGTATCAGGGCCAACAACACTTATAATAAGGGCTATAAGCGCCACCCCTTTACTCTTTCTTGACCACCTCCACTCTTGCTCTGATAACTCTCCTCTGGCTATGTAAACTCACACTGCTGTTTCATTCTTGAATTACTTATCTTCACTTCTTTACCAGAGGCTAGTTCCTTTCTTGACTTCAGTACTTATGGTCAGAGGCTAGTTCCATTCTTGACTTCCTGACTTAATAACTAGTACATGAACTTCAGGGCTTAAACAACTCAACTGACTATAAGGCCCTGACTAGTATGTTCACTACCCTACCATAAAAGATGGTACTCCCTGGAACTACAACTTACAATAAGCGGCCTAGTATAAGTCAACTCACAACTCCAGATTACTAGAAGGGCAACTAATAAAGAAACTAACTCTAAGGGCCAATTAATAAGTTCTGGTACTTCTACTTCTTGAAACAAGCCCTGCAACTTAATATAAGGGCAGATTTCTCTGGCTACTTAGACCTATTAGTACTAGACACTGGCTCTGGACTACTCTACTAGTTAGACCTATTAGTACTAGACCTTAGCTACCTTATTAGAGACCTTAGCAACAGTAGCAACTGGGGGATTTCCTTAAGCCTGTAACTACCTCGTTTGGTTCTGAGTTTAACTAGCTCCCTTGCCAGCTCCATGACTAGCTCACCGATGACAGGACCACTACTAACACTTCTTGAAACAAGCCCAGCTGATGGTGGTGTTTGGAGGATCCTTCCCTTACCTACCTAGTAGTTGATCTTACTTATCGAGAGCACTTAAGCCTACCCGAGCGAAGTCAATGAAGTAAGTAATTGGTCGAATTCGAATAAGGGGTTTACTTCTTACCAGTGAGTTCACCCAGCTTAACTGGAACCTGTAACTAGACTTACTTACCAACAGAAACAATACGAGCTTGCCCACCCATATCCAAGTATTGGAATGAAACTACTCAGTGGGAGAATAGGGTTGCTCCCCACTCATTCCATTATTTAGTATATGCTTGTCTACTTAGCGTCTCTCTAGTAAAGTGCTACTCGTGTTAAATGAGTCAATAGATAACCTGTTGTTTTCGTTTCTTAACTTCAAGTAGAGCTGGGGGCAGAGGAAGAGTAGCTAGTGGAATTCTTTGACAGATAAGGGTTGCCGGCTAACAGGTATTCCTACTTTACTTAATAGAACAGAACTACTTTCACTTTTCTATCACTACCAAACCCCAGGCTACTAATAAAGTTATGGCGATTCAATATAAGGAAATCTCACAACTTAATAACTTTCTGCTATGATCCTTTGCCCACAACTGTAACATAGGCTTTAACTAGGGATGACACTATAAGTAGAAATAGTACTTTCCTTTAGTTCGGATTGAAGTCAACTCGTATCTACTCTTTTGATCACTACTAGTTGGGGCAGTAAACCAACCCCAATTGATTTGACTTGCCTACTAGTCTGCTTGGTCCCTTTCCACCTGGATTTATTGGAGGAAATAAATAAAGTAAGTAAACTGCGAAAGTAGCGAGGGTTGGAGAAGGTACGACTATTACTTGCTGCCGCTACACATTAGGAGTTTGGCTGGTAACGTTTACCCCGAGAACCTATGGAGCACTTGGGTTTCATTCCGATACTACCTAGTTTGATTCTGTGACTTAGGAGTGCAATTCTTGATACTCGGGGGAGGTTATGCTAAGGCTTAGTACCCTTGCTTTCAGGCTTGGATTCACCAGCATCAGTCTTGTTGCCCTTATATTAAGTCGGATTGAATTCTAAGATTGCTAGCTCCATGAATTAGAATAAGGGGTGAAATTATGACTTGCTTGTTTGTGTGGTTTGGTTCTTTAAGTTGCTGGCTTCAGTCCCTACTTAGGAACAGATTCAATGCTGCTAGTTGCTCGTTTTAGTCTTACTTGCACTGCAGGGTTGCTTGGCCCTGCTTCATAGCGTTCTACTTACTATATTCATTCTTTGACTTAGGAGTTTCATTCTTAACTAGGACCCTAGGCCTTACTAGCTCACCTCGTATTAATACATAGCGGCACTAACTCCCTGATATTGATACCTGAGCTACTAGTTCCATGCTACTAACACCTGGTTGAATTCCGCCTAGCTCTACTCTTTGACTCACTGGGTTCAATCCTTACCTTACCTTCCGTATTCCTAGGTGAGAGGTCAATTCCTAGCCTTCTACTTACTAGTGTCTTTCTTACCTTTGAGTTTCATTCCAACTATCAAGCTCTCGGTTTTCCAGGTCATAGGGAATAGGATTTACTGGTTGCATTCTGATCTTAGTACTTATGAGTCTGTTACTTTCTTGTTTCATATCTAGAGCTTCATCTATTCTCTTATATAAAATAAAGGGTAGCTTCAAATCTTACAATGGAACTAGAAAAGTACACAACCACTACTCTGGTATTTCACTAACAAAGCTACTACTATACAAGTACAGGAGCAGAGGAGTTTTACCTAATGTTTGACACTCGGCTACTATTAAAAGAATGAGGCTCATCTCACTCTTGCAACTATTATACGGTAGTCAACAACCCTAAATAATAAGTGCAACTTTACCCATTAACTTAAGGGCAGGCACTGGGGTCAGTACTTCTAGCTTAGCTTCCCTTGCCCACCTCTCATAACCATACTAAAGCTTGCACCAACCCCTTTCATAGCTTCCCTAGCCTAGTAACTCACTTCGGGTGATCGATCCCTACAGTATGATTACTCTCTCCTTACTTACTAGCAGCTGGCAACTATTCACTTAAGGGCAGGACTACCATACCAGGAGCAGACCACTACCAATACATAATTACACAAGCCTACCCTACCCAAACCCACAAAAGCCAGAAAGTAAGGAGCACTCAAGATAGGGGCATAAAAGGAGCTATTTCATAACTTCCGTAGTTGGATAGGAAATCCTTCATTTCAACTAATCACCAGAACTTATAATAACCGGCTCATGCATTTCAAGCCTATAAAACCGGGGTAACCAAAGGACTAATGAGTCTATTTCCCTAGTGAAATCCGGAACTATATAAATGGAGGAATTGGAGGAACTACAGCAGTTGAAAGAGCGGAAGCAGAGAAACAGGCAATTAAATGACCTAGTGAGGCAAAGGCAAAGAAAGTATAAGAATAAGTTTCAAGAGGGGAAGATGGAAGCAACAGAGCCATTCTAGTTCCCCACTCGCATCAACAGAACAGAGCCATTCTAGTTCCCCCGGCTCTAAAGCATCAGATCTTACTTACTTTCTCACTTATGAGTGGAATTCATCTATCTCTCTTCTAAATAAGTAAAATCCCTAGTTAACTGTTACAGAACAGCAACTGTCTTGTGCTTGTCGTATCCAATGTCTTTGATACCAGAATAAGGTTCCTTCCTATTAACTTAACCCAGCTGTCGGCTCCAAGGGCAAGCTACCACTCACTTGGCTTTCGAACTGAAACATAAGTAACTGCATTATATCAGGTTACTTTACTAACTAAAGGCAGAGCCCGAGTAGCGGTAAGTAAACAGATCGTACCTATTCAAATACTCACGAGTTGCAGACTTATATGCTTCCCTTGATGGTTCAGCTACTTCTTGTTCTAAAGAAGAGAGAGAGAGTGGATAGGCCTCTATAATAACAGACTATCTTACATGCTTTGATGCGAGGCATCTTATCTAGCCTTTACATTACTTGGAAATCCGCCTTCTTGACCTTAACCTTATTTGTAGTTACTTGGCCCTATTCTAGTAATAGAACTATATGCATTCTTGTACTCCTTTGTTTCATTCTTACAATTGAGCACCCTGCTTTAGATCTTGTTCCTACTCGCCGGATTCAGTTTCTTCTGTTTCTAGTTGCATTATTTGACTACTTAGGACAATTCTTCCTTTCTTGTGGTACTAGTTCAATTCTCCCTTTGTTATGCGAGGTTGCATTCTGTAATTCTACTACAATTCCCCTGTGCCCTTAATTCATTGGTGCTTTGACTCATTATAATAAGGGAACTTCCAATAAGGGTCTGTAATTCCGTAACTATCCTCTTGCCCCAACTCATATACTTTGCCACACTTCTGAATTCCCCTACGAGGCTAAACTCTTGACTTACAACTTAATAAAGCTCTTTGACTACTTAGTTCTGGCCCTTTACTTACTGGCTCACACAGCACTTGCAAGAAGGGAACTCACCCCAATTACTTACCAAACTAGTATACGAGTAGAGCTTATAAGTAATTACCTGATGTTAATGGACCTCTTCTATCGACTAAAATCATTCAACAAGTAAGTAAACAACCCGAGTAACTGCAGTAAACTACCCGACCTTTATAGCAAGCACCCTTGCACCGCAATTTATGTATCAGGGCCAACAACACTTATAATAAGGGCTATAAGCGCCACCCCTTTACTCTTTCTTGACCACCTCCACTCTTGCTCTGATAACTCTCCTCTGGCTATGTAAACTCACACTGCTGTTTCATTCTTGAATTACTTATCTTCACTTCTTTACCAGAGGCTAGTTCCTTTCTTGACTTCAGTACTTATGGTCAGAGGCTAGTTCCATTCTTGACTTCCTGACTTAATAACTAGTACATGAACTTCAGGGCTTAAACAACTCAACTGACTATAAGGCCCTGACTAGTATGTTCACTACCCTACCATAAAAGATGGTACTCCCTGGAACTACAACTTACAATAAGCGGCCTAGTATAAGTCAACTCACAACTCCAGATTACTAGAAGGGCAACTAATAAAGAAACTAACTCTAAGGGCCAATTAATAAGTTCTGGTACTTCTACTTCTTGAAACAAGCCCTGCAACTTAATATAAGGGCAGATTTCTCTGGCTACTTAGACCTATTAGTACTAGACACTGGCTCTGGACTACTCTACTAGTTAGACCTATTAGTACTAGACCTTAGCTACCTTATTAGAGACCTTAGCAACAGTAGCAACTGGGGGATTTCCTTAAGCCTGTAACTACCTCGTTTGGTTCTGAGTTTAACTAGCTCCCTTGCCAGCTCCATGACTAGCTCACCGATGACAGGACCACTACTAACACTTCTTGAAACAAGCCCAGCTGATGGTGGTGTTTGGAGGATCCTTCCCTTACCTACCTAGTAGTTGATCTTACTTATCCATAGGGGTAGCCAAGCCACCAAGGGCTAACAACCTTATCTTTCTTAACCTCAACTTACTTTAAGGGCTTGATAACCAGAACCAGACCCATATTTGTCAACGGAATACTCAACAAGGGATTAAACTCATCAACAACTGGCTAGGCCAACTTCAATCTAGGGCAACTACTACTGATTAAACTACTCGTATACTACTAGATGCGGAGAAGAAGCACTCGTACTACTGTCAGTCAGAAGGAGAGGAAACTCTAAGTCAAGACCGTAGAAAAAGAATAAACTAAAGCATGGGCCAGGGCAGGGGAAGAAGGAGAATGTCCAGTTCAGGGTCGAGTGAGAGTGGAATGAATTAGAATAAGGGGTGAAGTCTTAGTCGCACAAGTCTTAGTCGCACTGGTTGTATAGTTTGGTAGTTAGTAGCACCAGTCTTGTTGTTAGTGGTTACATTCTTGCTAACAGTGGTTTCAGCCTTAGAAGCACTAACATCAGTCCCCAATTACCTAGCATCCGCATTACTAATAAGGGCTAGCTTACCTACTTAAAATAAGGGCTAGTTGGATTCTGATCTTAGTATACCCTGGAATCATAGAATAGCTACCAATACTACTAGCCTACTTCCACTCATGAAAGCATGAAACTCTAACATAAGGTCTTCAACTCTGGAACTAATACAAGGACCTGTCTTCAACTCTACAAAAGACATAAAAGTCATCGAAACCCTTGTTTTTGGATACAGGGGTATACTTAGCCTGTACTACTAGATTTGATAGCAATTCTGTACTTCAGTACTTAACTACTAGCTCACTTATGAGTTTGATTCTTTATCTTACTAGCCCACCTCTCAGTTCCATGTTTCACTAGCTCCCGAACACAACCCGGCAAGCTTGCAAGTACTAGCCTTCTACTCCCTTGCTTAAGTCTTTGATTGACTGGTTTGAGTCCTACACCTACTAGCTACATTCTCAGTAACAGCGATTATAGACCTTAACTACTCAGCAGCAGTCTCGGTGACAGACACTACTTTGAGTCACCAAGCAACTACTCGACAAGTATAGAAACTCAAACAACACAACTGAATCTATTAACTACTTGCTTCACACAAGCAAACTCACTAGAAGGGAACTCACAATAAGGGCCCCTATACTTGAAAGACGAAGTCAAAGGAGCATTCCCTCTTCTACCTCTAGCTCTTGCAACTAACCACTCCTGTGTTCGCCGGTGCTGTCCCTTATTATCATTTATGCTGCTAGGTATTATCAGACTACTTCTAGGTTGAGTGAGAATGAGAGGGGGTCATTTCAGCCCCTCTGACGCGGGGTGTCTACTCGGAATGGAGCGCATGTATTAGTTCGCTCAGGCTTAAAGCTAAGTACTAGTAATTTCGCCCCTTATTAGAATTCCTCAGGACTATACTACTAATTCCAATTCTATACTATACCCGACCCGGCCTTTAGACTAATATACTACCGGTTGGGTAACTGAACAAGACACTACTATAGCATCTGGGAATTATAGCATCTGGGAAGACTTAATAAATAGGGACTACTTAAAGAAATTAGAATAAGTCCTCACTGGTTGAAGTCTTACTAATAAGGGCTAGCTCAGGTCGAATTCACCAAGCAACTACTACCAAAGGCACCAGTACTTATAATTCCAAGCTACTACTTACTATATTGATTCTTTAACTACAGGAGTTTCCCTAGCAACTACTACAAAGGGCCCAGCTGGCTAACCTTACCTGGCCAACTTCAATTCTTCCTTTTAACTACTAGCTTACCTCTCCCTCTTCCTACCTCTCCTACCGAAAGGGGGGATTGAACTCAAAGCAAAGATACAACTACTCTGCTACTAGTTGGGCCAATTAAGAAGTTCTGGCTAGGCTACTCCACTGGGGAAACAGGGAATTAAGTCCTGGCCGGTATGACAATAAGAATAACTGCCCTAGCTCCCATTCCAGCTTCAAAGCCTCTAACTAAGCACTTAGTAGTAGCTTGTCCCCGCGCCTACCTCGACTCTGGCAATTACTTATTACTCTGGCTCTTTTCCCTTACTTAGCTCTATTCTTGTTTAGTGGTTCAATTCCTATTGGTGTGAGTTGAAGGCTTGCTGAACTCATAATAAAGGGTCGTAGTCTAAGTAGTGCCAGTATCAGGCTTACCTCCATCAGTTCCATTCTTTGATTTACTGGTTCTAGACCTTAGCTAGCGAGTTTGAGTCTGTTTGTTGCTGGTTTGAGTCTTGATAGTAGTAGTTCCATTCTATCCCTACTTTAGCTCCATCCTTTGGCTACCTACCATAAGTCTTGTTATCACTGGTTTGACTCTGATCTTAGTACTGCTGAGTTGAATTCTGATCTTAGTATTGAAAGTAAGAGACGAGCAAACAAGGAACTACTGGACAAGCAAGTAAGAATGAAGGTATATGAGCCAGAGTCAAGAGTTAGAGGAGCCTCATGAAGCAAGTAATAAGTCTACAAGATCTGAGTAAGGATCCGGTGTTGCGGGAAGGAAAGAAAGAAAGGGGAGCCAAGCCTGAGTTCAAGCGTTAGTACGGTGTGAGTTCAATTCTTATCTACTACCCTAGCAGCTAGGTCTTCTCAATAATACATACCGGTGTTAGTAGCTCATCTCTCTAGCTCAACTCTTAGGTCAATTATTAGGAGTAATGGTGGAAGTCTCAGTAGCATTGGTGAAAGTCCCAGTAGTCCCACAGTAGTTTGAGTCTTAGTATCATTAGCTACATTCTAGTTAGCACTGTTTGAAGAAATTATAATAAGTCCTCACTTGGTTGAGTCTGATACTTATCAGCTCCATTCTGTAACCCTTGCTTAGGTATCCATTCTTAGTCAGTAGAGTTCAACTCTGATACTACGCCCCCAGTGTTCCATTCCGATCTACTACCCTGGATTCACTGGGTTCAGGCTCGGCTGTCCCTGTTTGATTCTTAGTACCCTAAGCAACTGATACTTACCTTCCCCTGCTAGCTCCATTCCGATACTACTTAGCTGGATTCTTGTTGACACTGCCTAGTAAGTTGCCCTTATAGTAAGTTGGTACTGATTTAAGTCTTGATAGACGTAGCTATAGAAATTAAGTAAAGGCACTACCCAGTTTCACTCTGATACTCTTAACACCCCGCCCGAGCTTTAAGCCTTATATCCACTAGTTGCATTCTGATATACTGACTACTTGACTACTGAGTTCCCGAACCAACTGATTAAATGCTTGGTTCACTGGTTGGATTCTTACCTCTTGGACGACTGCTTAAGGCTTATACTGACCTGTTTCATTCTTAAATGACTTATTCCCGGGTTAGAGGGAAATTACTTCAGATGTCCCCGGAGCTGAAGACTACTACATCATAGGTGCTTTAAGGCTGTTACTTACTACTTTCATTCTTTAACCGAATTCGAATAAGGGGTGCAATTCTATAACTACGGGGAACCAGAACTTACAATAAGGGGATGCTGGCAAAGTCACTAAGGTATTCTCTGATGTCAACAAATACTTCCTCTCCCACATGCCGATACTGCTACTACCGAGTTCCACTCTGTTACTTACCGAGTTCCACCAAGTATTTATTGGACGAATTAGAATAGTGCGCTCCATTCTGAAACTAGTATCGGAGACTCAGACTTAAGAAATAGGGGCTTACTAATAACTGCTATAGTCTCTCTCCAGGGAAGACTTAATAAATAAGGCAAGTATAGATAGATACTTAGAGGGGCTATATCAATACTAGCTACTACTGCTTTTAGTCTTAGATGCACTGGTTATAGTCTTGTGAATTCTAATAAGGGCTAGCTCTACTCTTCGACCCCGCTTCAAAGCCTTAGACTGCCAAGGTTCATTCTGTAACTACTGAGTTTGATTCTTAAACTCAAGACTTAATAAATAGGGGCGTACTACTACTGAACTACTTGTATACTAGGATTCCACGCTATGCCCAATAAGGTGCTGAAAGCCTCAAAATACTGACTTTAACTAAAACTGCCGAATCCATCTCTTTGAACTCTGTCACTGATGAGTTGAAGCCAGTTTCCTCTACTCTCTGGTTGGTTCTGGTTAGTAGTGATTTAAGCCTTGCCTTGTTGTTTTACTGGCTTAAGTCTTGTTGTTGTACCGGCTTAAGCCTTGTTGTTTGCTGGTTTCACAACTTACTATAAGCCACCACTGCTTGGGGTCAATTCTGAGTCATATGAGCTAGAGACCTTAGCTTACCTTGCCTCAAGCTACTACTACTACTACTGGGGTAACTATCAACTCAGTCTTAAGTAGCTACCCTAACGACAGGGAATCGATACCTTAGCTGTTACTTATGAGTTCAATTCTGTAATTTCTACTTGTCAACTGAAGAAGGGACTGCCGCTACACTGACTATGTTACTTGGCCGGGATTCTACTCTAACAAGAACCAGAACTGGAACTGGAGTGACTCTGGACTTCTAGTAATTTCCTACTTGCGACAGGCTCGGTTTGGAATGCAGGGAAGAAGTGGGAAGCGGCAGGGAATCAATAGCACTAGCATCTGAGACTTACTTGCACTACTGAGTTGAAGCCTTGGAATTCACTAACATCAGTCTGTAATTGGTTAGCTCCATTCTCAGTATACATAGCATCCGTCGTCAGGCAGTGTTTGGTTCCTACTAGCACTAGCATAAGTTTGGTAGTTGTTGGTATCAGTCTTTGCCTCGGGCCGGATAGCCTGTGACTCCTAAGTTGAAGTCTGGTTTGCTGGTAGTCTTGTTTAAGTCTTGCATTCCCTATTACTAGTTTTGATTTACTAGCTCCACTCTTTGGCTCCTTAGCTCCATTCCGAGGCATATGAATATCAGTCTGGTTGGTAGCGAGTGAAGAAATTAAGTAAAGGCACTCCCGAGGTTAATTCTTGAGATGCCCTACATCATTCCGAGTGGCCACTTGTTTCAGGCTTGAAGACCGAAGTTGCATTCCTACTTCCTGCCTTACTAGCTGAGTCTACTTAGTTTCATTCTTAGATTGCTGAGTTGAATTCTTAAACATCAAGAAGCTGATTTAGACTTTCACTACTTACTTCCATTCTGTTACTCACTAGCTTCAGGCTTGCTCGCCCCTGTTTGAGTCCGATACCCCTTATTAGTTCAATTCCGAGCCTACCTTGCTTCAGTCCCATACCGAACAGCTCCCGAACACTGGACTTGTTTCTAACTAGCCGTTGCTTGGCCTTCAATTACTTATTCCTAGTTTTGAGTGGAATTCTTGTTGTTAGTGCTTAGCCTCAGCAGTTGCATTCTGATCAGTGAGTTCACCCCGCAACTTACAATTAGCTATGGTACTTTAACTACCTTGTTTAAGCCTTGGATTCACTAGTCTCATCCCTGGTAGCGGTGGTTTCAGCCTGAAGTACCAACTAACAGACAGGGAATCGGTAAGCAAGAGACAAGACCACTAGCATCAGTCTGAGAGTAGCAATACCTAGCATCAATACTACTTAGCACTGGTTTAAGCCTTGGAGTTCAACTAACAAACAGGGAATCCATACCTATATACACACACATAGCTGCGCGGGGAATTCAAATTAATACCACTTGTTTTAAGCCCTTATAGTAAGTCGGATCTAGTGGAATTCTTATATTCCCACTTTCCAACCTTAGGTTTCTTCCTTTCTGACTTGGGAGTTTGATTCTTATCTAGTACCCCAATAGCCAGGGAATCAGTAGGAAAGAGAGGAATTGTAGTCAGCGCTTTAAGGCTGAGTAGAAGTGGTTTGAGTCTTAGATGCACTGATTGGAGTCTTAAGCACTAGCCCAGCGTCCCATACTAGCTACCCTTAGTTCCAGTCTCAGTAGCCCTAGTTTAAGGCTGAGTAGAAGTGGTTGTAGACCTTAGCTACCTGGTTAGAGACCTTAGCTGCCAATACAGAGCACCAGAGCCCCATTAGCAGTGAGTTAAGCCTGCCTTTAATTAATTGGTTAGTTTAAGTCCACTTATTTACTTACCGATAAGTTGAAGTCTGCCTGGCACCGGTTAAGTCTTGTTGATAGTAGTTATAGTCTTGTTGATAGTAGCTAGTTTGATTCTTGTTAGCACTAGTTGGTGCCTTGTTGCTAGGTGTTAGATACCTTCAGCTACCTATACTTGTTGCTAGTAGCTATAGCCTGTAACTACCCCTTTTGTAAGTCTAAGAATGAAGCAAAGCAGACATAGCCTTACACTACCCGGTTTCAACCTTGGATGCACTAGTACTAGACCTTAACGACCCAACATCAGGCTTGGAACTCCCTCGGGACTGATACTTACTGGTTGCCCTGGCTTTGAGTCTTACTAACACTGGTTGGGAGTCTGGTTGCTACTTGTTTGGTTCTTTCAATTCATTCTAATAAGGGGTTCCATTCTGATAGTTAGGTGCTTGGCTCTGACTCTGAGTAGGAGTAGTTTGAGTCTTCCACCTACTAGTTCCATTCTTCAACTTCTTAGTTTCATCCTTAAACTACAGCAACTTTAAAATACTGATAATACTTGGCTCCATTCCTATACTGACTTATTTCATTCTTGGACTCCTTAGCAGCATTCCGAGGGGCACTAGCAGCAGTCCAATACCTAGCAATAGTGGTTTGAGTCTTCCACCTACTAGCCCCAAACACTGGACTAAAAAGAGTGAGTGCAATGCAATTATGAAGTCGGCAACTGATACTTACTTACTAGCTACATAAGACATCAGAGAATCGATACCACCAGTAGTACCTCAGAGAATCAATCAATATCACTAGCATCAGTAACCAGTAGTACCAGCCTGGTTAGCAGTCGTTTTAGTCTGTATTTAGTAGCTCAGTAGTCCTTGTTTCAGTCTTTTAGTTAGTAGTTTCATTCTGATTACTTCCCCCCAGTTGCTAGGTCTATTACTCCTTAGTTTCATTCTTACTTGCTTACTAGCTAGCCAATGAGTTTCGTTCTTTGACTCCTTAGTTTTCTTCTGATCGAGTAGCGCCCACTACCCTATATTGCAGGAATCAGTGGTACTGGTCGAAGTCTTCTAGTGGTTCCAGGAAGTAAGTAATTGCCCGTTATTAGAAGTTCTGGGTTCCATTCTTCACTTCCTTATTCCTAGGCTTAGTTCTACTAGGGCATATCGGGGAATTAATACCTTATGTACTATACTATACTAGCTACTATAGCATCAGAGAATTCATACCACTGGTTTCGGGCTGTTACTCCCTACTTTCATTCTTTGCCTCACTAGCAGCAGTCTCTGTAGCACCAGTATAAGCCTATAACTCCTGAGTTTAAGTCCTGTTAGCAGCGGTTGAAGCCTTACCACCGACTAGCTCCCTTTCTAGCAACTTAATAGAAGGGCAACTCCCAAGCTACTACTATAGTAGGAGACAATATCTGATCATCGGGGAAGTGGGCTTACTACTTCCTCCTTACTTCGGGCTTACTAATAACAAGAGTCTATCTCCTACTAACTGACTCACTTCTTATGGGCTTACTTCTTAAAGATAAGAACTTCTGGCCTTACTTCTTAAAGATCAGAATTGGAATGAAAGGTAGAAACTTACTATAAGAGCTGCAGCTTACTTTAGAACTATCACTGGGGATTCCACTATCACACACAAGAACTGGAACGGGAACTACTTGCTGAGTTATAAGACAAGCAACTGGCCAAGTTACTACTAGAATGGAGTTTTTTACCAGAATCATGGAATTGACTACCCAATGCACTAGCAATGTAGTATAGGGCCTAAGAGTTAAAGACAGTAAACTACCTTTCCTAACTTGAGAACGGGAGCTAGACCTGGACTCTCATATAACTCAGGCTCTTTTCCACTTGCACTCTTGATCCTATCCCTTTCCATTGAATCTAACTCTTGCTCTAGTACTGTAGCTTGGCTCGAAAGACTAAACTAGGGATGAAACAACGGATTCAAAAAGAACAAGAACAGCCTATCATCTAGAATACCTGCCACCCGAACCTACTTCTATAGTTTGGGCACCCGACCTAAACTCTCAATTAAGAATGTGAACCAGAGGGGTCTCGTTGCTTGTCTCTGATACTACTCTGTTTCATTAGTACTAGTGGAATTGTTCTACTTATCTAACAAGAACAAGACCTTATAGTAATTCCCAGTACTTAAGTTCGGGCTTACAATAAGGTCACGAGCCTTGTATATAGAATGAAACAACTACCATAGCATAGTAACTGAAGTCAACCAGCCTAGACCGGAACCGACTTAATAGAAGGGCAACTGATTTACACCTTAAACTGGAAGATTACCGATTCCATACCCTTAACCGAGCTCAGTTGCAAGAACTCAACTTTCTTAAACTACTTTAGGGCATTCTGTATTCGTGGGGGAGGGCTTTAAGGCTGTTACTCACTAGGTCAATTCCAACTAGCACGAATTACAATAAGGGAACAACGAATAAGGGGCTGTTACTGACTAGTTTGATTCTGATACTCACTGGGTTAAGGCTTAACCCTTTAGTTTCATTCTTGGATTTACCGGTTTCATTCTTTGTTTCAAGTTTCTAAGGCTTATACTCACTAGCTTCCCCCGCGCTTGAAGGCTTCCACTCGCTAGTTTCCATCCTTTGACTACCAATCTGTTACTACCCAGTTCCATTCTTTAATAAGTTAGTTCAATTCCATTCTTTCCCTCACTCGAACAGGATCGGTATTAAACTCTACAACAACTTATAAATACTCGGCTCTTAGTTTCCATTCTTAGCCTCACCAGTGCCATTCTTTGACAACTTAGTTCAATTCTTGGATTCAATGGTTTAAGGCTGTGACTCCTTAGCTCCATTTCTACCCAGCTACATACTCATACTTGTAGTCCACTACATCAGGCTTAAACTACCTTAGCTCATTCTTAATCTTAGTACTAGATGCTTACTACTAGTTTGAATTCTCACTTTTCTAGTTATGAGTTTAATTCAAAGACTACTTAGGTCAACTAACCACTCTAGTTCTGGTTTCTGTTCACCACTAATTCCTACTGCCTGGCCTGGCCTCTCCTTAGTCAACGACTACTTAGTTTTCAATTCTGAATATGATACTAACCAGTCTTTAAACTCTAACTCCAACTGGAACAGGGGCAGTACCACCAGTAGGAGAACAGATTCAACAAGCACTCGAACAGGAGCAGTACTAAAGGGACTCCACTTTCACTCTCAACAAGGAGCCAAGCCACTGGAACCCCGAAAGCAAAGCAAGTAAGAAATACGTTCTAATGAGTTTCCCTATTATAATGCAATTGAAAGCTGGTTTCATCTCTGAATAGGTCCATTCCCCGGGGGCCGCTCCACTACCTTACTATATCGGCTCACCTCACCTCTCTGTAACTACAGGGGAGCTATCTTTTCTACTACCCGAGACTGGTTTCATCCTTCTACTGCTTAGTTGCATTCTTGAACGACCCTGTTGCATTCTTACTAGCTCCTCCATCATACTAGACCTCAGTGACCTAGCATCAGTAGCTAGGAATAGAGACCTTAGTTCACATAGCATCAGTCTGCAACTACATAGCTTCAGTCCCGTACCAGTAAGACCTAGCTTTAGTAGAAGCAGTGAATGATACTAACTGCCCAGCACTTGTTTTAGAGACCCTAGCTACACAGCATCAGGCTTAAACTACCTAAGCTCCATTCCGAGTGACACTTTTGTTTAAGTCTAGACTCCTTAGGTCAATTCCGAGTATATCTAGCAATATCCTGTAACTCACTAGCTTCAAGTCTGAGTGCACCATATCAGGCCGAGCAGCTGTTGTCTTAGCCTGTCCCTCCCTCGTTCCATTCTTTAATTTAGTGATGTTCCGGTTGGGGTGCCCCCGTTGCTTGGCCTTTTCGCTCTCTGGATTCATTCTTGTTGTCAGTGATTTCATTCTCTCTACCCTTGCTTGAAGTCTTGGACTACTTAGTTCTATTATTATCTGAGTAAGCCAGATAGGCAGGAATCAGTGTAAGTGGTTTCATTCTTCAATTCCAACTAGCAACTACTCGCAACAAAGACGGATGAAACAAAGAAAGAAACTCGAATAAGAACAGGAGCAGTAGTAGTACAAATACCTAGCATCCGCCTTCAACTACCCAGCTCCATTCCCTGACTCCCCGGGGGAAGCCTCAGCGGCAGTGGGTTTAGATGCACTGGGGAAAGTATCAGTGGTACTTGCTTGAGTCTGGTTAATAGTAACTATAGAACTTAATTACTGGGACTCCCTTGTCTTAGTCCCGTCGTTAGTGGTTGAAGAACTTAATAAGAGGCACTCCCTTGTTTCGTTCTTGGACTCCTTAGGACTGATTAAATGCTGCCCAGCACCGGTGAAGGTCTGGTTACTTCCTTCGGTGAAGCCTTAATAAGTAGGGACTTACTACTTAAGCATCGGAGAAGACTTAAGAAATAGGGAAAGAGAGAAGCGTATACTTGTGAGTTAGAGTTGACTCTTTGATTTACTGGTGGAATTCTTATCATAGCAGCTATAGTATTTGATTTACTGGTGCAATTCCTAGTTTGATTCTTTGACTAGCTGGGTTCATTCAGTGACTCGGGTCGAATAGCCTGTCACTACAGAGTTTGAGTCTGTTTCTCTCACTGGTTGTAGTCTGAAGTATGACCACCACAGGCAGGGAAAGTGACGAGTAGTTGAAGTCTTACTACCTTTGGTTTCAGGCTTAGAGGGCACTGGTTGAAGTCTTACTTTAGATGCGGGATAGTATAGGCAAGTTCATTCTTGTAGTTAGTAGTTTCAGCAAGTATTTATTGGACTCCCAAGGTTAAGGCTGTGACTCACTAGTTCCATTCTTAGTAGTACTTGTTTCGGTCTTAGTGCCACTAAGGTTCATTCTTGGATTTACTAGCTCTATTCTTCGACGCCTTAGCCCCATTCTTCCACCTACCTACTTAGTTCAGGGCTTTAAACCTACCACTCCACTACTTATCCACTACTTAGCTCAGGTCTTTCAACCCAACTAGCATCGGAACTCTCCTTTTGCCAACTACTGGCTCTTTGAACTATCACTCCAGGCTCAGCTCCAGTTTCTTTCTTACTTTCATTCAAGAGCGGAGGTATAAATAAGAATTAAGTTCCAGGAGCGGAGGTATAAATCTGCATTCAGTTATAGGAGCGTAGGTAGAAGAGAAGGTAGATTAGATGAGCCATAGGGGAGCGTAGGTAGAAGAGAAGGTAGACGGGGAGCAGAGGTGGAAGAGAAGGTAGATTAGATGAGCCATAGGTATGAGAAGCAGAACTACACTTATTAACTTACCGCTTACTTGCTGAATTAATATATAAGAATATCTGTTACTAAGGAAGAAAGAGAATCCCAATTGAACTTAAGTACTGGACTAAGGGAAGAAAGAGAATCCCAAGTCCCATTACTAAGGGAAGAAAGAGAATCCCAAGTGCCTCAGGCCAGTGAGAAAGTATGGTGAGAAGAGGACCTTATTGTAAGTGGGCCAAGACACGGACATGGATGGGTGTGGGGCGCCTCTATTCTAAAGTAGGGGAAGAGTCAATTCCAGGGCTCCATAGGTGCAATTCCATTCTGACTTATGAGCCCCTTATTCTAAGTTCCCTGCTAGTAAGTTTGCCAGGTAGTTAGGTGTTCTTGTTTCGGGAAGCTGTGAAGTAAGAAGGAGATGCCAGGCCAGGTCGTACTGCTCGTCGTACTACTCCTGTTCGATAGTTTTACAAATTCTTATCCTCCGTTTTCCACCTTCCTACATAGCCTGAAAGAAGGAAATAACAGACAATTCTCAAAGTCGAAAAAAACCAGAAGAAAAGTGCTATTTTTGGATACCTGAGTTGAAGAATCAAAGAAAGGAATAGCAGTCTCATCAGTAGTTGTTGCTTTCCCAGTTGCTAGTAGCGGTCTTTTATCGGTAGTGAATTTCCTATACGGAATGCAATCTCTCGCCTCACCCCTAGTGGTAAACTCTCAACGCACTTATGGCTGATGATCTTTATTCCCACTTGCTTAAAAATGGTTGCAAGTAAGTAAACCTGCCCGGTGCGCAATGAATTCCAATACTTGTTCGTCTTGTTGGGCCTGTGTTCTGCTACCCAATTTCTGATCTTTCGTGGGCAATAACTCCCTTCCCTTCAACAACTACAGTTAGCGCAGATCAATCCTATGATTCTCCCCCGCTTACGCCTCACTTCTCTCTATGGCTGACTTTCGCCTTAACCTTTGAACCTCTTCTTATCTAATGACTTTCTTTTATATTAAACAGAGCATCCCTTTCTTCTGAATGAAACAGAGCATCCCTTTCCTCATAATCTTACCGGCTTGCTTGGGCAACAACAAATTCTTCAACCCCTTGCCGAAGCAGTCTAAAGCCTTTATTCCTTACAAGGATACCATGGAAAGACTCTGGCAGGCTCTTCTCTTAGCGTCTCTTAGCGCGAACCTCTTCTTGCCCTTTATCCATACTTGACTCTAAGAAGCAAGCACTTGTTTTCGAAAGAATGGAATTGCACCTAACAAAGTAGAATCAAAGAAGTGTCTTTACAAGCTTCCCATGTGCTCAATAGAAATCATCAATTCTGTATTGACTCAACAAAGGGGTATTCGAGTCTAATCATATGGATAATAGAAGCCGAGATGAAGATTAAGCAGTGCGGGGAAGAAAGTAAGGATATTCAAAAGTGACCTAATTGCTGACTCTAAACAATAATAACGTAGCTAGGAACCCCGAGAGTAAGCTATAGCGCCTGAAAGTGAGTTGTTTGTTCTTCCGTCCGCCCTTACTAGTGCTTGTTCCCTTGCAAGGTTCTGTTGCATGTTCAGAGGAAGCACTATCTTCTTTTTTCTTTTTAGTCATTCGGAGTGCAGGGTGCGACAGTTGAGAAGCCGGTCGCGTGTTAGCTTATCGGAGGTGTGAGAATAAGCCACAGAACAAGAGCAAGCAAAAGGGCGCCTGTAGATACTTATATAACAAACACGGTGCCTATGCCTCCTTTAGTAATTAGTAGAAGCTTTAGTGCAACGTATAGAGAAAGGCCGCGGTCGGATATTCATTCTAAAAAAGCAAGAAGAGCGTAAGACTCACTTCACTACTTAAAGTGCTCCACCTTACACCTACCTTATACCTATGGATCCAACCTATTACTTTATGCACCGACTCATTTATATCCCTTAACCCTTACTGTAATGGACTTACTCTGTCACTCTAATACTTATTCCCGACCTAAGAGAATAAGCGTTAGCCGACGCAAAATCACTCCGTAAGTGAAGACTGAGAACACCCAAGTCCTGTTTTCGGGAGCTCTTGTTGAGTTGAAATGATGGAGTCTTTCTTGTTTGTTTGTAGCTTTTGCTTTGATTACTTTAGTATAGTCTCTTTGGGTGCGCGAGTGTTGTACAATATACTTGTTACAGAAGAGCTCCATAGCTATAGTGTGAGAAAGCGCTGCTCTACCCTCTGCCTTACCTCTTTTACACCTGCTAAAGTAATAAGTAAGCCTTTGACCTGCGAAACTTCTCTTTCTGCCTTCCTTACCCGCGAAACTCATCTTGAATTGTATCTGTGTTTTCCCGATTATAGCCCGACAGAGGCATAGGAACTGTATTCTCGTTGTTTCTTCTTTGCCCTTGCTTGTTCCCTGATAGTGTGTTTCGAACTCAAAACTAAGTTAACAAACGCACGCAGGCACCCGCTCAAGTACACTTAACAAGAATGACTCAATCCCCCCGTAACTAAAGAATAGAAGAAAAGTCCCACATCTTCCATAAATAGAGTAAGCTCACTCAGCTCTGCCAGTAAGCGGTAGCACTTAATAACACTCGCTAACGCGCAACAGGTTTATAACGCGATAACTTATAGTCTAGAAATAGAATATTCGAAATTTAGATACTCAATACTAACCTTCACCATTGCTTGCACTTATTAACGCTGCTTGTTTGCATCAAAAGTAAGTTATTAACTGCTTACTCACTAAACTATCTCACGTGAGCACCTGCTTTTACACTTTTTGTTGGGCGAGTTTGAAGTCAACTAATACTGATGTCGTTTGTTCTTTTCCATCGTATACTTGCTTGTTTGTTCCCTTGCTTGAAGAATAGAATAGAGTACACACCTCTTATGTAAGAGAGTCATCAGACTCCGCGGACTCTGAGGCAGTATCTTTGGTTGCTGTGCTTGTTGTATCTATGAGCCCTGCCCCCGTTTATACGTTGCTTGTTGTTGCGCTTACAGAAAGAGTTAGGTGAAAATCTTCCTCTCCATATCCTATGCGAATTCCATTCTTGTTCCCTTGTCAGCCCCGGGAAGTCGTTTTTAAGCAAAAGTGGAAAAGCCGTAAAGTAAACAGGGAGTTTCAAGGGTGAGGAATCTCAAGGGAGTTTCAAGGGTGAGGAATCTCATATATATTATATGTGGTAGATAGCCCATTTTCCATTCTGCTCGGTTAAGGGGGTAAGCTGTTAATAATAGAGAGTTTCCAAACCTGTTAGAGTCAAGTGAGTTAGGGATAGCTGTGAGGGTTCGGCAATGAGTTTCCTTTAAGCAGGGAGCTGGGGAGTTTGTTAGGCTCCGAACTGAAGTTTTGAGTTCTATTCCTTAGAGAAGAAAGCAAAAGTAGAAAACTACACAAGGGAAACATCAAGCGCATCCGTCCTTAAGTATTCTTTAGGTATTGCAGTTGAGACTTGATAGAAAGAGAACTAGGTGGGCAAAGAGAGAGCAAGCACTAGGTAAGCAAAGAAAGAGCACTAGGTAGGAGGCGATAAACAAGAAATAGAGTCCTCTGGGGTAGTTACCTTATTCTATCTTACCCGGCTCATGATTCTGTTGATTTTGCTGCTTACTTCATTGTCCCTTTCAAGCTTTGGCTAGTGGTTGCTAAGTGGAGAGTTCAATCCTTACTTAGTGGATGTAAGCTTCATTCTTGCTTGACTGACTCTCCAGTTACATTCTGAAATTACCACCATAGAGAAAGAGACTATGGTGAGTTACCCCTATCTAGAATACCTCGCTCATGATTCTGTGACTTCTATTTCCACTCTAAACCTCTGCTAGCGAAACAAAGAATGAAACAAAAACCACTTTTCCTGCCCGAAACTACATTCTGAAATTATGCCCTTCCCTGTACTCTACCAATACTTGATTCTTGCCCAGCGCCAAAAAGAGAACTAAAAGCGCACTTAAGAATTCCCCGACCCGAACTCATATACTCGGGAAAACCAAAAACCAACCCATCTACACGACCAACGCGTACTTTATTATTCTATTGAAAAAGCTAGTGAAGTAAGATAGCCCAACCCAACGTTGTTAGCTGAATCGCTCTTAGAGCTCCCGTTAGTACAGAATGAGATTGAAACTCTGCTAAAGATGATTCTATTTCTTCCCTTGCATATAGTTCAATTGTTTCTGAGACTTATTATCTGTTAGTTGCATTCTTACTTGATAGCGGATAGCACATGTACAGTATATAAGTTCGCAATGTGACTAGTTTACATGCTAGGTACTACATTCTCTGCATCTAGGTTCATTCTTATATTTACTCGTTTTCATTCTTAGTCTAGAGTTCAGAGTACTAGGTTTGCGATAAAGAGAAAAGAGGTAAGTCAATTCTTACTTGATAGTTTAGAGCTACCCTCTTCTTTTTGGTTACCTTCTTCTATTATACTCGAGTTGCTAATGATTCTGTTTCTGACCTTGAAATAAGACCTGCTACTACATCTTTATGCCCTTGCCAAACCCGTAGAGTAGTCCAGGTTTACAGCTCGTTTACAGCGTGTCACTTTAGAAAAATAGGGCTTTTCACACCGGATTCAGAGTTGCAAGCTGCTTTAATATAAGGGGAAGCAAAACCTGTACAGTAGTATAACCCATGAGTTAAGCAATGAAGGTCAAAGTCTTGTTCCAATCATCAAGTACAGAAGCCTGAGCCAGGTAAGATAGAAGGTAAGATAGAAGCAGGTTATTCTAGGGAGCGGGGGGGAACTCACATGATTCAGTATCCTCTGTTTCTTACATGAGAGGTCAATTCCAATTCGAATCTTTATAATCTGGATCTTAGCTCCCCGGGGAATGGACTCGTTTATAATTGGTTATAATACATCTATGACTTGCGCTGACGCGCAGTGTTTAACTCGCTACCGTTTAGCTCAGGCTCCCGAAAGCATCTATTGAGAAAGGAATTGTTATAACAAGTTATAACATGCTATTGTTGCTGCCGCGCAACTGGAACTCACTGACGCTCCTAACCGCTCGCTACCGCGCCTGGATCGGCTTGGTCATGAGTAGTGTCTTGTCTGCTTGGCCGTAATAACGTAGTTGCTTGGCGGATTTCATCTTCTATAACAATAGTATACCTCTTGTACTATACCTATAGCTACTATACCTATACGAAACACATCCTCTTGCTACTAATACAGAATGAAACAAGCAGATGGCTCCTCCACCTATGTCTTCAAAAGTCAAACACATTCCCCATTCAGAAATTATACAAGCAGCGGCGAAAGAACAAATAATAGGCAGTGAGTTTGTGCCAGCAGTAAGGTAAGTAATAGGTGAGTTTGTGTCCGCAGTGTTGTTACCCAAAAGAACTTACGTAAGCTGAAGACGGAAGACAATAATCAAGGTGTTGAGCAAGAAAAGAAGGATTAGAGTCGACTAGGATGAAACAAGAACTTTGTGCTTGCAGCTGACGCCTCTTATCCGGATCTTGAAACAGCAGATTATCTCGCAGACAATGAAGGTACTACATGGGCGGGGGCAGGGGTTACGGCAAACTCCACTCTAAAGTCATAATTGAACTTCACCTTAACCACCTCCTCTTCACTGCAAGACCTCTACTTCCTCTTCTTCTCGGTAAACAACTTCAAGTCAAAAAGAATTTCCTCGTAAAGCATCTTCTCCAGCTTCATATCTATCTTAAGCTTTCTGATCTCATCGACTTAACAAGCACTGAAAGAGACTATATAGTTAAGGAAAGGAACTCGTATACTTGACTCTTGCCCTCTTTGATACTCCTATTACTCTTGATTTTATGCCGACCCTTAAACTAGTAGTGGAGTAGTATGGTTCTTATTCTTGTTTTGAATGAAATAAGTTCTCCTATATTCAATTCTACTATGTTTTCTTCAAATTCTAATAAAGGTGTCTACTTAGTTGGTATATGAGAAATCCAAGTAGTTTTTCGGCTTTTTGAATATTTTGTATTTGGATTTGATGAGTGGAAAGGGGCCAGGCCAAGTTACTACTAATGTGTCGCGTCAGCAGTTCGGGGAGTTCCATTCCTAGGATTTCTTTCTTGATTTATTTATTGATTTCTTTCCTTCCTACTCAGGGCGGTAACAAGACCTATTCTTTTCTGTTTACAGCTTTGCAAGGAGAGATAGGCCAACTTAAATCTAGTCAATCCTTTTACTCAATAAAGGCATCTCTATTTACTACTTTCCTCTTTCACTCCGAGGCATGGCATCTCTATTTCCTACCTAGTACAGGACAGGTTCTCTGAAACTACTCCCCCTTAAGCCACTCAGGATTCAATGACCACATTTCCAGGAGAGGCAGGGTAGTATTGTAAGTTCGCTAAGCAATAAACTTGTCTTGTTTTCGGGAGTGCTTGATATTATTTCGGTATCTTTTTCTTTGAACTTCCACTGCCATGTAAGATAGAGATGGGTAACCCACCTAGTCTCTTAACCAACCGGCGTGCTCTTGATCAACCATCATATTCTTGATCAACCATCATATAGTATTCATAGAGTGGACTTTGGTCAATCACCTCTATTTACCGACTCGGGAAAGAAAGTCAATAACTGCTCCTGCTCTCTATACTGTAATGGCTATCCGAAAAGGGCTATCCTAACTCTGAACTGCCAGCTTCTACTTCTATTATACCTATAGCTACAGCAAAATCCTCTTCTTCACCGCCAACACCCTACTTGATCACTTACACTGGTGATTCTCTTTCTTCCCCTTTCCTGTCCCTGTGCTCTGAACCAACCCCCAGTCACTCAAACTAGAATGCATAAAGGAGTTAAGGTCTAGGAATTCCATAAGTGGTCTGGTCCATACTATAACTGTGGGCGTAGTGGTGCCTTTTCCTGTGAGAAAGTCAGCATCAAACAATTCTTCAAGCTACGTTAGGGCAATCAAATAGTCAAATCCTGAGTGAACCTGTGCTCGAGAGAAAGACACTATTTCTTTATACAAGTGAAAACAAAACACCTTTGCTGCCAGGCAAGCATATACTTAAGAATGGAATATAATTAGTGGCCCTTATATTAAGTCAGAGAGGTCGGCTAAAGAACAAGTAGGGCTTCGAACACAATTGATTACTACCACTCATCGAAACACGTGTTTTTTGATAGAAAAGATCTGATTGCCCCTCACCACTTAGATAATTGCCCTTGATCATTTGTACACTTCAGTAGAGTATTTTTCTGCTATTAGACTTACATATTGAAGAGAATATCTTTGGGTGCGAGTGGTGGAATCATACCTGAGGTAATGCAGTGCGATATCGAGTCAGCGAGAAAGAAAGGTTTACACGAGATCTAGTCTAAGCTTGCTCCCTTGCTCATTCTCTTGCTTTTTGCGTGTCAATAACATCGGAGGTAGGTAACTCAACTGATTGACCTTACCTCTTATGGGCTTCTTCAGCGCTAAGTAAATAAGCTATTCGAATCGGGTTAACCTTAGAGAAATCCGGTCCAGGTTTACATCGCTAAGTACTTTAGTAGAAAGAAAAGGTGAATTGTGTTAGGGTGACTTCTAGATCACTTTTGGATTCTCAAATGGTAGTTGTTTTCTGTATCACGATATATTTGTTGTGGCGGTGCCGACCACATGCACGTTGGTTGTGTCGACCGATGAATGAGTTGGTGCACGACCGACCGCTCTATTAATGAACCACAAGGTACCTTCGATTACTGAGTTAGTTAATGGGAGCTTCAATAATTTGTTAACCCACCGAAGGAATGAGTTAACTTACCCCGAAACTAGGCAAAAGAATGAGTTCGCCGACCATGCCAACTAATACTTTTTTATGTCACTTTCAGAATGAGTTCGCTGGGGGCAAACAGTTATCTTGCAGACTGATTAATTGCCCCTTATTATAATCTGGGCGCCGCCGATGGTGAATTATATCGCTTACTGAACGAGTAGGTGCACGAACAACAACCCTATTAATGCTATGTTAACTTAAGGGAAAGAATAAGCGTAGGTACTCCGAGTATTTATAAGTAGCAAGGCGTAGTTACTTAAAGAACGAATTCCCTTGTAAACCTTATTTTTGTTGCTCCCACCCACGAAGCGAAGGATGTCCAATGAACCTTTGATGCGTGAGCTACGGTGCCCGAGGAATGATCGGTTCTACTTTAAGAATGTGCGTAACTGACGGAAGAATGATTTAGTGCCCAACAAAGCCTACCTATGAATGCATGATTGAATTGTGCCTCGGGGTCTGCGAATGACCAGTACTTATAATTTCTGGTGGTTGCCCGAAGACTAAGTTAATTATGTACGCCCGAAGACGGGACGGAGTTGCTGGACCAGAGCACAGAACGAGTGTGTGGACGGGACGACCGACCGTTGTTTCTCACAAAGACAGAGTGTCTTGACCATTGCTATGAATGAGTGTGGGGACGACCGACCGTTGAATGACCGAGCGATTGACTTTAGGGACGATACTACCATAGTTTCATGGGTGAATGATCCACGTAGTCCTAAGTTTCTCCCTTGGACTTGGGTATGTGTATGGTGTGTTTGTTTCTCTGGTCCATGTGGTGGTTGCGCGTGCCATGCGATACTAAACAAAGTGTTTGTTGCGATGCACCATACTATGGTTTCAAGAAATCAATAGGTGTGTTGCCGAGTGGTTTCAAGAAATCAATAGGTGTGTTGGCACCTTTAAGAATAGGTAGGCGCCTTTAGTGTGATAGAGAATTACTTTAGTTATAGAGAATTATTGGTATACTCGAGTCAGTACTAGTAGAATTCTTTAGGTCCCTTGGCTACTGACTTCGACTCTTACTTGTTTTGGACTTATTCTTATAGTTGTTAGTCGCATTCACTCCTATGAGCCATCTAAAGCTGCCCTTGTATTTCCTACCCAAAGGCTACCTCGCCTGATCTTAATGCATATCCGAACTATTGATTAAAGCTGGAACTACCGTCTCTAAGACTGAAAGCTACTCCTAGAAGAATTGGTACTATGCCGATAAGCTTGCCTCTTTCCTCTATCTCGTTATGCCACTACAGAATCTAATCCTATTTCATTAGCTTCCAAGCCAAGACCTATTGCCTCTTCTATTAGCCTACAACTATTAGCTCTAATTCTTTTAGTTAGTTTAGTGCGCTTCATAAGTCAGGTTCGTTGTTGGGTTCAATTGTGATTCTAATTATTGGATTTCCTAGTTGAGGTGAGAAATATCACGCCGGGTTGGTCAAGAAGTAATGTTTAAAGCATAATAGCGAGTATCAGAAGAGTTGGATCGGTGAAAGCACTCGATAAGTAGAAATCCATTACTGTCTCGCCTAGGACTGGGCGGGCGCTTAGACTTTACTTACATAGAATTTCTTTCTAGATGAGATTATAGATGAGAAAAGGAAATCAGATTCTTGACTTACTGCTCTTCCCTCATAGGTAGACTTGACTTACTGCTCTTCCCTCATAGGTAGACCGGGGTTATTATTAAGTTCCACCCTTCCTTCGATTCAAAATAAGATTCTTCAATTCCATTATGTCGAACAGCCTATTAAGCTACAGATTTGAGAACTTGAACTGGAGTTAGCGAGTTAACCTCTGCCTCTGATCCTTCTCTTGCTCATATACCTATGGATACACTACTTTAAGGGGGATTTCTACTAGTGCAGGGGAGCGAGTTTCAATTCATGATTAGTTGCTTCAGCACAAGATAGATGAGATGAGGATTCCTTCAAAAAAGAATAGAATGGAGGCGCACAGTTCCTTTTCTTGCCCATTGGGAATTGAGTGCTGCACACATATATGAGAATGGAGTAAACCAACTCGAAACTCACTGTTAACTAACTCCAAAAAGCACTAGCGTCTAGTACCCCTGAAACCATCCTTACACTACAAAAAGCACTAACTAGTATGTAGTACCCCTGAAACAAGAACTCTGCTTGCTTTCTCTTGCACTGTTGCTTATTCCGAACCACGAGTTTCCGTTTTCATCCGTGTTGGCTTAGAGACGAGAGAAGAATCTAATCTGAATTTGGTTGAAGTAAGAATGTCTTTTCTCTACTGCCCACTCAGCGATTAAGGCATCAGTAAGAAAGAGTGTGTTTCATCTACAAAAGAAGCAGTGCTCAAGTAAGCTGTGCCAGGAAAGTGTGATTCGGGTGGTATACTAACTATTTAGATTCTTCAAGTAGTACGGTTTACAGTGAAGTCGACCATAATTCCCTTCCTTATAAGATACAGGCAGTTTAGAGTCAAGGGCTAAATCCAATCTAAAGTAAGCAGCAAGCTTGGAAGCTGGATATAAAGAATGGAAAGTTCCTCTAATGTTTAAAGATCATATGATGGATTTGAATAAGCAGGCGATGCAGCAGTAGAATAGCCTGTTTTTGTTTAATCCCGAGTGAAAATCATGGTTTACAGCCCCAACAAGTATACGAGTAGTAATGCCAACTAGTAGTAGACCAGTAATTATAAGTCCCGAACTTAAGTACTGGACCTTCATTTGTAGTGGAATCCCTTGTTTCATCCGTTATATGTCATCCCTTAAGAAAAGTGAGATATATTTGATTCTACTGAGTTTGTACTTAGTCAGTAGACGGATTTCTAAAGTGGTTTTTCGGTGAATTAAGCTATTCCTAAGGTGTTAAGTACAGTCCAGTCCATTCTTATTGTATGCCGACCGCGGGGGGGAACAGTGGAATTCTTCCTTTCCGCCTAGCTCACCTCTCTAGCTCACCTCTGAGTGGAATTCTTCCTTTCCGCCTAGCTCACCTCTCCTCTTGCTCGGCTCATCTACCTATCCTCTCAAGTCACTTAAGAAATAGGTGTTAAGGGAGTCAAGAGTTAAGGAATTGAGTTCGTAGAATAAACCATATCTGTAGCTACATATGAAGTGGGTAAAGAATCTGGGGCGCTATCCGCTTAAGGTATCAAACCAATTGAGTTGGAGCGGGTCTAATGATTAAGTTGCTGGTGTTGGCGTGGGAAGTCAAGGTGTTGTCGTCGACAAGAGAATAAGAATCCATTTCCAAAGAAGGGGAAGCAGGTTCTCACAAGTAATCAGTTAGAGCAGTTTCAAGCCAAAAGTGGAACCTATATTGTGTAAGTCATTTTTGGCACTCTTGTTTTTGGCACTTTCCCTCTAACACTGGTATCGATCTTGTGACAATGGAACCTATCTTTCGGAACTGAGATCGGTTCCTACCTTTTCTCTTACGAAATATAGGGTAGAGATGAGTTCTACTAAGGGTGCCTCTATTCTCAAGCCCTTATAGTAAGTTGCTGAGGAAGAAGAAATTCCATGCTTTGAAGCGGGAAGAACTAATTAATTAAGGGCACTGGACTTGTTAATACACAAAAAAAGCATTTATTGAGCGCAGGGAAGCAAAGAGAAAGGAATCTCCCAATTAAACTCAGAAACTTGCCAACGTAGGCTTCAACTAACAACTCTAAACTCATCATTTCACCCTGCAACAATACCACCAGCTACAGTTCATTTCCACTCATAAACTTGCCAACGAATGCATTTGAACCAAACATCTTAGGCGGATGTAACAAAGAAACTATCCTTGAAGAATCGAAACAATGACCTCTTTCGTCGGCAACTCACACCCTAAACAGACAGAGATGCTTGGCAATTACTAGAAGGGCCTCGTAGCTAAGGTCTAGTAGTCTATTTTAGTGACACTTATTCTAATTCCAATCTCCCGTAGTAACAGCAAAATCTCAGTTATTCTATTCTATACATCAACTTACCAATTCCAATCTCTAAGTTTTGTCAAAGTAGGCTACCTTCTTTACAGCGTGGAACAAGACTTCTGCAGTTTCCCCCCTTGCCCACCTCGCCTCAGTGCTAAGTGAATTAGTTCTTGCATACCTATGACTCTTCCTATTGTTTTAGCCACATCAGTAGTAACCTTAAGAATGAAGCTAAAGCATGAGTTACCCGCTCCTATCTTATTTCACTACTCTTAGTTACCAGCTCCTATCTTACCTGGTGAGGCTCCTCCGCGCAACGGGAACTCAGTGAGGCCAAGCTTCTACTAATCCTGTTTTTGCCTTTACATAGAGGGACATCCCTGACTTTGACTTTCAGAATGGAATTGAATTTCAGCGGTTTCCGGATCATCAACAAGTAGAGTAAGGGCGCCCGGATCTAAAACTAAAGAAGTAAAGAAAGTCTTTCAAGTAAATTAATGACATCAGATCTTTCTTGTAAATTAGTAACAATTAAACTCCTCTCTCCTCCGGTAACACTTCGTTCTGAATTGAGAGAAAGAGCAACCAAGCAGACAGAATAGTAAGTATAAGCAAGCAGAACTATTAAGTCGGAGTGAGTTCAGATAGTAGCAACAGTAGGAGTTAGTTCCAAAGTCAACTATGTCTCAAGCCGAGGATGGAGCTGTATTAGTTCAAAAGATGGAATAATTGAGTACTTACTTTTCAGCGCTAAGCATATTTCTTTTTCGAGTCTAATTGTATCTAGAAGCAGTGCCCGGAGTCGTAGTTTTCTCTTAAGCAGGCAGGATTGGATCATAAGTTCATAAGTCAGTTGTTTAGTTTCAGCCTTTACAGGAAGAGAGCTAGTAAGTATGAGAATTGAGCTAAGGGTAGTTTTAGACTTCAACCAATCAGTATCAGGCTTCACTCAATGTTAACAAGACTTCGACAAGTGCTAGTAAGGATGCAACTACTAACTATAAGAATGAAACAGGGCAGTAGATGCATGGAACTCATAAGTATCGGAATCAAACCGGTGCTTCCTCAGGCTGATGCCAGGGTAGTTAAGGTTTTCAACCAGTGCTTTCCAGTCTTAACTCACTCATCGCTATGCCGATAGCTACCCTTATAACTAAGAATTTACCTCCTTCTCGTCTACCCTGCGCTCGAAACTAAGAAGTAAGAAGTCAACTCAGTAGTTCAATAATGGAACTAGTAGTAAGCATCTAGTAGTGAAGTGAAGAATGCAACCAATGTCCATTTATTAAGTCTTCTACTTATAATTAATTCCCACTTCTTCCCTGCATTCCCAGCTAGGATGTAACTATTGGTAGCGGCGGTACTAACACCTAACAACTGGGCTATAGCTACTACTATCAAGACTTCAAGAGTGCACAAAAAGCCTGAAACATCAAGACTTCAAGAGTGCACAAAAAGCCATTAACATCAAGACTTAAGGAACCGAACCATTAACATCAAGACTTAAGGAACCGAACCACTAACATCAAGACTTAAACAAGTGTTAGTAAGACCTAACCCGGTGCCAACAAGAATGAAATGAGCTACTAAGTAGACCAATTACTTACAGTATCAAACTCAGTAGTTAAAGCATTTAATCAGTAACTAAGAGGTGAGCCAGTAAGGGAAACAATCAAACCACTTCTAATAAGAGCCAAGCAACGACGAAAGGGACAAGGCCTAGAACACAACTGGAATAATAAACGCCAAGACACTTAGCTAGTTGGAAAGTGAGAATTTCACTCAGCAGTATCGGAATGAAACACAGGGTAAGCTAGTATAGGTATCTATCACTGCTTCTTATGCAGCTAAGGTATCTAACTACTAACTACGAGACTTAAACCGCTCCTAACAAGAACCAAACCAGTGCTAACAAGACTTCAACCTAAGTAGTAAAGTAAGAATTCCACCAGTGCATCCAGTAGTGGAAAGCTAGAAGAAAACTAAGTAGGTAGTAGATCGGAATGAAACTAAGGAAAGTAGTCCCAGCCCCTTATTCTAAGTTCCCTCGGTAGGTAAGAATTGCACTAAGGAGTCCAAGGCGAGGTGAGCTAGGCAGAAAGTACTATCTTGTCTTTTGCCCCGATTTCTTAAGTCTTCCCTGAAGGAAGTTACTAGTTATGAAGTCAGTTAGTAGTTATTAAGTCTATTACTAGGCCTCAGCTAGGGAAACTAAGTAGTGCAAGTAAGAATGGAAGTAAGTAGTTTCACTCTTTGGTCAGCTAGATCTAGTTTCTAAGTGAGTTGAGGCACTTATTGTAAGTTCACTTATAGTAAGTTGTGAACTCAATCTGTAGTTTGACTCTTTCCCACCCATTCCCGGGCAGGGAAGGTACTAGATCAGAATCGACCTAAGAATGGAACCGGTACTACTACTACCCTTTATTAGTAATTCCGGTTATTATAAGTCACTGATTAATTACCCTTATTCGAATTCGGCAGGAACAGCATGTCCCTAAGCAGTATCGGAATGGAACTACTAAGTACAGAACCAAACCAGTGCTAACTGGAATGTAACTCACTTGTCCAAGACTCCAACCAGTAAATAAAAGACTTAAGCAAAGGAGTCAAAGAATAGAGCCAGTGCTTCCAAGCCTGAAACAAAGGAGTCAAAGAATCAACTAGCTACTAGCAACTACAGGGCTAAGTCTGAAACCAGTGAATCAAAGCCTTAACCCGCTACCAATCAGTCTTAAACCATTACCACTGAGAATGGAGCTAAGTTGGCAAGTAGTAAGTTATCGGAATTCAACCAGTGCTTATAGGGTAGTAGATCAGATAGATCCCCTGGAGTCACAGAACGGAGCTAGTGAGGGTCGGAATGAGCTAAGGCATAGGCAGACTTTCACCGGTGTATCTCAGACTTCAACAAGTGCTGGTAAGACTTAACCCATTGTTAGGCAGACTGATGTTGGTACTACTGGTATCGGTATTGGTCGCTAAGGTACTAACCAGTAACAATTGGTAGCTAAGTAAGGTACTAACACCTAATCAACTGAACAAGACTACAACTAGTGCTACTCGGCCTTCAAACCAGGGCAGTTAGACTTAACCCACAGCCAACCAGCCTTCAACTAGAGCTAGGCAGCATTTAATCAGTCTCACAGCTACTAAGCCTGATCCTGATCCTGGTGTTGCTAGGTATTGGCAATTAATCAGTTGCTAGTGAGGCAAGGACTGGTACTGGTGCCACTAAGCCTTCCACTCATATGACAGAGAATCAAACAGTGCACTATCAGACTCAAACCACTGCTGGGTAGGCTGATGCCATGGAGTGCCTTTACTTAATTTCCGAACGACTCCTACTAAGAAACAAGCACCTAACAATCAGACTGAAACTAAGAGGTTAACTAGTAGGCAAGTAGGAAAGAGGTTAGCTAGGCATTGAACTAACTAAACTAATGCTGGAACAAGTGCATCTAATCTAAGACGGAAAGCAAGGGTAGTAAGCCTTAAGTCAGTAGTTTTAGAATGGATCCCCTGTATTCGAGTCTGTCGTTGGTGGGAAATTACTAGAAGTCCTGTTCGAGTTTAATACCGAGTGGAATCTGTATTAGTAGCTTTAGGTGGATGAGCAATAACTTTAGTAGTTGCTGCCCCAGTTCCAGTTCTTGTTAGATCTGTAAGTACTGAGTTTAGCCTATTGGAAAAGGCGAACACTGGCTCTGTTTTCTACCTTACTACATAGCTTGTCTCTGTTACTACTGAGTTAGGAGTTCAATAAAATACCTGAGTTCAAAGAGGAAGTATAGAGTTCGGACTAAGTAACAACTGCTACTAACACCGGGTAACCGGCTTGTCTCTTACTTTATAGTTGATAGCGCAGTTACCCTCTTATACTAGATGCAGAGAGTCAGTGAGCTGGTTTTATTCTTGAATGAAAGTGGAATTCCTAGCCCTTATTGTAAGTTTGTTTGGGTGCAGAGGATAGAGTTAGTTCAGGTCGGGTGTTCCAGGTTGTCTAGGTTGGTGCTCCATCTCCAGTAGTGGCTTGAACTTAAGTACTGGAGACATAGGAGAGGTGGATGAGATTCTAGTTCCAGTTAAAAAGTCAGAAAGAAACTAGTTAGTATAAGCCTGAAACCAAACCACTAAATCAAAGAACGGAGCTAGTCAGCTACAGAACCAAACAAGTGCCCCTCGGAATGGAGCTAGCAGGTATAAGACTTCAACGAGGTAGTTAAAGAAACAAACCCGGGAGCGCAAGAACGAAACCAAGGAGTGAAAGAGTGATAATTCCACTCAAAAGTAAGAAAGGAAGAGTTTCTATAGCTAGTGTTTCTATAGCTAGTGTTTCTATAGGCATTAGTCTTGAAAGTCGGAATAAAGAATTAGTTGACAGAGTAGAGGTCGGGAATGTCAGTGCAACGAGCCAAGCAACAGAACAAGTCATTCACTTGATTTTCTTTCAACTTACTAGAAGGGTGATTAATCAGCTATAAGGTCTCTTGCTCCTCTCCTGACAGGCATGCTTAGCCGGGTATTGAGATAGAAGCCGGTAACTGCCCTAGTGCATCTAGTAGAAGTCAAAGTAGAAGAATATCGCATAGGGAGTCGAAGTAAGAAATAGATAAGACAAGAGAGGTTGTAAGAATGAAGCTGGCCCTATACGTAATTGCTAGCGCATTCCATTCTTTGACTCTGGCTACAAAGCTCCTGACGCCATGCTTCCTCGCCTGTACCCGATCAAGCTCCTTATTCTTATGGAACACTACTTTCAACTGTATACTTTGGTGGATACCTGGCTCATCACATCCAAGGGTAGAAACGGAATCCGGGGAGTGGGAAACTGACTTCAACAAGAAGGAAACTAAAACCATAACGAGTGAACCTCGATACTTACTTACTATAGAGGCCTCTTATACTTGAAGGGAAATGTAACTGTAAACTCACTTTCCTGACTTAATCACAGGCTTTCAGCTCCTTACTTTCGGTGGGCAAGGGAAGAAAGAAAGAGAGGCAGGCTTTAATTAGGACTCCGGGCCAAGCTACATAGTCAGTAGCGCTAAAGGGAAGCTCTTCTAAATCAGCAGTAGCTAGAGAAAGAAGGTACGAGCGGTAAGGGAATTCATCACTAGGGAGTTCAAGAGTTAAGAAATAGGATTGAAGAAGGTATAGTAGCCCCAGTTCCTGTTCTAAAGTAAGGTTATGAGAGGTCGGGTACCCCATAACAGAGTTGAGGTAGGCAAGGGGTAATTAATCTCCAGTCCTAGTGCTCTTAACCATAAAGTAAGAACGAAACAAGTACTACCAGAGTTTAGGTAGGCACGGGAAGCAATTAAGTAAACTGTCAGAGACAAACTAAGGTGGTAGAATACAAGAATGAACCGAGTAACAACTAGGCTTAAACCAGTCAGGGCAAGAATCAAACCCACAAGTCACAGCGTTTAATCAGTCCCAGGGAGTTCCATAATGAACCTCTTAATCGGAAAGTGAGAATTCATCTAGTAGTAGTCTGAACTTATAAGTACTGGTGCCAGAGCCCGGGTAGCTAAGGTCTCCAACCACTGCCAACGAGACTTAAGCGAGCAACTATAGGAACCAAACACCTAAATCCAAGCCTGATGCCATGTAGCTAAGGTCTAAAACCCCAGTTGCTAAGCCTGCTGCTAGTAGGTGTAAGGCTGCAACTCATGGGTATAAGGCTAGTACTGTAGCTTGCCGGCCCAAGTGTAAGGCTTAGACTCAGTAGCTAAGGTCTCTTAACAAGAAGTACCCCCGAGAATAGAGCTAGTCCGAAGAAGGCTTAAAGCACCAAGAAGTCAGTAACTAGGAGTCCCTATTTCTTAAGTATTCCCTGCTTCGAGTCACAGAATAAAGCTATTGGTACTAAGACTTAAAGCAGTGCACTAGAAACTTGTATTGCAGAATTGAACTCACTCGGCTAAGCCTGATGCTAGCAAGGGATGGAATTGAACTCAGTAGGTTAAGAACGAAACCACTAGGGCAAAGACTTCAACCGGGGCTAGGCAGGCTTGAACATGCCCCGCGCTGTCTTGGTATGGAGCTATGTAGTTAGAGAATAGAGCTAGTCGATGTAAGGGACAAGCTTAGGCGTAAGACTAAGTGCGGCAGTTATGAAATAGGGAGTTATTATTAGTTATAACCAAGTCCTGTGTTCAGGAGCTAAGTTGACTCAGGGCAGACTTAAAGCAGTGCCACTCCTACTCAGAACCAAACCAGTGAGTGAAAGAATGGAACATCTAACTGCAAGCCTTCAACTGGAGCTGGACAGACTGAGCTAAGAGGAGTGCAAGGCTTAAATCAGTACCGGGCAGGCTGCTTCTAGGTATGCTTGGACTGTTGCTGGGGATAGTCAGCCTGATCCTGGGTAGTTAGGGAATGGAGCTGGGGAGTTACATAATTGATCAACTGGATCCGAGTATTTAGAAGTTGCGCAAGTGGGAAATTACTAGAAGTCCTGTTCGAGTGAGAGTTGATTTCTTTGTTTCATCTGTCTTTGTTGTATTAGTTTACAGAGTAGAGGTGTAGTTGCCAGAAAGGGATAGAATAGAATTAAGTAGTCTTCTTCTCTTACTCCCTACTTATAACCTGTCTGCAACTTACTAGAAGAGCTTCTTCTCCGATGCTAAGGGAAAGAATGGAACTGCTAAATCAAAGAATTCCACATGGAAGAAGCTGACTAAACTCAGCATTTAATCAGTACCAAGTACAACTCGGAATCCAACTAGTGAGTATCAGATTAAGAGTACTATAGCAATGGATAGAATTGAACTAAGAGGTATAAGCCTTAAGCAGTGAGTGAATGAGTATCAGCCTTAAGCCCAGAGCAGAGGTAGGAAAGCCCTTATTAGAATTCTGAGGTGAGCTCGAGAGGTGAGCTAGAGAGGATTGGTATTGTTGACAGCTTCCCCGCATCCAGTAGTGAATTACAGAATTCGTTTCCCTTATATTAAGTATATAAGTGGCACTAGCGCCAGTACTTAAGTTCATGGGAGATATAAGTAAAGAAAAGTAAGTACAGAATTGCTATCATCCCCATACCAGAGTCGAGTTAGGCAAGGGAAGCTGTGCGAGGAGGTAGGCAAGAGTGATAGTTAGTTCGGGCACTTCTAGTAAACTCCTTAAGATAGAGTTAGTTCGGGGCCCTTATTGTAAGTTTGGTAAGCTATGAAAATGTAGTTGAGAGTAGCTAGTTGCTAGTTGTCAGCTTGCCCACTGGCTATGTGTTTTAAGAATCCAACTTTCTATGTGTTTGTGAGCCATAGGAGAGAGCTTGAAATTATAAGTACTGGGGAATCCCTTTACTACTGCTCCTGTTCTTACCGATAGTACTGCTCCTGTTCTTACCTTTACTACTGCTCCTGCCCTTAAGTTAATGGTGGAATCCCTAGTTTTATAAGTAGACAATCAACTGTTTCATAAGTAGACAATCAACCAAGAAGCTATCAGCCAAGGCACTACTAATGTGATGCTAAAGGAGCCCGGGAACTGCACTGATGTTTACTGACTTCAATTGACTAGCTAACCTGCCTCTCTTTACTTTACTCCGAGCCTTGCTTCACTGTCTTCAACTCTAGCATCAGGTCTTCCACTCTGGAACTAATACAAGGACCGGTCTGCTTCTCTACATCTGCTCCTGAACTTGCTTCTTGACTATCCTCTTAACCCACCTCTTCCTTCTCTTGAAACTACAGATTCTCCTGCTCACCGACCAGTGGAGTAGTCCAGAAACTAATAAAGTTATGGCTCTGTACTTAAGTGGATAAGCCTCATGAAGTTAGCCTAAATTGGGACTCCCAAGAGAAGGACTTTGTTATAACCAGTTATTATGTGTTCATGTTTCCTCAGGTTATAATGTATTTATTTGTTGCTATGTGTTTGGGAGCAGGATATACGTATTACTTACCGCAACTCAGCATTGTTTAGTATAAGAAGTGACTTCACACTTGGAAATACTTCTATATGATTAGAAAACAGGTTAGCCATGTCAATTGGAGAGTTCTGTCTGTAAGTACTGAGTTGAGCCTAGTATGGATGCCTTAGCCTAGTAAGGGTCCCTAGCCGGGCCGGAGGGAGTAATTCGTTGAGATCGATTCTTCGAGTTACGTTTAGAGTTGCTAGTGGAATGATTTAGATAAGGTACATCGGGAAGGGTAGATGGTAAAGAAATAGGAGTGAATTACTCGGTTAGGTGGGAAAGAAAGACGAGTTAATGACTAGGGAGTGTTACCGGATTGGATTCTATCTTACCTTGGAAAAACAATCAATTATAAATCACAAAAAAAGTAGAAAAGCCAAGTAACTACTACAAAAACATCGAAGATAAGGAATGCATTATACCTCTCGTGATGAGCAAAACAGTCCCAATTAATAGCGGCAGGGCTGTTCTACTCAATTTTTGGATACCTTTTAACTAATAGCTTAGAGGAGAAAAATAGTTGATAATTTGCTATCAAAATCTCTCTTCTTATATAGGAAATAAGATGAAATATAGGAAATAAGATGAAACCACTACCAAAAAGAAGCAAACAGTGCCCCCACTACCCAAGAATCAAACTCAGTAGCAAGAGGGAGAGGCGAGCTATTCGGAATTTCAGAATTGCACTGAGGAGGAAGATATTAAGTTTGCTCAATTGTCTAAATTGAACTCATCGGTGAGCTAATAGGAAAGGTGGATACAAACTCCGTAGTTAAAGTGAGAATTGACCCCAGCAGTATCGGGCTGAAACCGGGTAGTAAGTAAGCAAAGGGGAATTGCACTCTACCACTATCAACTTGGATTACATAATTTACCATTGAAAAGCTCGTACTTAATTACTGCCAATCAGTAGACTCATAATTGAACTAAGTTGGCAAGTAGGAAAGAGGTGAGCTAGTCGATGTAAGGCTTGAACCGATGCTGGCTAGGCTGGTGCGATGGAGTTGGGGAATTCACCTAGTTGTCGACTGGGGTTCGAGGTTCAGTTTCAAGTTTAGTGGAAGTGCTCGTCCTGTAGTTGTAGAGATGGGAGCCATATCCTAGCTCTTGTTTAATACCGAGTTGGAAGCTTAATAGGTTTAATACCGAGTTGGAAGCTTAATAGTAAGGCTCGGAGTGGAAGGTAAGAATTAGTAGACCAGAAAACCAATACAAAGATAAGAATGAAACCACTACCCATAAGAGAGGTGAGCTAGGGTAGGAAGTAAGAATTGAACTAGTGGCTATTAGAACCAAACACCTAACAATAAGAATGAAACCAAAGCATTCCAAGCCTGATCCTGATCCTGGGTAGCTCAGGTATGTACAACAAGTCTTCTCTTTCCCCTATTTCTTAAGTCTTACCCGCTTCTAGGTTACTCTCTTTCCCACCGATTACCCGTATCCAGTATAAGACTAAGAGAACTAGGCCTTTCCTCTATTTATTAAGTCTCTCCCGCATCTCTAGTAAAGGGATAAGTCCACCAATTCCCCGTATCTAGTTTAAGAATGCAACAGTGCCAAACAAGACTTCATACAGTAACAACCAGAACCAGTGAATTCAACCATTGCCCACAAAACGAAACGAGTGAGGCTAAGAATCAAACCCCAGCAACAACAAGAATCAAACCACCCAGGGCACCTGGGGCGACTCGGAATTGACCTAGCTACTATCAGAATGCAATCAGTGGCTTGGCTTCTTGGCTGCTAAGTGAAAAGAAAGAGCTACTCCGGCCGGGTCTTGGTTGGAGCTCATTAGTTGAATGATTTGCCAGTAGTATAGAGTAGCTAGTGGAATGATTTGTATTTATTGTTTCATTACTTGTTGACTTACTTGGTGGGGCGGGGTTGTGAGCTAGTAGTTAAGGTATTAATTCCCTGCAGCTAGCAGAGGTCTTAAAGCCAGGAAGCCAGCTAGCCCTTCTTAGAATCCGAAGCCTTATGACTCAGACTGGAAAGTTGTAAGTATCAGAATAGGAATTGCACTCAGTAGAGTAGAATCAAATCCAGAGTTGCTCTAGGACTAAGATCAGAATGAAACAGGGTAGTGTGAGAATGGACTACTGTTCTCTCGGACTGAAGCTATGTATCTAAGGTCTAGTAGCTGGTATCGGTATTGGTAGCTGCGGTATCTATTATGTAGCTAAGGTATCTAACCACTTATGTAGCTAAGGTATCTAACCACTGCATCTAAGGCTTCAACTAGCCAATTAATTAAAGGCAGACTGATAACTATTGTAGTGCTAGCAAGAATCCAACCAGTGCACCTAAGCCTGAAACAAGTGAAGGAGAGCCTCGAACCAGTACGACTCAGAATGGAACCTAGGAGTGGAAGGCTGAAACCACCGGCAGAGAGACTCAAACCGGTACTAGAGCCTGTCCGGAGTAAGACCTAGACTGGAGCTCCCTTGCCTCAGACTGAAACCAACCAGTCAAAGAATTCAGCTAGGAAGTTCAAGACTTAAAGTAGGGTGAGCAAGACTCAAATCAGTGCTACTCTCGGAATGTGCCTCAGGAGTTACAGGCTAAGAGTGGAGCTAGTAAGGCTTCAACCCGAGCTAAAAGGAATGAGAAGAGGTAGTTTAAGAATTGAACTCATAAGTCATAGACTATATAGGTATTAATTCCCCTCACAGCTATGTATTAGTGAGAAGACCTAGAGTTGAGCTAGTAGGGAAGTAAGAGACCAATTGGTAGCGGCGGTCTAGAACCTTTGAATCCAAGGCTTAAAGTAAGGGTAGCGAGTATGAGTATGTAGCTACTAAGAACCAAACTACTACTATCAAGCCTGAACCAAGGTATTTAAAGAATGAAACTTACTCATCAAAGAATTCCACTGGTGTTGGTGAGCTAGACAGACTTCACCCAGGAATCCAAGGCTATAGCTACTAGCAAACCAGACTGAAATCACTAACAACAAGAGTGAAAGAATGAAACGGACACTAAGAAGAATGAGACTGCACGCAAGCAAGTTAGA
This sequence comes from Musa itinerans, assembly GCA_001649415.1. Lineage (NCBI taxonomy): Eukaryota > Viridiplantae > Streptophyta > Magnoliopsida > Zingiberales > Musaceae > Musa > Musa itinerans. The sequence goes on from LVTN01000164.1 coordinate 452,182, forward strand.
ATTAAACTCAGTAGTTAAAGAGTGAAACCCGGTAGTTAAAGAATCAAACTAAGGCTTTCAGCACCTTTACTTAATTTCTTCAACACTATGGAACCTTATTCTAATTTCTTCAACTACTCCTACTCAGAACCAAACAAGGGAGTGAAAGAGGTGAGCTAGACATCTCGTACTAATATCAGAATGAAACAACTACTATAAATCGACTCGGAATGGAACTCATATGGGTCTAAGTGGTCTTCTACTTTATCTCACTAACTTACTAGAAGAGCTTCTTCTCCGCATCTAGGGTAAGAGTGGAGAGGAATTAGTTGACTTCGGTAGTCTGTTACAAGGACCGGTCTGAAACTCTACATCGGCAACTGAACCAGCAAGGGAACCATATCAAGGGAAGCAGTTAAGTCTTCAGGAGAGGAAGCTGGGGAATGGCACCAAGTAGTAGCAGTATCGGAGGGGAGGCTAGTAGTTAAGTAAGAATGAACCTAAGATATGAGAATACTGGGGTATAATTTAAGAATGAAACTCAGTAGCTGAGGCTGCCAATGAGGTAATAAAACTAAGGGGTCAAACAATGAAACCAGTATTAATCAGAATGAAAACCGGCTCCCTGATTCCCAGCAGGGTTGGTACTAGATCGGAATGCACCTCTGTAGCCAAGGCTATAGCTACTAGCAAACCAGACTGAAATCACTAACAACAAGAGTGAAAGAATGAAACGGACACTAAGAAGAATGAGACTGCACGCAAGCAAGTTAGAATTAAACTCAGTAGTTAAAGAGTGAAACCCGGTAGTTAAAGAATCAAACTAAGGCTTTCAGCACCTTTACTTAATTTCTTCAACACTATGGAACCTTATTCTAATTTCTTCAACTACTCCTACTCAGAACCAAACAAGGGAGTGAAAGAGGTGAGCTAGACATCTCGTACTAATATCAGAATGAAACAACTACTATAAATCGACTCGGAATGGAACTCATATGGGTCTAAGTGGTCTTCTACTTTATCTCACTAACTTACTAGAAGAGCTTCTTCTCCGCATCTAGGGTAAGAGTGGAGAGGAATTAGTTGACTTCGGTAGTCTGTTACAAGGACCGGTCTGAAACTCTACATCGGCAACTGAACCAGCAAGGGAACCATATCAAGGGAAGCAGTTAAGTCTTCAGGAGAGGAAGCTGGGGAATGGCACCAAGTAGTAGCAGTATCGGAGGGGAGGCTAGTAGTTAAGTAAGAATGAACCTAAGATATGAGAATACTGGGGTATAATTTAAGAATGAAACTCAGTAGCTGAGGCTGCCAATGAGGTAATAAAACTAAGGGGTCAAACAATGAAACCAGTATTAATCAGAATGAAAACCGGCTCCCTGATTCCCAGCAGGGTTGGTACTAGATCGGAATGCACCTCTGTAGTTACAGGCTTTATTAGGAGCTAGCCCGGCCGGAGTAGAGCTAGTAAGGGAAAGAATTCCACCGGGTAGACTGAGAATGAAGTAAAGAATCAAACTAAGTAGTCAAAGTAGGAATTGAACTCAGGAGTCTAAGAATGGAACTAACCCCTAGGAATAAGGAGTGAAAGAATCAAACCCATAAGTGAGAATTTACCTAGGTAGTTTAAGAATTGCACCAGTCAATCGAATACTACTTGTGGAATCCCTAGTGAAAGCCTATGTTCCAGTCATCAAGTTCCTGTCCAGTCATCAAGTAGAGTTCCTGTTCTGGTTCTCAAGTAGGGGTAGTGGTTCTTTTCCTGTTCTTGTTCTTGTTAATTAAGATAGCTGCTCTTGTTCTTGTGAGCAATAGTAGGAGTGATTGTTTAAGTGCTCTAGTTCGAGCCTACCTTGAAGGATTGCTAGTATACGGGTTTCTTCTTGAGTTTAATACCTTCTTAAGGAGTCCGCTTGCCCACTTGCTATGTGTTCTTGGATAAGAATGAAGTTCATTGTTGCCAGAGGTAAGAGGTCGATACGGGAAGGAAAGAAAGGAGCTGAAAGCCGGATTCAGCCTTCAAGCAAGGAACTTATACTAACTCCTGCTCTACTTCCTACTCCAGTTCCAGCTCTAAAGTAAGAATAAAACAGAGAGGTGAGCTAGCCCTTATTAGAATTATGAAAGAATTCCACAAGTAAGTAGAGGCCTTAAAAGCACACAGCATCAGAGTGCGCCTCGGTAGTTACAGAAAGAAACTCATATGACTCGGAATTGAACTGAACTCAGTCGTGAAAGAAAGAAAGAAACCAGG